>CM042242.1:10569484-11054484 GCA_023566225.1 Romanogobio albipinnatus | reverse complement strand
CTAATATGATAAACAGTTACCTCATACTCATGACCAGAAAAGCAGAAATGGCGCCGGTGACTGTGGCTTAATAAAAGTCCTGCTACTTGTGAGCCATGTGTTGCGTTCATCTTAAGCCCCGTTTCCACCGAAATTACCCGGAACAATTTGTACCAGGAACTTTTTTTACAGGAACTTTTTTTCCCCCAGACCTGCTGCTGTCTTCGTTTCCACTACGGTCTGAAGTACCGAGAAGATTAGGCAAATTAGTCCGGTGACTGCTCCTCCCAGTCAGCGACGGACAGTAATCATTTTTGTGCGACACTGTCTGCAACAACAACAAGTGGAGGAGATGCAAGCAGCGCTGCTTTTGCTGGTTATATATTGGTTTACTAAAGAGGTCATTAACAAAATGGTGGAAAAGAGACGAGCACTGATACTAAAGAGTATTCTGAAAGCTCGTAAAGCTAGATTTAAAATAAGACAAGGTTATCATCAGCTATTATGGACATTGACCGTGCAATGACTGAGACGAACGCGCGCCATCGGACAGAAAGAGCAAGACTGATATTTGCTGAACGATCCTCGCAAAAGACTTTTAAAAATGCCGGTTGAAATAAAATGCTGCGTGAGCTCAACCAATCAGCATGTTCAGCGCCCAAGTCCCACTCCCCGAAGGTTCCCGAACTTTGAAAAAGTACCACCTCAGGAGCAGGGCCGCTTGGAGGGGGAAATATTTACCCGGAACTTCATTTAGACCCTGGTTCCTGCAGTCGAAACACACCGAGTACCACCCCAAAGTTCCTGGGGAAAGTTCCTGCGGTGGAAACGCGGCTTTATTAACAATTGCTCCAGCAGCCTTGCTCAGCTCCCACAACACTCTGTCCTGCTCTGCTTCATGATAACATATGAAGCAGAGCTGTAACGTTAATAATCGCATCCATTAACATGATTTCTGCCCGAGTCCTATCCCGATTATTTTCCACTGGCTGTGAGGTGAAGACCACATGTGCCAAGATTCTGCGCTCAAACTTGGCGTCATCAAGTTATGCCTTTGTTTTGAATAAGTGACCTCTAACGGACAGAAAAGTTACATAGTGCACCTTTAATTAGTGACAGAATTATTATTTTTTGGTGAACCATCCCTTTAAGAGTTTGTGTTCACCTTTTAAGCTTATAAAATGCATAATAACATGTTTCTGATGTACCACTTTCTTTGTTTCTTCTAGATTGAACAAAGCGGTGAAATCCCACCCTCCTGTTGTAACTTCCCTGTAGCCGTATGTCGGGATAAAATGTTTGTCTTCTCTGGACAGAGTGGAGCAAAGATCACCAACAACCTCTTTCAGTTTGAATTCAAAGGCCACATGTGAGCATGGCAGAAAGCACATTGATGAATGTAATTTTATGTGTAATACTGTATGTACACGTTTTAATTATTTCAAGTCACTTTTATTTATATAATGCTTTATACAATACAGGGCTACATTTCCCAAAAAGCATCGTATGCCTAAGTTGATCATAGAACAATTACCAACAATGGTCTCTATGATCAACTTAAGCTTACTATGCTTTTGGGAAACACAGCCAGATTGTTTCAAAGAAGCTTCATGATAATAAACAGGAAAATAACAGCGTCATTGTTGCAGACTTCAATTATGAACCAACTTCAATTTCAGCTCTACAGCAGACAATAGTGTCATTATTCAGCTCAATTCAGTTCAGTGTTGTTTTAATTATGTTCAGTGGTTAGTAAAGAGGAACTATAAAGTTGTTGTACTCAATTAGCAATGTATTTTTTTCCACAGATGGACCCGTATCCCAACTGAGCACCTACTGCGTGGCTCCCCTCCGCCCCCTCAGAGACGCTATGGACACACCATGGTGGCGTTTGACCGTCACCTGTATGTGTTTGGAGGAGCGGCAGACAACACTCTACCCAATGAACTGCACTGCTATGACGTGGATTCACAGACCTGGGAGGTCATTCAGCCCAGCACCGACAGTGAGGTATGACAGAACACAAAGGAATTTGAGGAATTTTAAATATGCATTAAAAAGACCAAAAGTGACGGTAAAGAAATGTATAATGTTACAAATAATAATAATAAAAAATTCTGTTCTTTTGAACTTTCTATTCATCTGTTCAGGAGGCTAAATGTTTCTTGGACAGCAAATCAGCATATTAGAATGATTTCTGAAGGATCATGTGACACTGAAGACTGGAGTAATGATGCTGAAAATCCAGTTGTGTCATCACAGGAATAAATTAAATTTTGAACTATATTCAGATAGAAAACAGTTGTTTTAAATTGTAATAATTTTTCACAATATTACTGTTTTTATTGTATTTTTGATCAAATAAATGCAGAATAATAATGGTGAGCATAATAGACTTTTTTCAAAGACATTTTACAAATCTTACCGATCCCAAACTTTTGAATGGTAATGTATTTGTTTGTAGCCATATAAAAACACATGCAGTTTAATTAATTGAAATAAATCTGAACAATCATGGCTTTGGCTGTACCTATAAATTCATAACAACATCATAAACATCTATGACTGTGGATGTTTTCACCATTCATTTTGATGAGTTAATCGAGTTCCCTTGTAGTTTGGGAAAAAGGGTTTCCCTTTTAGTTTGTGGTGTGTTTGTTCTTTGTAAATTATCATTTTAAACCGTTTCTCTCAGCTGCCAAGTGGGAGGCTGTTCCATGCAGCGGCTGTTATCCATGATGCCATGTACATCTTTGGAGGGACTGTGGACAATAATGTACGCAGTGGAGAAATGTACAGATTTCAGGTGAGTGCTTGACCTCCAGAAATATATCTGCTTTGTCTAATTGAGTTAAACACTATGAGTGTGTCTCAATCAGCTCCCTAGTTCAGTAGTTAGGGGACTGATCAGGGAGTTGGCCATTTTAAGGGCTGTCTCAATCGCAGAATCCTTCCAGTGCACTGAAATGTTAGCTCCCTAAAAAGTCCCACAATGCACCACAAAACCCAGGGTGCATCGATGCTCACTATACTCCCTTAACGGAAGTTCTGAAGTGCTAAACTCAAATCACGTGAGCCAACTCGCTACACATAATGACCGACATGTGTTTTTAAAAACAGAAACCATTATTTTGTTATATTTCAGCATAAACATACATTGTTAAACAGGTAATGAATATAATCTAGCTAACATTTATCATTTATTTATGGCTGAAATGTTGCACGTATATGTAACAAGCAAAGATTTATCATAATGTACTTTAGATAACATTACAAGTAATGTCAGAAAGATATCAGCTCTGCTGTTATTCATAAATACCAGTAATGATGTTGTACAGTGAGGACGCCACGTCGCCGGAAATGAGTCTTCATCAGTGTCCCAATGTGTAGTGAGCCAGCGTCTTTTACTGTCCTTACCAGTGCCCGAACTCGTGTACACGATATACTGATTCACGAGCTAGGGAACTAAATGAGACGCATCCAATATTATTTAACTGTTCTTTTTTCCCCCCTCTAGTTTTCATGTTATCCAAAGTGCACGCTTCATGAGGACTATGGGAAACTGTGGGAAAACCGTCAGTTCTGTGATGTCGAGTTTATCTTGGGGGAGGTTAGTTTGTCTTGTAAAAAACAATTACATGTTTTTATCGGATACACACTGTCATTCTGAATCATTGGCAACATTTTAGTTTTAGCAATAAATCAACCTCTTTTAATTTTCTGTTTACAGAGGGAGGAGAAGGTCCTGGGTCATATTGCCATTGTAACAGCTCGCTGTAAGTGGCTCAGAAAGAAGATTCTACAGGCGAGAGATCGACAGAAACAGGTCTGTTTCATTTTCCTTTTTGTTTTTTTAAATGTGCATATTTAAAATTGTATGTATATCTACAATCTTAATAAAACATGATTGTTTTTTTTTTCTTTTACAATATTGTCCTATTCCCTATATACAATAGTTTTTTTTTAAATAAATATTAATACAGGTTTATTGAATATTAAATGTTTTTGTAGATGTTTAGGTACATTCTCTAAAGGAATGCAACTTCCTTTCCAAAACATTTTAATTTTGGCTAATCAGAATATAAATAATATTTGGCCTCTTTTTGTAGAAAAGTAAACTCGAATGCAATGAGGAGAGTGAGGAGCCTGGCCCTGGCAGTCAGAAGGACAACTCTGGAAGGCCCTCAAGGGGTCTTCCTTTATTGGAAGTGTCAATCAGAGAGGCAGATGCTCAACCATTTGAGGTTTTGATGCAGTTCTTGTATACAGACAAGATACAGTATCCACGTAGAGGTAAGTTCCACCATATCTTCAGAAATGCCTTCTGTAGACCGGCATAAAGTGCCCCTATTATTCTTTTTTCGCATATTACCTTTTATGCAGTGTGTAATATAGCTGTTTGTGAATGTCAAAGTTCTGCAAGTGCACAATAAATGGAGTTATTGCCCCCCCCCCCCCCCCCCCCCCAAAAAAAGCAATTCCAGTCTTACTTCCTGCACAAACCTATGTAGGCTTGTAGCAAATTTTCAAAATGCCAGTCTATGGTTTTCATTGGCCTCCTGCGAACAACGTCTACTTTGACTCGCTCTCAAACACTGTAGTTGTAGCTGAGACTGGAAGAGTTTGAATTGTCTTGTCAACATGTCGAGAAAATGCTGTTTTCTGAGCTGCCAAAGCAAATCCACATTGCATAGACTTCCAAAGAATCAGGACTCGCACTCGAATTGAAACGGTAAAACCGACGCCATTGTTACTGTTCGTATTACTGTGTATCAAGTTCTGAGGAAGCCTCGGGAGCTGAAATTCAGATATGGTAATAGTGTTTGGTTTCCAACACACTGTAAGCATAGACCAATCACAACAGATTGAACCATCTGACCAATCACAGCAGAGTAGGCTCTCGGAAAGGAGTGGTTTAGAGAGACCAAATCCTTGATTGAACTGTTTTAGAAACTATGAGAGAAATTTAGTTTTTTGACCTTGGATGCATGTAAACCTATTGCAGAAAACCACCAAAACAAAATTAGAAACCTTTAAAATAGCATAATTGGGGCACTTTAATAAAAGGCACAGAGGCTGTCATAGGGTCATATTTGAAAGCACTCATCGAGAGTCTTCCTTCTCTCTCTCCACAAGGTCATGTGCAGGATGTGCTGTTGATCATGGATGTTTATAAACTTGCTTTGAGTTTTAAACTGTCCAGACTGGAGCAGCTTTGTGTTCAGTACATTGAGGCATCGGTCGATCTGCAGAACGTCCTGAGTGTGTGTGAAAACGCAAATAAACTTCAGCTGGACCAGCTCAAGGTAATGTTGAAGACACACCTGAACACAAACTTAACTTTGTTAGAAAGTCAAATTCTCTTCTGTATCTATATTTCCATCCCACAGGAACATTGCCTGAACTTTGTGGTCAAGGAGAGTCACTTTAACCAGGTCATCATGACTAAAGAGTTTGAGCACCTGTCCACTCCGCTGATCGTGGAGATAGTGAGACGCAAACAGCAGCCTCCTCCCAGAATCTATTCGGATCAGCCGGTGGACATAGGTGAAAAGAAGCACACACGCTTTGTCCTTTGTTTGCAAGCACATTCGCTTTCAAGACAGATCTAAAATTAGGGATATGGCTCCAAAAATCATGATGCGGTTTCTTTGTTTCAGGCACATCTCTGGTGCAGGACATGAAGGCTTGTCTGGAGGGGGCGGGCCATGAGTTCTGTGACATCATCCTTTTGCTAGATGGTCACCCACGCCCTGCACATAAGGCTATACTTGCTGCTCGCTCCAGGTAATGGACACCATAGTCACTAGGGCCTATAACAACACTGTATACTTGATAGTATTAAACTACATTTACGGCATACTACTTTTTAAAATGAATCGTGTAGGGCAGTAGGCATTTATGCACTTATGATTTTATTTTTTTTAGTCTTCCAATTTTTAAAAGTCTTGATGAGTCAGATAAATAACGGTTGATATAACTTAAGGTTCATTCATCAAACTGGAAGTGGAAGGTCAAGTTGACGGCAGTGTACTCATATTTTAGTGTCATTGATTATAGTATTATAGTATTTATTCATATTTTGAATGTGTTTATTTTCCATTTTCATTTAGTCTTTTTTGTTGGTTTTATTATTTCTTTAATGTTAATATATTATTTATTTTGATTATTATTTCAGTTTTTGTTTCATTATTCTCGTTTTTGGTCATTTTAGTACGTCAAACCTTAAACTATTTTTTAAACATTTTATTATCAATTAACATTTTTATTTTTTTCAGTTCACAACAATAATAACACTGCTTTGATTATGCAGTAAGTCACCTGGGTATTTCATGAGCAAAGTGCACAATATTCATACTGCATATTACTTTATTATTTAATTTTCCCACATAAATAGAATCTAGTAAGGCATTCCAAACATGTTTTGATCATTTTGACTGTGTCTTTTAATTTACCAGTTGATCACTGCCTCAATTCTTTCTCAGTTATTTTGAGGCCATGTTCCGCTCCTTCATGCCAGAGGACGGACAGGTGAACATTTCAATAGGTGAAATGGTTCCTAGTACACAGGCCTTTGAGTCTATGCTGCGCTACATTTATTATGGGGACGTCAACATGCCTCCAGAGGACTCACTGTATCCTCATTACCGCTTCATGTTCTACATTTTATATTGTAATGTGCTATCTTTCTTTCTGAGAGCATGCATAATGCTTTGTTGTAATGCTTTTGACTCCCTTTTATATAATTTTTATATGTTTATTTGTCATATTAACAAACATTTCAATGAAACCCGTCCCTCCATGTTAGAGACATGAATGATTCCTCAAATAGAGTAGCTTGTTGAGGAGAGGTAGGTCACTTTTGCTAACGATCAAGACTTGTAATTTTTCACCTGGCAGATGATGAAACTGATTGAAGAATTCCATTGAAGGAGGGACCTGAGCTGTATCAAATTTAAAATGATGTGTTTGCCCTTAACTAGTGCACAGATACCTGTTTGCAGCACCTTATTACTACGGTTTCTCCAACAATAGACTGCAGGCCTACTGCAAGCAAAATCTGGAGATGAACGTTACTGTAGAGAATGTCTTACAGGTATGTATTATATATCATACACTACCGTTCAAAAGATTGAGGTCAGTAAGAAATGTATACTTTTATTTGGCAAGGATATATTTAAATTGATTAAATAGTGACCTTAAAGTTTTTTTTATGTTACAAAAAATTATATTTCAAATAAATGCTGAACTTTCTGTTCATCAAAGAATCCTGGAAAAACATTATGGCCACAAAAATATTAAGCAGCGCAACTATTTTCAACTTTAATAATAATATTTTTTGAGCAGCAAATCAGCATATTAGCATGATTTCTGAAGGATCATGTGACACTGAAGACTGGAGTAATGATGCTGAAAATTCAGCTTTGCATCACAGGAATAATTTACATTTTAAAATATATTCACGTGGAAAACAGTTATTTTAAATTGTAAAAATATTTCACAATATTACAGTTTTTACTGTATTTTTTATCAAGTAATTTCCAGGGGTCTCATTTATAAATCTTTCTGTAGCGTTCATCCTAAAAGTGTGTACGGACGTACAAAAGCTAGA
Organism: Romanogobio albipinnatus; assembly: GCA_023566225.1. Classification (NCBI taxonomy): domain Eukaryota; kingdom Metazoa; phylum Chordata; class Actinopteri; order Cypriniformes; family Gobionidae; genus Romanogobio; species Romanogobio albipinnatus. The sequence continues at coordinate 11,046,893 of CM042242.1, read as the reverse complement.
TTTTGCGTACGCACAAAAGTTTTCAGATTTATAAAACCATTCGTATGCCAGAACCTGTGCAAAAATCCCTTTATAAATCCCAGTCAGCAGAAGATTGTGCGTACGTGCCACCCCGTCTCCTCCCCGAAATCACCAGATTGGAGCTTACAACGACTAGTTTTACTATGCATATTGTATATTAACTATAGAATTTCTATGCATATTCCCATCCACGAGACACCATGTTTAACACTAGCCACGTTTACATGCACACTTTTTTGTCATTCCGATTAAAATCATTCCGATTGAAAGATTCGGTGGACTGTTTACATGAGACGTTATCTGAACCGATCTGGTGTTTACATGTGCTGACTTTCAGTCGGAATCATTTTGTGACAAGCGCACAGTTTGTCTGCCGCATCAGATTCGTAACGTTAGTATCGTGGATCAATAGTTCTGTGTTGGTAATTTTTATTTATTTTTCTGTGGGCGGACATGCAGTAGTTTAAACTAATTTATGTCCTATACAATGGCTATTTCAACAGCTGTGAATGATGAATGCGGAATCAAAATTTATTCAATTCCTTTATTTTGAAAGGCACAAAATTAACTATAAAATGCACCCAAATTATTAATAAAAACATAGGATGTATGGTGAAACAAGAATGAAAGCATTCAAGACGTGCTCCGCATCATTACTAGTACTAAACGCATAGATAATTCAGATGATTAAGGAAAGATACCAAAATCCCAGAGGTATAAATCTTAACTAAAGTAAAGTGGGTAATGTTACTTAACAAATTTGAAGCAGTTTAACTTTTTTTTTTTATATCTAACTTACGAGAAACAAAATATCGACACGTCCTCTCCAGCAGCTTCAATGTTCCCCGTTGCAATGGCAACTCTCAGCGGCCACCAGGACTTATACAGTATTATAAAAGCTATTCATTATTTGTTGTAAAGTGTAAGAATCACCTCAGAAAAATGAATTCTTCTGTCAGGCGCAGTTGAAGCCTAAGACAAACGCTGTCAAGATGAGATGGTGTAGCCAGGCTATGTCTGTGTCATTATTCCAACATCATGTTCATAACATGTTTCCTCTCTTGTCAACATTAGCCTGTTGTGTCTTCAGTTGTGGAGGCGCGCGCGCTGTATATCACGTCACAGAAAGACGTGCACTGAAAGTAATCGGATCAGGTCGTTTACATGGTGGAATTTTTCGTTTGATCGGTTCAATCCCCTCTCAATCCGATTACAATTTCATTCGGTTTGGCCATTTTTATTCCGATTGAGGTATTTATATGGAGCATTTTCATTCGGGTTGGACTTTTAAACCAATTACAGTGCTCCATGTTAACGCACCTACTGTCAAAGGTACAAGATAGGGATATTCCATGGGAATATGCAGATGAGGTTATGCATAGTAAAACTAGGCGTTGTAAGCTCCATATACGGTAATTACGGGGTGGAGATGCACGTACGCACAATCTTCTGCTGACTGGGATTTATAAAGGGATTTTCGCGCAAGTGCTGGCGTACGAATGGTTTTATAAATCTGAAAACTTGTGCGTACACAAAATCTAGCTTTTGTACATCAGAGAGTTCTTGGATTTCATCAAAAATATCTTAATTTGTGTTCCGGAGATGAACGAAGGAAGGAACCCTGGTGAGCATAAGAGACATTTCTTTTCAAAAACATTAAATCTTACAAACCCCAAACTTTTGAACATTAGTGTATGTCGTAATGTTCAAACCCTTCGATGATAAAGAACAGCAGTCACATCATGCTATCATCCCTTCTTTATCCTCAGATCTTGGAGGCGGCTGACAAGACTCAAGCTCTGGACATGAAGAAACACTGCCTGCATATTATAGTCCATCAGTTCACCAAGGTGGGTGTGCTATTGACCACAGCTCTATGCGTGTGCTGGCTACCTCGCCACGGGTAAATACACGTCACCAAAATATTCACTGCAACGTGGATAACCTCTACGAGCTGCGGTTGTTTTTTCAGTACGGAGACATCTGTAACTATCTACTGTAAGACAAAATTGATATGCATTTAGACCTATTTATCATGTTCTCAATCACTCAAATTTACTTCAATAGTTATAAATTGTCACACTTTCAGTTACACTAAACAATTATAGTATTTTTAAATGCCATTGAGTGCCTTTGTGAACATAATTTCCTAAACATTTGACATCCTGGTGCTATTTGGCCCCGTTAGCTTATCAGTTTAAGTTTGGCTGTTTATTTGCGGTCTACTGCATGGCCTGTGTTGTTTACCATTTATTTCTTTGGTTCTCCTTCCTTCCCTGAAGGTGTCCAAGCTCCCCAACTTGCGATCGCTCAGCCAACCGCTGCTGTTGGACATCATTGACTCGCTGGCATCACACATATCAGACAAACAGTGCACTGAGATGAGCTCTGATATATAGTCTCTCCTCCCCTTTCACGTCCCATCCAATACCTTTATGAGTTTTTTTTATTATTAACGCTTCTGCTACATTTCCTTCCCTTTTCATCCAGCACCTCCTCCCAACCCTTATAATTCTGCTTCACTCCCCTCCTGTTCGCCGCGTCACATTCCTCTAGATTTTTACCAAATTGTGTTTGAGAGACATGTCGGGTGATTGTTCAGTTTCATTCGTTTTAATGTGCAAATACTTTTATTTGGTAGTGCACAATCTGCACATCAAATCAGTTGACGGCCCACAATGTTGATTAATTAGACATACGATCATGTGTTACACACATGGTTGAAAACACCACCCCTGTTTGGATGAATTTCACAAAAACATGTCCAGGGGACTTTTCACTTCAAATCCAAAGAAAAAAATAGAAATGTTATATTGCATAAAGAAAATTAACTCATGTTATGGCCACCCATTTTCTTTGTTTTTTGCCTTTTTTAATGCCAATTTATTCTTCAATAAATGATTTAATCAGGTTCTTGTAAATTAACATAAAGCGCAACAATTTTCCCACAGCAAGTACAAATAATACCATTGTGTATAAATAAAAATTATTAAGAATTAGATGGGTTTTTCCACTATGCATATATTCATTCTTTAAGCAAAATATGATTTATTTTTTTCTCTTTCTTTAAAAAAACAACAAAAACAAATAAATGTGACCTGGATCTTTATCTACTGCACTTTATGAATATAATAGTCCTTTATTTATTCCTGAGCCTTATAGTTATTCTGTGCTGCTGTTGTTGTGAGTTATGTCAGTGCTCGTCATTTATGCAGTTATGGCATAATATAATTATATAAGCAGATCAACACAACAACAGTCAACTCATGTATGCTTTACTGTAATCATTGAGATGTTCTGTTAGTCCTGTGGGAACTATGCCTTAATAAATTGTGCAACATCAGCAGACTGTATTGTGGCTTTATTTTTTTGTGTAGGCCTACATGTTATATGGCGTGGATGATATACAAATCTGTAAGTATCTATTCATTTTTCCTTTGTGAAATGTGGTTTATAATATTACTCTTCAATTATATCGAAATCCTCCGCCATTTCTCTTTTTAAAAAATCAGGTTTTAGACTTAGAATTCATGACCGGTGTTTTGTTTTGCTCTATCCTCTGCGCTTCTGCGTGGTGCGTTCGTCAGTACGCATGCGCGCAAGTCGACTTGCGTACAGCTGACCGCCGGAAGCTAGTTATTTTAGTCTATAAAGTTTCAAATATGGTTATTTTTCTTACACAAACGCTCCCGGAGCCATGTGGAGCAGCTGTATGATGGATAGATGCACTTCAAAAATGATCCATCAAGTCAATGCCATTATAATGCTTGGAAGAGCCAGGACATTTTTAATATAACTCTCGGAGCTGCCAACTTTTCAAAAAAGCTTAGAGTGAGATTTGGTGGGGCCAACCAAAATTTTGCCGCGTAGAAAGCAAAAATTGCAACAACAAAAAATAAAATAAATAATAATATTATATATATATAAATATATATATATATATATATATATATATATATATATATATATATATATATATATATATATATATATATATATATATATATATATATATAGAACAAATTGATTATACATCAACCTACAGCATACTTTTACAGGGAAGAAAAATGAAAAAAAGAGTCTGTCCTGTCTGTTGCTCTTCTGTCTGTTGTGTGGTTCTTTTTTTGCTGTGGCTGATCTAAAAAAACAGTGTTGTAGTAAAAACTACTGTTAAGTTACATTCAAGCTACCCTTTTGAAAAAGTAGCTACACTACAAGTTACTATCAAAAAGTAGCTGGCTACACTTTTTTTCTTTTTCTTTTTTTTACAATGAGATTGTTACAAATAACTGAATAATTGTTAATGAAGAATGTTATAATATTTGGGGTTTTAAGCTTCATAGTGCAATGTAATTATGATTTCTAAGAGTATAGGGTGAATTCAGGGTTATTGGGACACTTTTCCCCAGTCATTTCTATGGAAAAAAACTGTCAGAATCATTACACACAATACTCAAATATAGCCTATATCTCAAACTGGCTGCCAAAGTGCAAAATGGCTACACATTTAACATCAGTGCAAGAACAAAATGTATGCAAATCAATTTTGCGATGCTGTTTGCGAACGTTCGTTGGAACTATGGTTTCGGGAAACACGACTCGTTAAACTATGCTTATAATGACGGAACTTGTGACCATAGTTAGCGAACAACGCTTTCGGGAAACGCACCCCTGAGCGTCACAGCGCTCCGCTTCGCTCATTACAGGCTCGTTCTCGTCAGAACCCAAAACGGAATGTAGCTTTAGGTCGCGCAACAACACCGTATTTATTTGCCCATTTATCTTGAACCCCCTCACCGAGAGCATAACTAATCGATCAACATGATCGGCTCTACATGTAGATCTATAGATAAACTCATCTTTCAGGCATTTGACTGACCGGGTTGACACTTCAGCGTGAGAAATCGAGGGTGTGGCGTGTGAGCGTGTGAAACCAATCAAATGCGTGTGTCTCACGGCCAATGCGTGAGAGTTGGCAGCTCTGATTCGTCTGAAAGAAGAATGTCATGTACACCTTGGATGACTTGAGGGTGAGTAAATCATGGTATGTTTTATTATGTTTAATGTTTAATTTTCATTTTTGGGTTATTGTTTTAATGATTCCATTTTAATGTTTTAATTCAATTTTTATAATCAAAAAGCATGTCTAATTATTTTAATTTATAAAACAAATTTTTCTTCACAAATTTTGTGATTTTTCTGGCAATCAAATGAGGCGAAAAAACATTAATTTAATATTTTAATCATATGAAATTAAACTTATTTGTCAAACAAAGTGCTACACAACAGATTTTAAAATTAAAACAATTTCTTCAAGTTAAACTCAGTAGGACGACGGGTCTGTTATGATTATTTATGACGATAGTTTTTTCTCAAATTAAACGGTGAAATGCTTGTGAAGTGACTCTGGAGATGAAGTTCATGGATTCATGTCCTCATATATTGAGGCGACAGGCTAAAAACACCTCGTGCTTCATTTTGACTGTGGGGTAAATGAAACTGCGACTGCGCCAATATTCACCGAGATACGCAGAACATGCATGATTCATATTTACTGGTAAATAGTCTTTTTGCTGTTTAATGTTCACTGACACTAGTCTTTATCGGGATTTGATTCAAATGTACTGACATGTTTTTATTTATTCACCAAAAATTTGATTCTTACCGTGAGTAAGGGCATAATGCACTATAAAGTACATACAATGACCTGTAGATGGCGATATTGCTGCTTTTGTAGCAGAAAGATACTGTTGCGGACCCGTAGGTGCCAGTAATTGCATTACTCATCACAAATGTAGGCTATTGGATTGGAATGAAGAGTACATATACTTATTCAAAAATGTAGTCAGTTAGAGAGTCAAGTAGAAAAGTTGCTAATATCTTATACTCATTAAATGTACAAAGTAGCCAGAACAATATGCCTACTTAAAGTACAGTAGGCTAATTAGCTACATTCACTATTTTACAGCACTGTAAGTTGAATACTTAACCAAAAAGTAAAAATCATTGATGTTCTTGAACAATTTTGAATAAAATATAAGCATTATTACATGAAATGCTGTTTGCTTTCATTCTCAACAGAACACCATAAAAGCTGAGCCTCAGACAGGGGTGATGAAAGAAAAATGAATGGTTTTGGATGGCAGTACAAAGGGGTTCATTCTTTTCAGAGTAGCACACATGCTGCCAGGAGCTGCAAGTGCATCTGAGCATCTCTCAGGCCACCCGGACTTTATTATTATCCGGCATTGTTAGAGATTAAACATATCTCGGAACATTAGCATCATTTTACAGTCGACTGAAGAGGCCCATTCACACTAACCAGTTTTATTGTTGCATGTTCACATAAAGGTTAGGGTTAAGACCAAAATCCCTAGAGGCTCATGCTCTAAAGGTAACCTATGATGTTCAAAGCACAGATGTATCCTTGACCTTTAACCAGCCAAATTACCTTTGTTTCAGTGTGTGGATCTGGTTACGTCAGATATGGGAAGATAAGCCTGTATAATGAAGTCTTCTAAGAGTGAGAAAATTTTGTAATGGTATTTTAGTTCAGGTACGTTTTTTTTCTTAAAGCAATTATGCAAGTTTCATTAACATCCATCTTGAAGTTTGACAGGTTTTTTAACAAAAGCAAAGGTTTTATCATGCTTGTAAATAGAACTTTAAAGCTACACTGTGTAACTTTTTAGTTTATTCTTAGCTAAAAACACTTAGTTCTTTCAAAAATATATGTGCTCATTAATGTATATTTACTTCTTTCAAGTAATAAAGTATTCTCGTAAGTTTATAATATGCCATTGAAAATACATACAGGTAAGGGGTTCGAATGGGGGTCGCCATGTTGCCCCTCCATCTTGAAAGTACATTAGCCAAAGAGGGACATACCCGTAAATTCAAGCTTCGCCTTTCGTGTTTTAACACTCTGTAACGAGTAGGAAAATAGTGTGGCCCCTTTAAGAGCGTTCGCCCCGGTTGGAGCGCCTGCGTTCTGTGTGTGTGTGTGTGTGTGTGTGTGTGTGTGTGTGTACTGCGCCTCGAGCTCCCATGTGTGCAGATTATTTTCTGTCTTCTGTTGCTAACATTCATTTATTTTTGTTTTGTTGGGTAATGCTGTGGACGGAAGTGGAGTTTGTGCCGGACTCTTGTGGGGGGTTCCGTGGGGAATAAAGTGCGGGCTGTTTGATGTCAATCGTGTTTCCGTGTTTGCATCGACTCCAGTTGCGTTGAGTGAGCTATCCGTATTTTTCACCCGGACACACGCGTTACAACTCGATGGCGAATGTGAAGAGGGGGATTGCTGGATCGAACTGGAAGCCATGTTAATCTTGGACTAAATCGGCCACCGTAGGAGTTAAAACGAAATCGGAATTGGGAGGAAAAGAAACTAATATTTACTGGATGGTCATATACCCTTTCACCGCTAGATGGGGGAAAATATCACACAGTGTAGCTTTAATTCATGCCATTGCCTGTCAAAAGATGCCACTCCCAATTCTCTTGTGACATGCAGATATGTCTGGGGTTCCTCCTTCAATGTAAGTCAATGCATTTTTTTCCTTCATCTGTCGGGAGAAAAGAAGATTGTGGTTGGTAAAATTTTTTTTTTTTTTTAAGAATTGTTCACCAAGGTTGCATTTGTTTGTCCAAAAATACAATAAAAGCAACAATATTGTGAAATATTACAATTGTTTAAATGTATATTACATAGTGAAATATTAGAATTAAAAAACTTAAAGCTCTCTATTGAATATATGGTAACACTTTACAACAAGGTTGTATTAACATTAGTTAATGCATTAGTTAACATGAACTAACCATGAGCAATATATTTGTATTTGTTCATCTTCGTTAACGTTAGTTAATAAAAATCCAGCTGTTCATGGTTTGTTCATGTTAGTTCACAGTGCATTAACTAATGTTAACAAGATTTTAATAAAGTATTAGTAAATGTTAAAATTAGCATTAACAAAGATAAATAAATGCTTTATAAGTGCAGTTCATTATTAGTTCATGTTAACTAATGAACCAGCTGTATTTTCAGCATCATAAATACAAGTCTTCAGCTCTACATGATCCTTTAAAATCTGATTTGGTGCAATTTTTTTTATTAATATCAATGTTGAAAATAGATGTGCTGCTCAATATTTTTGTGGAAACCATCCTACTTTTTTTTCTCTCCAGGATTCTTTGGCAAGGCAAGTTTATTTATATAGCACATTTCATACACAATTGCAATTCAAAGTGCTTTACATAGAAAAGGTATTAAAATATTGATCGAATAATCACAACATATGCATAAGAAATAAAAATACCATGTATAAGAAAGAAAATAACAATACTAAATTCGAAGCTCCCCTGTCTGAACAGAAGATTTTTGATTAATGGAAATCTCAAAAGAACAGCGTTTCTTTTTTTTTTTTTTTGTATCAATGTAAAAGTCTTTACTGTCATGTTTCATCAATTTAATGCATCCTTGCTTTCTTTCAAAAAATAATAATTATATATATATATATATATATATATATATATATATATATATATATATATATATATATATATATATAAAAAAAGAAAGAAACTTACTGACCCCAAACTTTTGAATGTAGGATATGTCTGTTTCACATAAATAACCCACGAGTTACTTGGGTTAACGCTTAAGGTTAGAGGTTTGCCATCTTTAAATGTAGCCTATTATACATAAAGGGGAAGATTGGGTGTTCAAGGACAAATGGTGAGGATGAGTATGGATGAGTTCAGCTCAGCATGTAGGACAAGGTGTCCGATTTCCTACCACTGGTCTCCGAATATCAGAGGAGCTTCAGTGAAAAAAACCTGAGGTACATAGTGTTCTCAAAGCAAACTGCTGTTCATTCAGCTGCTACCCGACACTTTGCAAAGTAACAGTATCCTAAAAACTCTTTAGTATCGCTTCTGACTTATTATCAGCTCAAATTAGCAAGGAAAGAGACAAGTGCCTTTTAAGAAGTTACTCTTCCTAATGCTTTTTCTGTTCTCCTCAATCTCAATCATGTCTTATTTCACTGTGTTCAGGCTTCTTGCGCAGACTTGAAACTGGACATATCGTATTTCCTCGTTAAAAAGCAGTTATTGTCCTCCGTTACGATATTCATCAGTTTGAAAAACAGTCCCGCCGTTGTGAAGGGCTGCAGGATTATCCGGCAAGAACAGGTGGGTTTTTATTAAAGCAAAGGAGGAGCCAGTCCAGACTAGACGAGAAAGGACGAGTTGAAAGTCTGAGACCGTATCAGATGGATAGACAGACAAAGCAAGAGAACTGACAAGTGTTAATATGGTGCTGTTCACCACTAAGTTTGTCCAGAGAGCTTCGCTCTTTGTGTCCTTCGGAGGTTTAATCACAACGTTCATTACAACCTTCCTGCCACTATGGAAGACGATGAACTCCGATTTGAATGAGATGGAGAACTGGTATGAGGGTCTCTGGCACATGTGTATCTACACGGAGGAAGTTGGCGTGCATTGCAAAGCCTTCGAGTCTTTCTTGGCCTTGCCACCAGACACTTTAGTTTCACGGGTTCTCATGTGCATTTCCATTGCAACGGGAATTCTCGGTGTAGTGGCGGCTTTTTTTGGACTCCAGGGTGTTGAGATTGGTGCCGGACGAGAGAGGATGAAGAGGGCGCTGCTTATCCTCGGTGGAGTGTTCATCGTTGTGTCAGGGATCACGACCCTCGCACCCGTTTCACTGATGGCGTACATAATGGTTGTGAAATTCTGGGATGAGAATCTTCCTGATGTGATGCCCAGATGGGAGTATGGAGAGGCCATGTTTTCTGCCTGGTTTGCTGGACTTCTGTTAGTCGTTGGAGGGGCTTTTCTCTTTGTTGCGGTCTGCATGGGCGATCATGAAGCAAAGCTGCAAAATAAAATTCTCGCTCGCAACCAAGAACAGCATCCGAGAACTCGGCATTACCGAAAGACGGAAATCCTATAGCTTCCATTTCATCTCAAGGCTGGAAAAGTCAAGAATGCAACTCGGCTTATCTGAATGAAAAAAGGCCGGACTTATTATGAAATATTGAATTAGTCTGAATCAGTGATCGCAATCAGAGGAGTTATTTGCACGGTGATCATCGCCCAGTTCTTATTTCATAACAGTTGGTTCTCTGCAGACTTGAGCGATTCGTGAGCTGGCATCCTGTAAAGAATAACTCTGTTATTTGGATGCAGAGGATGGTTGCAGAGGATGGCAGATGATTTATTTGCACTGTTAATGTATTGCACCAAATCCTCATGTAATGTTATGCATGACGTGGAAGTATCTGGACAGAATTAGTCACACTTTTTGAAGCTTTTAAGTGACTTTTAAAGCCCTCTTTGGAAATCTCGAATCAGTGGCCTCTTGGTACTTTTACATACTGATAGATTTAAAAACCTTATCCCTATAGTAAACATGAAGAATGTGAAATTTCTCTCTTCTGTTTTTATCATTTATTTATCATATATTTTATTATTTTATTTCATTTTAATTCTTTATTGTTAATGTTTTATTTTATTTAGTTTTTATTGTTTTGTTTTATTATATATTTAATTTAATTTTGTTTAATTTTGTTTTTATTTATATTCTTTTGTTTTATTTTGTTTTTATTGTTTTGTTTTATTTTATATTATATTTCATTTAAATTAGTTTTGTTTCATGTTTTTTTATTTTATTATATATTTAATTTTGTTTTTAGTGTTATTGTTTTATTTTATTATATATTATTATATATTTAATTTACTTTTGTTTATTTTATTTTGTTTTTATTGTTATTGTTTTAATTGATTTTTTTATTTTGTTTATTTGTATGTATTTTATTTTATTTTAATTATTATTTTTACATTTTTTGTTTGTTTATACATTATTTGACTCTGTTTTATTATCTAACATGTTTATCAATAACTGCAGCAGTGCCAGTTAATGCAGTAATGGGGTATGTTTTGCTATTTGAAAAAATATCCTATGTCTGAATAAATTTGTAATTTTGGGGGGATCTGAGACTATTCTGTGCATAATAGTCTTTGTATGACATAAAACTCATAATAACTGCAAATGACACATATTTGAATGGTCTATTTGTCAAAAGATTTGTTCCTAAAGGGATAGTTCGATGAAAATTCATTTTTTACTCTTATCATATCTTTCTTTGTGTTCCACAGAAGAAAGAAAGTCATAAGGTTTGGAGAGGCATGAGTAAATGGTGACAGTATATTTAAATTTGAACTCTCTTTATATTGAATTCTGTTCAATTATTGTTAAATCAAGCAAGGTATTGTATAAATTGATGAATCTTTGAGGATATGCAAAATAAAAGCGTGTGATTTGATCAGGCCTCACTCCAAAGGCCTTCATTGTTGTGTAGTGTCTTGGGATAGAAAACACCGTGTGGCCTATAACATCCCTAATGGATATTTTGGCATCAGTTAGAACAACATTAAAACAAGTATAAAGGAAATGAAAGAAGACAGATAGGGAGCGACAGACCACAGTTGAAGCAGAAGTTGGAGAACAATGAATTCTTTTTCCTCGATTAGGACAGGCATGCTACTTTTTTAGCACTCGCTAATCTTGGCAGCAAAAGAGAGCTAGTGTAGAGTTCAGATAAGAGTTTCCTCTGAAACCCAGAGGTCAGTGGGTTCAAATGAAGAGAAGGTGTGGCTTACAGTCAATGAGGGTACATTCCTCAAACAGTTGTTAAGAACTATACCCTGCGTCCGAATTTGCCTACTTCGGACAGTTGCAAGAAAAAGTATGTGAACGGCTTGCAAAATCTGTGAATAATTTGAACAAAATGAAAAAGACTCAAACACAACTATTAAAAAAGGTTCAAACATTCACTGATGCCCCAGAAGAAAACACAACGTATTAAGAGAAAACTTATTGAATTTGAAGATCAAGGTCAATTGTACTTAATTTGCCTTCCGGGAAACGTGAAAGTATCTTGCTTCTGAAGGGCAGTACTAAATGATACATTTTTTTTTTTTTTTTTTTTAAACAGAATAAGAAAAATTGACATCTACATCCTGTTCAAAAGTTTTCACCCCCCGGCTCTTAATGCATTGTGTTTCCTTCTGGAGCATCAGTGAATGTCTGAACCTTTTTTAATAGTTGTGTTTGAGTCCCTCAATTGTCCTCAGTGTGAAAAAATGGATCTCAAAATCATACAGTCACTGCTGGAGAGGGTTCAAATATGCAAAAGATGCTGGAAAACTGAAGAATGTGCCGGACCTGGAGGATTTTTCTGAAGTACATTGGGCAGTTTAACTGCTCAGGACAAACAAGAGATTCAAGAAGAACCATCACAAAACACACACACACAGCCGTGAATCATCCAGGGAACGACACACGGTATTAAGAATCAATGGTTCATAAACTTTTGAACGGGGTCATTTTAATAAATTCAGCAGTTTTTTTTGTAAAATATCTTATTCTCGACAGTACTAAATAAAAAATAACATACACATTGTGTATGATCTCTCTTATTTAGTTAAAATTATTCCCATTTTCACAGATTCTGCAAACGGTTCACATACTTTTTCTTGCAACTACCATATAGTATGTCCGAATTCATAGTACTCATAGTACTCATAGTACTCATAGTACTCATAGTACTCATAGTACTCATAGTATCCAGATGACCTACTACTTCCAGTGAGATTCTGAAATGTGTATCCCATGAGGATGTAGTACGTCTGGATTACATTACTACATTCATACTATATACATTTTTTTAAACTAAACTAACTTAGTTTTTAAATAAATGAAGTACATACAGTATGCGATTTCAGAGACGGCGATAGACTGAGATTTGGCTTAGCTGATGTCATCACTTGCTAATATCTAGAAAGGACATCTTTGTTGCTGTAGTAAAGCTGTTATAACATCATAAAATATGTAATGTATTGTTTTTATTTTTTTATAACCATTTACCCTTTTCACATTTCCGGATTTCTCAGAGCGAAAGTCGTGGGTTAACTTTTATAGCAGGGAATGAGAGTATACATTAAATATATTTTTTGTGTGAAAGCAATAGCAAAAGAAAAACTCCACAATATTGATTTCACAACTTTCAAAAAGAGGGAAAAAATAGAGAGAGATTGATAAAGGCAGTGAAAAAAGAGAAAGGTGTTCATTTTTACCATCACTCCCATAGATGCTGTATTAGACACCCTTACAGCAGTAACCTTTTTTAAAATTTTTATTTGATACAAAAGTAATATAATACAAAGTATTATACATTTAAAAAAAAAGTTAAATTATACGAAAAACTTTGCAGGATTTACGATATTGATGACCGTTAAAATGCGTCATCAAAGTCTGAAAAGGGTAAATTATCTTTTATTATTGTATGATTGCCATTTTTGATATGTGTACAGTACCTGTCAAATTTTTGGAAATATTAATTGTTTCTGTTTTTGAAAAACGTCTCTTCTGCTCAACAAGGCTGCATTTATTTGATCAAAAATACAGTAAAACAGTAATATTGTGAAATATTATTGCAATTCAAAATAATTGTTTTATATTTTAATACATTTAAAAATGTAATTTATACCTGTAATCAAAGCTGAATTATCGGCATCTCCAGTCTTCAGTGTCACATGATCCTTCAGAAATCACTCTAAGACTGTAAAAAGATTCTAATATGTTGATTTGCTGCTCAAGAAAACATTAATATTATCATTGTTGAAAACATTGTTTTTGCTGCTTAACATTTTTGTAGAAACAATAATACCATTCAAAAATTTGTGGTAAGATTAAAAAAAGAAAAATAAATTAATGCTTTTATTCAATCATTCAAGAATTGATCAGAAGTGGCAGTAAAGACATTTATAATGTTACAAAAGATTTATATTTAACAATGATTTGCAACATTGATAATAATAATAGGAAATGTTTTTTTTGAGCAGCAAATCATCATATTAGAAGGATTTCTGAAGGATCAAGTGACACTGAAGCCTGGAGATGCCGATAATTCAGCTTTGATCACACAAATAACATAAAATAAATCATATTCAAAGAAAAGTTATTTTAATTTGTAATACATTTTTGTAATATTACTGTTTTACTGCATTTTTTTTATTAAATAAATGCAGCCTTGATGAGCATAAGAAACTTCTTTCAAAAACAAAAAAAAATAATATTTGGTGCTGTATTTTGTTGTTGTTGAAAGAAATTAATACTTTAATTCAGCATTAAATTGATCAAAAGTGTCAGTAAAGATATTTAGAAAAGATTTCTATTTCAAATAAATGCTGTTTTAATTGTCTATTTATGTATACACTAAATATTCAACTATATTACTGATAAGATCATTTCTATTATCATAAAGTCATAATTAATGTTGAAAATATGATTTTAAATGTCCTCACTATTAGATAAAGTCAAACATATGATTTTAAAAGTCATAATAGTGAGATAAAAAGTCAAAAACATGACATGCTAAGTCATTGTGAGATGAACAGATGAAATTAGGACTTTTGGATTGGAAAATGTGGGATTCAAAATCAAAATTAGGACTTAAAAATCTAAATTATGATTAAAAGTACTGCTTATAAGATAAAAAGATGAAATTAGATTTTTTTCAGATGTCTAAATTATGACCAAAACACACACTAAGATATTTAAGAGATGAAATCATGCTTGTTATTTTTTTAAATGCGCTTTTAATTTTTTGATTCACACTTATAATAATAATAATAATATGTTTTCATTTTGTGCAATATATTTTTTACATGCATTTTTACATTTTGAAATCAGTTTTTACAACAGAAATTGATCAATCAAAAACTTACTTTAGCTTTTCATCTAAAACAAAATGCATTTCCTATCATCACTGTAAAGCTGCTTTGAAGCGATCTGTGTTGTGAAAAGCGCTATAGAAGTAAAAGTGACTTGACTTGGGGTTTCCGAAAAACTATTAAGCAGCAAAACTGTATTCATCATTGATAATAGGTCTTATGTTTCAAATCAGAACATTAGAATGATTTCATAAGGATCATGTGACACTGAAGATGTGACATCTTTCCAGCCCCAAACGTTGGAGTATACTGAATATATTCTATATTTTTATCTATATATTATATTAATATCTAATTTAATAGTGTAGGCCTATTATCATAAATGGTATATTTTAAATGTCATTGTATTAAACTTGCTAATGATTTAGTATACCTCTCCAACTAGGTAATAACCTGATTAATAAGTAATTGTGCCCTTGAAAATCTACAGCTATCGATTCTTCCAGGACGTGCACTGTCTCCACAGGGTTTTTAGCTGAAAAGCATCTCTACAGGAATAAGACATTAACATTCACGGCAGAGAACGAGGCTAATGCATAATTCATTAGATCTTTGATCTTCTATATAATATGTTGTGACCTGTATGGCTCTTTGCACTGGGACAGGCCATGTCTGGGACACTTTGTTGAAGGGAACGAACGTCTTATGAAATTATCTGTTATGATTGTCTTTTTATCCTTGAGGTGATGCTTGCTCAGCTCTCCACCTCTAACCAGCAGAGGGCCTCACAAGTAGATGTTCTACCAGGATCTTTGCTTCCTGATGGAGGTAACTTTGATTGTACCTGCTGCCAGATGTTGCAAAGACGTCAGATGGCTGCAGTAAAATCTATAAAAGGCTGAATCCCTAATGCATTGGTTGTGATGCATTGCATTGTGAGAACATGTCTTTGTACAAAAGTGTTGTTTGAATCTAACTGGCAAGCACAACTTTAATCAGTGAATCATTATTTCAGGTTTCCTTTACATGAAGTGTGCCCTTTCCCAGGGCCGTGCACAGGTGGATGGCCCGGTGGCTAGAGCCACTGCCCCTCTGCCCTCATTGGCTGAGGTGCCCCTCTTGCTCTCCTTCCCTCCCTCACCCCCAGGTTCCCATAAAAGCGTTCTGTTCCGCTAAAGGTCCGCTCCAGGAAAAACATTTTTAAAGTAAAGATTCTGAAAGAATTGAATGAGATCTAATAATAATTTAATAAAGCTTTACAGTAGAAACAAATACATATATTTTTTATTATATGATATGATTATTATCATATTTTTAAATCTGATGGTTTCATTATAAATATGATGATTATCTCTAAGGTGGACACCCAACTTGATATATGATATTTCCCATCTGAATATAACCATGTCAACAAATGGGAAAGTCAACTGGCTGTTTATTATTATGCTAGTTATTGTGCCTTTTACCCCAAATACCATACTTTTACATAATCTTCCATTATTGAAAAACTGTTTACTTTGAACAAAACGGAAAATCATTGACAAGACCTTTGTCTCAAAATATATTCAATCATTTTAGTGATTTTCATTTGCTTTTAGTTTGTACCTACATTAAAAAAAAACATTAAATATGAGATCAAATGAGCACAGAATCAACTTTTTGGAAGCATAATTACAACAACATAAATTGAATGAATTAGCACTAATGCCTAACAATTATATTTACAATATGACTGTAAAAAGGTTTGTTATTCAAGCTCTACATTAAGATGATACTCAACCCCCTTATAGTGCCCCTTTTTTGGTTTGGGCCACTGCCCCTCAAAATGTCTGTGCACGGCCCTGCCCTTTCCCATAGTGACCTGATCCGACAGCGCATTTAATGAACATGAAATCAGAGAGGTTTCCTTTTGTGATGATCACAGCAAAACGGGCTTCACAAAGTCTCGTGACCCTTTCAATAATAATTAGAATGTAAGTATCTTCAGAAATACTTTTACAATGGCTGTCAGACACGCACAAAGGAGGAAAGATAGGCCTGAATCTAGATTTTTACATTAGCGGGTAGTTGCCAAAGTTAGTGCATATAAGCCTATGCGTTCTGAATGTTTTTAGCATATTGCTATGCAGTTGTCACTTTGTTTTGTTGTTGTTTTAGCATGTTGCTATGCAGTTGCTATAGGATGTTCTGGGTAGGTTTTAGTTAGCTGCTAGACCTTATTCAGAGCAGCACCATGACAGGTGTGTAAGGGAGGGTGTGAGACTTACAGTGTTTTCAATGGCGCCTAGATCACTTATAATTTTCTAAAGCTAATGTTGTCTGGTGTTTTTTGTCTACTTAAATTTCTTGCAAATATATTTTTGCAGTGTTTCATCAGCAGATCTAAGCTTGTTTCCACCACAGATAAAAAAAAGAAGATAATTGTGACCTTTTTATCCCACAATTCAGTGGGAAAAAGTCAGTCTTTTTTCCCTCAGAATTGGACTTTATAACGCGCAACTGCGAGTTTAGGCTATATCTCAAATTCATAATTCATAATATCTCATAATTCTGAGAAAAGTAAGAATTGTGAGTTACAAAATCAGAATTGCGTAATATAAAGTCAGAATTGCGAGTTTATATCTCACAATTCTGACTTTATATCACGCAATTCTGAGAAAAAAAAGTCAGAATTGCCTGGATGCCAGCCGAACTTAGCCCCGCCCACAACATTTAAGGGTCGGGCAGTTCGGTCTGGACTTGATCCGTTGAGGAGCAACTATGCTCGAACCAGAGCTGTTCGGACCAATCATCAAATTGTCAGGGCAGGCTTTATACGTTGATGGACAGATAACGTAACGTAATTCACGTCACCAAAGAGCGCTTGGGTTGAATTTGTTCTAATCCTAAACAGAGAACTTGTTCGTATATGCATTCACCTTTACAATTTCTCTCAAAAATGATGATCGTGTTGGCAAGTACTCCATGTATCCTTAAATTCTTTTTTACAACACCGGCAAAGATCGTTTACACTCATCTTCTACTTCCAGCCTCTAGTCCAATTGAGTGCAGAGACATTTTCTTTCCTGGTTCAGTTGAAACGCCCAATAATCACAGCCCAATGGAGCAGCATCAGACTCATATTCTGACTGGAATCTGAGTATGACCACGTCAGGCTAGAGATGTAGCGAAACTACATTGAAATGATCTTTTAAAATGTTTTATTCTGTGGCGGAAACAAGCTTCCATAGCAGAACAATCCAAAAACACATTGTAATGTAGTTTGTTCGTATGGGAAGAAGGAGGCGGGAACCGGCGAACATTCAACAAGTTTAATAAAACAAATTAAACCAAAATGAAAGTAAAAGCGGCAGCCCCTCACGGACGACTGCCGCGCACACACATAACAAAACGTAAATAAAACACAACGCAAAATCCCAGGCCTGGTCCTCTCTCGTCCTTCACTGGAGTCACTCGTCCTTATATGCCTCCGTGCTCCCTCATGAGAGGACTCGAGACCAGTGTGCCTCGCAGGTGACGTTCATCCTCAATCACGCACACTGATCTCGCTCGCTCCTCCCATGTCTCTCGCTCGTCCACCTCGCCACACACATTAAATAACAGTGACCCACTGAAAAGATGAATGTCTATCCCTCACAGCCTCGCTTTCATTCCCGTTAAAAAAATCTGGCACTGCTGTGAATAAGGTCTATGTCTATGTTAAGGTCTATGTTATTAGGGTTTTGTTTAGTTGGACAGGCTGGGTAAAACATAAATTACTTCTTAATTTTAATCGATTCTCATTTTGAAGAACCGAAATCGTTTCGTAGACTAATCTATCTTTCAGTCTAATGCTGCTTTAGTGGAGTGCCTGCCATCCAATAAATCGCAATACTTTTTTTTAGGCCAGTTTTGTTACTTCTGATATGGCACAACATCTCGGCTTTGAATTTCAATTTTATTATGGAATTCAAATAATAAATGCTGTTTTCGCGCTCTTTAATGTGGCACGACAGATCATAGTGGCTTAGTTCAAGCGAAGCGCAAGTGAACAGATCATCTCTACCCTTTATTGCTAGCTACAGCATGAAATAAACATGAATAAACACCAGAAGGTATGTTGAAAATTATGGAATTCAAATAATAAATGCCGTTTTCGCGCTCTTTAATGTGGCACGACAGATCATAGTGGCTTAGTTCAAGCGAAGCGCAAGTGAACAGATCATCTCTACCCTTTATTGCTAGCTACAGCATGAAATAAACATGAATAAACACCAGAAGGTATGTTGAAAGATACAGTAAAACTTACAGAAATCAATATCATGTCTCATGTATCGCTCAATCTGTGTTTAAATTATGGAAAGATGTCAATAAAACAGCTTGTAAACAATATGTCACGTAATTACCTCACACTGTAAAAAAAATCCCCGTAAAATTTACGGTAAAAAAAACAGAAGCTGTGGTTTCCAGAACTTTACCGTAAAAAATACGGCAGTAACGTTTTAGGTTTTACGGGACAGCACTATATAATTTAAAGGTTTATAATGTAATAATTATGGTTAAAAAACATTTATTTTACATTTGAAAACTGTATAATTTAAAGGTTTATATTGTAATAATTACGTGTCCACTATAAAAAAATTACGGTAAAAAAAACATATTTCATAATTCATATTTTTGTTGTGAAAAGCAGTTTCTTTCAGGTAAGATCTATTGCTAGAATCAAGATGATGCTCTCACTGTAAAAAAAAATCCCTGTATAATTTACTGTAAAAAAAACGGCAGCTGTGGTTGCCAGAACTTTACCGTAAAAAATATGGTAGCAACATTTTAGGTTTGACAGATTTAAGTTAAATGATTTCATGAACTGAAATAATGTTAAATTACCAACCTATTGAAATACTAATATATGTTATGTACCTTTGATATATAGTGACAATCACAGTGTTGATGAGAGTCACATGATGATTCAAAGCTCATCACAAGCAGGAGGACTTTTAGGAGGACAATACTACTATATAGAAGGTGCACAGTGTCATTCACACAAACACTAAACACTATCATGGTAACACACATGAAATAAAAAAAAATGCAATAAACATTCATTTAACAACATTACATGTAAAATAAAGCCCTAATGTACATAACTGATTAGAAAAAACTAAGAAACTGTTATTTCAATGAAAATACATTAAATGTGAAGTGTCATGCAGGGAATTCTGGGAATGTCAATTTACGTTTTTTCACTGTAAATTACACAATGACATAAAAAAAAAATAACGGTATTAATATGCAAAATTAAATTAAATGTAAGGTTAGATCTATTACAGTTATTCACCGTATAGTACGGAAACTTTCTGTTAACCACTTAACTGTTTTTCATTTTTACAGTCTTTTACCGTTAAAATCACAATCATTTTTTTACAGTGCAGAAAGGCAATTCAATGTCCAAAAATTGCTAGTCAGCAAGAAAAATTAACTTTTTGAGTAGAAATTGTATTATGACTTTGTTATTATAAAAAAACTTCCTTAAACTCTGTGATTTAAATTGTAAGTAGCCTACAAATCAGTTAATTTAACTTTTAATATGTACCAACTGATGATACCCTGTATAGTTTACAGCATTAGTTGAGAGATTTATTTGCCGTATAGGCCCCAATTAATCGAAATAGAATCGAATTGAAATCGAATTGAAATCGAATCGAAATCGAATCAAATGGCAAGCTTGTGAACCGAAATCGAATTGTAAAATTTGTGTCAATGCCCGGCCCTATTTTTTAGGGAATTGTCGATACAAGTGTGTTCTAGTTTTAGTGCATAACTATGCAGTTTCTATGATGTTCTGGGTGTTTTGTAGTGTATTGCTATGCAGTTGCTTGGGTGAAAATCCATTTGCTTAAAAAAATTATAATAATGCACTTCTTTTCAACAACTATCTTTTCATTCTTTTCCACAGCAAAGAGAAAAGCACCTGCATAAATTAATGTTACACAGGGTTAGAAATTTGTTCCAATTCCTAAAGCTAAGTATGAGCATAAATAATGGTGATAGTCTTAGCAAGTGTCACTAATGAGCACTAATGGTACAGAATGATTATCGACAGGGAGGCAGGCAGCATGCAGCAATGAAGGGAGAAGATTTGATCTGCTAAAATGGCAAGTTAGCCCCATGACGTGGTACATTTGAGAGGTACAAGCTCAATAAAACTAAGGAGAATAAAAGAGATCACGGGGACAGAGTGATTTAGATAGCGGTCAGCCAAAGGAAGCAGATTGATAGGTTGGGGGAGTGACAAAAAGGTTGCAGGAGTGAAGGGGGTGAAGAGCGAAAGGGAAAGTGGAGCGCTGGGAAAATTCATGCTGTGTTAGCATCCCTGAGCAACTCCATCAATACTGCATACAGCTGAGTTACTGGCAAGAGTCCTGCTGCTGCAACCCCAACCTCCGGCAGAGAGAGAGAGAGAGAGAGAGAGAGAGAGAGAGCAGGAGGAGTGAGTAAAAAGAAAGAAGGGGGTAAAAAGAGAGGGTGTTTATGAAAGACAAGCACAAAAGCGAGAGAGAGAGAGTAAGAGAGAACAGTTCTTACAAGCGCCTCTGCTTTCTGGTGTGTGTGTGTGTGTGTGTGTCAGAGGTTTGTGGTGGGACTGTGCCTTGATCTTGGGCTACTGCAGTAAAAGCGTGAGGAGGAGGCAGGAGAGGAGAGGAGAGTGCTGCGCTCTGGAATTCTCCACAGGAAAGAGGAATAACACCAATCCAGCTCCACAGATAACATCAGACGGGATACCTAGTGAAATTTCAGTGGGATCCTCACCTCTTGCCTTATGCAGAAATCTCTGAGCACACCTGATTGAGACAGCACCAGGTGAGTAGATATCATGAACTCTCCGTTTGCCAATGTTATGCAATTCAGTTTGTAATCTGCTAGCACATGGAAAAGTGCCTTATCAGATTTAATAAACTTCTGCAAGCAGATAAGATAAAGGAACGCTCTGTGCAGGACGTGTGACATCTGAGGTTGAATTTTGCACTGGGAAGCTTGTTTGTTCATGTACAGTGCAGATTTGAGGTCCACAACGTTGGAATGTAATAGCACGGTGCATTGAGATCTCAGATGATGGATGAACTTGTGTAAATTTGAGCTTTCTTTCTACCCAATCTGGGCTTCTCACAATCATGAAAAACCTAGAAATATCAGGAGTGGCATGGAAAAGCCATACATATCTTAAAAGTCAATTTTACTTTCAATGGCAATGCTTTACAATAAGGTTCATTTGCTAACATTAACTAACATGAACTAACAATGAGCAATACATTTATTTACATTTAATAGTTAATAAAAACTGTTCATTGTTTGTTCATGTTACTTAACAGCGCACAACTAATGCTAACAAATACACATTTTGATTTGAATAATGTTAAAATTAACATTAACAAAGATTTAAAAAATGCTGTAGAAGTGCAGTTCATCATTAGTTCATGTTAACTTATGAAACCTTATTGTAAAGTGTTGCCCTTTTAATTTACATTTAAGCAATTAAATGAAGATTTCATCTAGAGAAATGGCTCTTTGTGGGTGCAATCATTATACAAATATTTTTTAAATAAAAACTTAAAAACACATTTAAATCCTTATCCAGTAATCAAGAATGACTGGAAAATCATAGGAATGTGTGCTCTGTAAAAAATATAGTTGTTAAATAAGTAAGTTACCTGGTTGCCTTCATTTTGAGTTCATTAAAATGAAAAATTTGAGTTGGTTTAATACATAGGAACTCAAAATATTATGTTATCTGAACCACATTGATTTGACAAAAGATAAAAAGTTTTGATAATCATGAAAATCATTTTTTGCAGTGCTCATGGGAACAGATATAGCAGACTTTTTAGTATTGCACTACATGAAAATATCTACATTTTTTAAAGTGAAAATTGCTTCAAAGTAAACCCTACACCATTTTTTTCAGTCTATTGAAGATGAAATGAAAAGTACAGCTGAGCTTGTACATCAAAACCTTGATTTTAAAGGATATATCAAGGTTTCTCCCATTCCTGTTCAGACTTAAAATGCAGTGCATGTATTCTTTTTGTTTCCCAGTGGTATTTATAAAAATATAAACAATTCAAGTTGCATTTGAACATTTTGACCAAATACTTTTCAAGCATTTGCTTTGACTGTTAAAGTAAAAATGCAAGCAACAGCTAGAAACATAAGTGTGTGCCTAACCCACAACTCAAAATTCCACAACCAGATCAGCGCTGAACTCCAGTGAACTTCTGATTAATGCAAAGACTTGCAACGAGTCACACCTATTCAAGTGGAACTCGAACAGCATGTTAAACACATCAAAGGTCAAATATCAGAAGAAGCCAGAGGGCCACTAGGGTCGAGATGTTTGTTTGTTTCTTCTTTTCAGAGCTCGTAATGAGGAATCTGATTAGCCAGTAAGCCAGTATTTGAATTTCATTTGCACTGTAATAATCCTGTGGCAGCTCGGAGTGATAAACCAAGTCAAACAAAAGCCTCTTTACATCTCACTACAACCCAAGACCGCTATTGTAGTTCTGGGGATTAACAAAGGACAATTTTATTGCTCAGACACTGTTCTTTAGGGGGCCTACGGATGGACCCTGGGGGCCCTTGTGTGCCAGGCTGGCTACCAAAAAGATCTGTGGCGTTATTGATTTTGATGGTCCACTTTAAATATAAGTAACTTTGCAACTACATATCAACTAGCAGTCATTAGAGTATTCGTAGATTAGACAGTACTTTATTCTGATGGTCTCTCAACAGACATTCTACTGACATTAAGTAACTTTGCAACTACATGTCAACTTGTTCTACTAACACCTAACCCTAACCTAACAGTCTACTGATACTTTAATGAGAGTTAGGTGACATGTAGTTGCAAAGTTACTTACTGTAGTAGAATGTCTAAAGTCAACATTAGATCAGGGGGTTTCAAACCAGGGGGTCGCAAGAGAGTGACAAGGGGTCCGGGGAAAAGTCTAGAAAAAAACTGTAAAAAATTATAATAATTAGATTTAAATAAATGAGTATAGTAATAAATTAATTCCAAATACATCAAAAATGTTATTTAGTTATTCATCTATTACATAAAAGTAATTAGATAAAAAAAACAATAATATAAATAAATAAAAATTTGATTAAAATTATATAAATAAACAAGGAATAAATAATATAAATAGCAATACATTTCTACATTGAGTAGAACAAAATATATAATTATGTAACAAACAAATTTTTGATTTATAATATTATTTTTTGTGTATAAATTGAGTGTTTATAAAAGACAGATGCCTTAAAAATTTTAGGATTGGGGTCCCTCACACAGGGATAATCATATTTGGGGGTCCGTGACATCTAAAAGATTGAAAACCCCTGCATTAGATAATGCATCAGCTAACATAAGCTAACAATGAGAAATATACTTTTTAAAGCATTTATTAGTCTTTGTTAATGTTAGTAAAAATTGAGTTGCTCATCGTTTGTTCATGTTAGTTCACAGTACATGAACTAATGTTAACAAAAATAACATTGGATTTAAAAAATGTATTAGTAAATGTAAAAATTAACATTGGCTATGATTAATAAACGCTGTAGAAATATTGTTCATTGTTAGTTTATGTTAAATATGTGTAGTTAACTAATGAAGTGTTACCAAGTCTTATAATTCAGACTTTGGTAGCTTGGCAAATCATTTGATTTGATTTGATTTATTTTATTTTCAGCCATTCTCGTTCCTATAAATCAAAATGTGTTGCATTTTGATTACAATTTCTTAAAACGTATCATAAATGCAATACATTTTTGATATATATGAATGAGAACTGCTGAAGTATTCATAAGCGGTGAATTACAGGCTCTCATTAATAATAATCAGGCTATATCATAAATTTATATCAATCTATCAATGTGCTTGTGCTGTTTCCTGACATGTCTCTAAATGATATATCCAAGTGCAAACACGTCATTGTTTGCTTGTACAGCACGTCCATTCAAGACTAAATACAGCAAATGCTTACAGTACATGGCATCCCTGACTGAGGGTGCACGTCAACGTTCTGGTGTAAACACTCGAACAATGCTGCGATGCTTTGCCTGTATTCCTCCAGCCTGTTGATCAAACAGCTGAGCTGCAATGCCACTGGTGATGGTGGTGTTGTTTTTGAATAAATCTAGAGACAAATAGCAGTTAATGGAAAAAGGAGAGAGCAGGGTGAAGGTTGACAAACATTAGGTGTGGTTCTGCTTTGTTGTGAGTGTTCGCACTCTGATTTATCTTCCTTCGATCAGGGGACACTTTATCTTCTTGAGATCAGGGCAAATGGCCTAATGTTTAACCAGAATACACTTTTTACTAAAGGACTGATGACAGCTTCTATGCTCTTGCTTCGAATTGTACAATCTATTGTTTGAGCATCAAATTCACCTTAAGGGATTTTTGTCCGTAAAACTTTATCTGCCAGTGAAGTTTCGACTCAAAATATCACCCCAAAGAACATTTTTACTGATTGTTCTGGTGGCTCCTGAGAACATACGACACCTTCCCTGGTTAATTTAATGAGAAATGTTTGAGTTCATATTGAAATCTCTGACTTGGTATTCTGAGCACAGTTTGAGACATTGTTGGGGAAAACAATCTGAGCAGCAGCTAAAGTTTCATTTGCTCTTTATTACTTTATAGGAGAAATAATGAACAAGATATAATGATCTCATTGTAATTTTGTTTTATTAATTAGAGGTATCTTGCAGAGGCTATGGGACCCACTTTATATTAGGTGGCCTTAACTACTATGTACTAACATTTAAATTAAAGGTCCCGTTCTTCGTGATCCCATTGTTCAAACTTTAGTTAGTGTGTAATGTTGCTGTTAGAGCATAAATAATACCTGTAAAATTATAAAGCTCAAAGTTCAATGCCAAGCGAGATATTTTATTTAACAGAAGTTCCCTTTCAAAGCCTACAGCGAACGGCCGGCTTGGACTACATCCTGGTACTTCCTACATTAATTATGTCAGTCAGTAGAACAGTAGAACAGACTAACCTCCGCCCACAAGAATACGCGAAAAAGGGGGCGTGGTCTTGTTGCTGTCCCACGTGGAGAAGAGGACGTGTCGCGTGGAGAAAAGGAAGTGGTGCGTTTGAGTGTGTTTGTTGCCATGTTGTCGAGACGCTGTTATTTTCATCCCGGAGTCAAATCACCTTTGTTTGGCTTTGCCAGGGACGCTGTAGAGATCATTGAGCGCATACATCACCCCGTTTTGAGGCGTGACCTTTCCGTACAACTTGCGCTAAGCTGCTGTCGAATCACAACACGGGAACCGCTGGCACAATCAGAACTCGTTACGTATTTCTGAAGGAGGGTCTTCATAGAACAAGGAACTCATCAACCCGTTTTTAGGACAGTGAAAACAGCGGTATACAGATAAGTAAATTGTGTGAAAAATACTGTTTTTTTACACGCGAAACATGAACACATGTTATATTGCACACTGTAAACACAATCAAAGCTTCAAAAAAACACGAAGAACGGGACCTTTAATAATTCGATACAATGCACTTACTGTGTACATAGATGTTTCTACATTGTACTTACACTTTAAAAAATACCTTCATGTAATTGCATCTGTAATTAATTTCTGTAATTACATGTATAATTAAACTGTTGACACTTCCCTTACACCTAAAACTCACCCATACCACCACACTGGTCCCTAACTTTATCCGTATCCCACCTCAATATCAGCAAAAGTATTTTGCAACACAATATGAAGTACATTGAACTTATTTTTCGATGTAAGTACATAGTAGTTAAAGGATTAGTTCACTTTTAAATAAACTTTTGCTGATAATTTACTCACCCCCATGTCATCCAAGAAGTCAATGTCTTTCTTTCTGCAGTCAAAAAGAAATTAAGGTTTTTGATGAAAACATTCCAGGATATTTCTCCATATAATGGACTTCAATGGGCTCCAAACGGTTCAAGGTCCAAATGACAGTTTCAGTACAGCTTCAAAAGGGCTTTAAACGATACCAGACGATGAATAAGGGTCTTATCTAGCGAAACGATCAGTTTCTGCGAGAAACCGAGCAGTATTTATGCTATTATTTTACCTCTTATCAGACGAACGTGATCATCTCTGAGCTCCGCCATAACTTCCGCTAAGTGAGGTCAAATACAAGCGTGGTCATAGATGTATACGTAGATTCCTCATTAGCGCCTGCACGGATCAGTAGAATGAGGCATCTACGATCGATTATCTATGACCACGCTCATATTTGACCTCACTTAGCGGAAGTTATGGCGGAGCTCAGAGATGATCACGTTCGTCTGATAAGAGGTCAAATAATAGCATAAATACTGCTCGGTTTCTCACAGAAACTGATCGTTTCGCTAGATAAGACCCTTATTCATCGTCTGGTATCGTTTAAAGCCCTTTTGAAGCTGTACTGAAACTGTCATTTGGACCTTGAACCGTTTGGAGCCCATTGAAGTCCATTATATGGAGAAATATCCTGGAATGTTTTCATCAAAAACCTTAATTTCTTTTTAACTGCAGAAAGAAAGACGTTGACATCTTGGATGACATGGTGCTGAGTAAATCATCAGCAAAAGTTTATTTAAAAGTGAACTAATCCTTTAAGGCCACCTAATATTATAAGTGGGACTGTACTATGAATTGGCCACACCCACCAGAAGTTGAATTGGAATTGTCAGGAAGTATAATTTACTTAATAATTCAGGACAGGTAATGGATTCCACCCTGGCCCATACAATGAAAGTTACATTTTTAAATATAAAAAGTATATTTAAAAAAATGGAGTAGACCTACGAATTTCTAGGCCTACAACATTCAAAATTTTGGGGTCAGTAATATTTTGAAAAGTCTCCATATTAAGTATTCAGTCCATTTTATCACGAAATTCAAACGATAAATGCCGTTTTGACGCTCTATGTGGCGTGACTGGTCACTGATCACAGTTCAAGCGGCCGCGCGACGCGCACGCGCGTGAACGCGATCATCTGTGAAGGCGATCGATCATCTCTTACTAAAGAATAAACATGAATGACCATCTGAAAGTATGCTGAGGATACATTACAACTTACTGTCATGTATATATGTGGTGTAATCGCTCAATCAAGTGTTTCAACAGCGGAAACGTCAATATAACTGCTTGTAAACTAAACAATGTCATGTAACGTTAGCATCACATTTGCCTCAGGCAGTCATTCAGTGTCCACAGAATTTTATTCACTAGAGAAATCAACTCTTTCACTAAATATATGCTCTATATTAGCCGTTATATTCATTATATTCTACTTAACCTGTTAGTGATGTCTTGATTATTTCATGCATGTTAAATAAACCTGTCATGAAAATGACAGACACTGTATATAAATTATTATATTTCAACAACGAATTGGAGAAAAACAACTATTTTATAATTAGATTTAGAAGTTAATGCAAAAACTGCCTTATGTGAAGTTTACATGTTTGCAGTGTTGATTATTAGACCTAAAAATAAATAGCAACTGAATTTAGGCTAATAGTTTGGGCTCTGTTGTTAACCTTAAATATTAATGTACAAGTAAGGGCTCCCTATATAATTTACAGAAATATCTTCAATAAACTTTTAGATATAATTTAATTCATTCAAGGACAGACACTTTTTTCTTCTTCAGTAAACCACTGTTAAATATAAATAAAAAATAAATAAAAAGCAATTTTGTAAAACTGCTGTTCCGAACTCGTACCGAACCGTGATTTCAAAACCGAGGTACGTACCGAACCGTCAGTTTTGTGTACCGTTACACCCCTACTGTCAGTCTTTTATTTTTTGTGTCATGCGTCACAACACTTCCTTGAGTTCCAGGCGTTTCCGTGTTGTAAATAAAATAATTTTAAAAATATTAAATGTGTCATTCTCTTTAAGTCACGCTCAGAAATGTGTCATTTGCATATTAAACCCCCCCCACCCCCGCGACACTGTCACCTTACTCTGAGGAGTTTGCAGGTCTGAAAATTACACTCATTGCAGTATTTTGTTAAATTTTTTGTTCATTTTAATTTTACCTTCTTCAATTCTGCATGCACAACGACTGTGCTATTATATTGTGTTTTTTTTTTAGTATTCTCATGTAAATTAATGAATGATTGACACTGTGTGATAAAACCAATGCTGTCATGTATTTACTGCTGACACATGCTTCCATCTGTGGAATTACATATTTCCTGAAACCATCCACTGCTCAAGTCATGGCTGTGTGACACACATCACTGTGTCTAGCACTGCCTTTGTACTTGCGGGTCAGTCAGAGTCCAGGTAATAAACCGTGTGTGTGTGAGTGTGTGTTGGTGGAGGGGAGGTTGTGGGTGTGGGAAGGGGACAAACCTGTCCAGAGAAGCATTCATTCAAATTTACTGGGTGGGACATTTCCAGTTCTTGGCAGAAGGATGGATGAGAGACAGGCACGATCATAAAGTAGGTATATTGTTTTTGTCATTGTCCTGCGTGGAATCTGGATAAAACAGCACAGTCAGACAGCGCTCAGCATGTGGACAGTTGTGCTTGTGTAGGTTGTCTCTCAAAGGCTTTGAGGAGGAGAGAAAATGCTTTTGCAGGCTGTTTTTTTTTTTTTACTGGTGTTGCGCGTTTTAATGAAATGGCTTTAGATTGAGGGCCTTATAATGCAGTCTTGGGCCAGCTTTGCAGGTACATTGCAGTATTGAGAGTAGAGCTGTAACTTGCAACTGTCAGAACGATTTGGTGGAACAGCAGGGGTAGAAAATTAAAGTCTGCTGATCCTGAGTGAGCCAGTGTCTTTCCTGAAGAACATTGCCACATGAAAATATGACTGCTCTTTCATAGTTCTTGAGACTAAATGGAGTTAATTATCAGCTATGCCTCCTAAAAAAGACACAAATGAGACAATAGTTGACAGTAGTATGGTAGTTACACATAAAATGTCAATTGGCTTTTTTAATAACAACATCAGCTTTTCAGGTCATAATGTAGACTACTGTTCAACATTTTTAAGTCTGTAAGATGTTTTTAATGTTTTTGAATGAAGCCTCTTTTGCTCACCAGTGCTGCATTTATTTGACCAAAAATACAGTAAAAACAGTAATATTGTGAAAAATATTAACATTTTAAAGAACTGTTTGAATATATTTCAAAATATAATTCATACCTGTGATGGTAAAGCTGAATTTTCAGCATCATTACTCCAGTCTTCAGTGTCACATGATCCTTCAGAAATCACTCTAATATGCTGATTTTGCTGCTCAAGAAACATTATTTATTATTATTCATGTTCACAACAGCTTTGCTGCTTAATATTTTTTAGGATTCTGTGATGAATAGAAAGTTCAAAGAACAACAGTTATTTGAAATAGAAACCTTTCTAATATTATAAATGTCTTTATTGTCACTTTTGAGCAATTGAATGCATCCTTGCTCAATAGAAGTATTTATTTCTTTACGAAAATAAATATTACTGACCGCAAATGTTTGAAAACAAAAAAAATCATGCTGTCTAATCAGCATCTTGATATGCCACACCTGTGAGGTGGATGGATTATCGCGGCAAAGGAGAAGTGCTCACTAACACAAATTTAGACAGATTTGTGAACAATATTTGAGAAAAATAGGCCTTTTGTGTACATAGAAAAAGTCTTAGATCTTTGAGTTCAGCTCGTGAAAAATGGGGGCATGTGTTGCGTTTATAATTTTGTTCAGTGTGTATATTACTAGTATTTTGCTGGATCTTCAGGTATTGTGGTAGCTGTAGTTAGTCTGACAGCCTGTTTACAGCAAAGAGTTTTTGCTTTTGGCTCGAGGACAGACATAACGGTAAGCGAGAGGGAGAACTGCGTCATATGTTGTGAAGGCTGAAAATCTGATTAACCTACTTTAGGGGAAAAATTGAAATATTTGGGGCTTGCTGCCCGTTTGCCCAGTAAGGCCAGCAATTGATCCTACAAAGAAGTTGGTACGTGACTCACTCAATTGTGAGCAAAGCAATGTGACAATGTAACACTTTTAATAGCCTGTGCTAATCAGTAAGGAGTATTGTGACAAACAAATTATGAATTAGCTTGTTGCTAAGTGGGTGAATCTGATGCAACCTGTCGAGAACATAGACAATTTGTATTTTGCTTGAATAAAACCTATTTTAAGATTTTTTGCATTGTGATATTATGGCAAATTTTCCTCAATACTGTAGTACAGTAAAATTGAATTCTCATTACAAAAATAAAGATTTATTATTCATAGC
Source organism: Romanogobio albipinnatus (assembly GCA_023566225.1). Classification (NCBI taxonomy): domain Eukaryota; kingdom Metazoa; phylum Chordata; class Actinopteri; order Cypriniformes; family Gobionidae; genus Romanogobio; species Romanogobio albipinnatus. Next base: position 11,015,832 of record CM042242.1, on the reverse strand, counting down.
TCATTGTATTATTTGTTGTATTGCCTTTAACTGCTAATTTTAATATAAATAATTGTATTATTGTTTTTTAATAATTACTGTATCGCATTAGTGATCATAAAAGAGAATTACACAAAAACCAATGGTAAAGAGAATTTGCTTAATTTTCATGAAAAAAATATCACAATGGGTTTAATGCTAAATATATTTTCTTAAAGCATTCATTCTGATTTTGGGGTGAATTGTGACAAAGTCATGTTGAGATCACCCTATGAGTAGCTTTTAGCGAGAATGTAGATTTATTGTAATTGATAAATGTGTTCTTATATATAGTAAAAGGGCACGGGTAAGAGCGAGAGAGAGGGTGGAATAAAATTACCAACTTATTTTTTTACCTTCACGTAAGCCATAAACCATAATGCATTGTGCACAGCTTCTAAAGACAGATTCACAGTTGCTATGGAGATTTTCATAAATTCTTCAGGAATAGCAGAAATGGCTCTTTTCTGCCAGCAGGAAGAGGGAGGCGGTCATTTTTTTGCTTTTTGTTACAGGCAGTCCATTTTGGTGATGCTTTTGGGATTGATAAAAGTATGTTTTTTCATACTGCTATTTCTGTTTACAATAAACAAGGCAGAGCAGTGCAAAGCTCTGAGAGCAATGAGAGGAGAATTGATTGTAAATTCTGTTGATCTGAATTGTTTTTCACCAGCAGATCATCAAATCTATTTCATGTGGCAGCTCTCAAAGCTTGTGTTTTAAAGGTTCCCAAAGTTTGGTGCTTCTGCTCCTGTTTTGTTTGTGGAACATTTCCTTTCCTTAATTAAGGCAAACTTTTGTTTTTTTTACTCGCCACTTCACAGACCTTTGGGTGTGATGTGAATATCAAGTGGCTCTTGAGCTTAGACACTGATGCTGAGGCATTTAAGCTCATGTTAGGCTGAAATCAGGGATTTTTTTTTATTGAACTCTTTTTCATCCTCCAGAAAAACAGAAACAGAAAAAAGTAAGGAAGTTGTGGGTAAACGGAATACTTTGAAATCTGTGAAACAAGAACTTCTCAAGTGTTAGTGAAAGTACAGTACAGATGTCAATGAGGGTAATGGTTAACTCTGGAAAAGGGCTGAAAAAAGATTCAAGCGGAAAACTGAGAACAATTAAGATTTTAAGACTTTTATTTAAGATGCATGCTCATGCATATGTAAGAACACACACTTTGCCGTTCCAGATCTGTTTGATGGGGACATTCCATAGACATAATGAGTTTTATACTGTACAAACTGTATAATATCTCCCCTTACACTAACCCTACCCATCACAGAAACCTCTTTCTGTTTTACATTTTCAAAAAACATCACTTAGTATGATTTATAAGATGATTTATAATTTTCCTCATGGGGACCAAAAAATGTCCCCACAAAGACAAGGATTTAGGATATTTCCATCATTTTGGGGACACAAACACACATACACATACACATCTGTTTTTGACAAAAACATCATTGCTCAATATATTTGTCTTAAATTATTATTTGCTTTAAATATACACTATATTGCCAAAGGTATTGGGACAATTCAAGCGTGGTACCATGACAACGTATACAAAGGTGGTATAACAAAGTGGAAGTAATTGGGAACAACAGCAACTCAGCCAGGTAATGGTAGGCCAGGTAAAATCACGGAGTGGGGTCAGCACATGCTGAGGCGCACAGTGCGCAGATCTTTCTGCAGAGTCAATACCTACAGACCTCCAAACTTCGTGTGGCCTTCAGATTAGCTCAAGAACAGTGTGTAGAGAGCTTCATTAAAAATGGGTTGCCATAGCCGAGCAGCTGCATCCAAGCCTCACATCACCAAGTGCAATGCAAAGCGTCGGATGCAGTGGTGTAAAGCACGCCGTCACTGGACTCTACACTCTCAGAAAAAAAGGTACAGGGGAGGTACAATTTTGTTCCTTGTGGAACAAAACGTATAACTGTACCTTTAAAGGTACACATTTGGTCCTTAGGATACAACTATACCATTGTTTTCCTCTACTTAGAGCAGGGGTAGGCAAGTTTGGTCCTAGTGAGTCGCTGTCCTGCAGAGTTTTGCTCCAACTCTGAAAGACGTCTATAGCAGCTCTTATTGAGAATTAACAGAGGTTTAGATGTTGATGATTTTATTGAAAATGTTTGGTTACCATTATGGCGATCAGTGTTTCTTTAGTTGGGCAGTTTGACTCTTGGCTTTTTATGTGAGTTTGTGGTTTCTGTTACAGTTTTAATAAAACACATAATCTGTTCAAATAAAAAAAGCTATAAACGAAAATTATCATGAAGAAAAATGTTTGAGTAAACGCATCACTGACTAAAAACGTTAATAAATAATATTAACCAACAATACTTTCTTGCCACAGATCAGACATTCTGAATTCTGATTTTTAAATACATTCTAGGGGGAAAAGAGTTTAAACGCACACAGATATCAAGAATCAGCATATGAATCTCAACAATATTGACATACATAATGCTGCAATGCATGCTGGGAGCCATGAGTTTTATACTGTGGTGGCTTAGTAGGGTTGGAGCTAAACTCTGCAGGACATCAGCTCTCTAGGACCGAACTTGCCTACCCCTGACTTAGAGGTACAAAAATGTACCCTCAAGGGTACCACCCCAGTGACGGCCACTTGTACCTTAAAAGGTGCAATTTTGTACTCTTTTTTTTGAGAGTGTAGAGCATTGGAGACGTGTTCTCTGGAGTGACCAATCACCCTTCTCTGTCTGGCAATCCGATGGACGAGTCTGGGTTTGGCGGTTGCCAGGAGAACGGTACTTGCCTGACTACATTGTGCCAAGTGTAAAATTTGGTGGAGGAGGGATTTATGGTGTGGGTTGTTTTTCAGGGGTTGGGTTTGGCCCCTTAGTTCCAGTGGAAGGAACTCTTAATGCTTCAGCATACCAATACATTTTGTACAATTTAATGCTCCCAACTTTGTGGAAACAGTTTGGGAAGGGCTCCTTCCTGTTCCAACATGACTGTGCACCAGTGTACAAAGCAAGGTCCATAAAGACATGGCTGAGTGAGTTTGGTGTGGAGGAACTTGACTGGCCTGTACAGAGTCCTGACCTCAACCCGATAGAACATCTTTGGGATGAATTAGAGCGGAGACTGTCATTAGTGATGACCTCACAAATCCTCTTCTAGAAAAAATTTCAAAAATTCCCATAAACACACTCCTTAACCTTGTGGAAAGCCTTCCCAGAAGAGTTGAAGCTGTTTATCTGCAAAGGGTGGGCCAACTCCATATTAAACCCTACGGATTAAGAATGGGATGTCATTAAAGTTCATGTGCATGTAAAGGCAGGCGTCCCAAAACTTTTGGCAATATAGTGTATCTTTAGTTACAGCGGTCCATCACCTTAGCTTAGTTACCTCTGAGCATTAAACTTGAATAGGAGAAATTATTTTAGCAAAAACATTACATCTTCACCTTTAATATTACTTCTCCAACAGGACCAATTGTATTCCTGTCCCCGTGCTGGATACTTGCAATTCTCCAAGAGGAATTTAAATTCACTTTCCCACTCACCATGGATACAGAGATCATAGATCATTGTCAAACATGCAGTTTTCTTGATTTATATTAGTTTATATTGAAGTAACAAGAGTACTGAACACAAGGACTATTTGCAATAAAATTATAGTAAGGTGATATGAACCGTCTGACCTTAATGTTACATTCTGTTGACTGGCTGAGTTCCCATTATCATCTACACTTTTACAACATTTGCATTTCATCAGACTTGACATAAACATCTGAAGAATGTTTGCTCAAAAGCCATATTGCTGCAGGTTCACAGAGAGGCAAGTGTATCAATCATGGACAGTGACTCAATGGGAATTTGTGTTTTTTGGTTTTGTTTTGTTACCCTGGCTAGATTCAAACTTCTGTTGCACAAACCACCTACTTTCTTCTTCTTCTTCTTCTTCTTCTTCTTCTTCTTCTTCTTCTTCTTCTTCTTCTTCTTCTTCTTCTTCTTCTTCTTCTTCTTCTTCTTCTTCTTCTTCTTCTTCTTCTTCTTCTTCTTCTTCTTCTTCTTCTTCTTCTTCTTCTTCTTCTTCTTCTTCTTCTTCTTCTTCTTCTTCTTCTTCTTCTTCTTCTTCTTCTTCTTCTTCTTCCTGTTAAAAGTTTCATGTATTAATCATGTTTTTATTGCCAATGTGTGAACAGCTTTTAATGGACAATAACAAAAACGAGACCTTCCCCTATACGTCCTAGAAAACCTGTAGATTGACTTTTATGTGAAGTTTTTGCTTTGCATTTTTGTTGTGATGTTTACGTGTGCTCCTGAGAGGCTCTCGTTCTATGACACATAAAATGAATGCTTATATAACGTTCAGGATATGAGGTTGAACGACTTCAGTCGGCATTTATGTGATGAAAGTCGAGTCGACGTCGACTAGTCGCTGATGACAACATTAATGAACAAATACGCCTGAACCTTGAGTTGAGACTCGAACACGGGTTGCCTTGTGCACAGCTATGGCTTATGACAATGCGCTGCCTACAAGGCTGCTACATAACAGCTTATTTCTTTGGGTTGTTATATTTCTCACAGATTTCTGCTCGTTCTAAATCAGATCATGTACAAATAAAGTAGCACAGTAAAGATTACATTTATATGAATGCATTAGTGAGAGAGCGATTGCATGTGAAGTAATTCTACCTGGCAGTGTCTCTCTACTAATAGTGAAGCTGTGGGTTTTAGTTACTAAGAAATATATGCAAGAACTTTTCAGTTTCAGGCGTCACACCCACGGACTGTTGGCTGAACGGCTGATGCATATGGCACACTTATCTAGAAACACTTCAGGAGTTTCGAAGTCGTCATCTGATTGGTTGAAGTCTTCAGGATGTCTGCGAGGCGTGTGTGTCGCGTTCTTTAACGGTCTGCCTGGAAACAAATGCTGTGACACCAAACTCCCTCATGGAAGAAGTATGCTGACGTGTTTACAACTGTGACAATGAGCACTTATCAGGATTCTACTAAACACTGGATTTTCAAAAGTATGTGAAGTTCGCGGCTCCATTGTTGCAGTAAACTTGTTATTGAGTGAATAATTTATAGATGATATACAGTCTGTTATTGTAGGGACCATAGGCCGTAAAAAAATATGGACGACGTATCTTCACTGCCTTCCACTGAAGAAAATATAGTGCTGACATCTTGCGCAGATTTGGGACCGAGTCTGTGCAGTAGAACCGGAGTCTGCAAAGTAGAGAGCAGGAAGTAGAGGCACAATATCAAAAGCCCGCCCACACTCTCGCAGATTCAGAACAATTCATTATGTTGGTGTGAAATAAACAGTTATGGAAATGTTGCAATTTCCTTCCGAAAAACGTCTGTTAGTGCCTCAGTGACAACGGAGGTTATAATATATACTGGAACCAACCACCTGGGGGGGCGATCGAGACGCTTTGGCTTCAGTTTACAACACGAGTGCGGCAGGCTTAGTAGGGACATCGACTTTTGGGGCCGATTTTCACGCCCCTAAACATGACGCGGACAAAACGAAGTGTGATTGGTTGTATTATGTCAGTCAAATGTCCTCTTGGACGGTCCTTGACCAATGAAAGCTGCGATAGAGTCCAAACCTTCTGCCACCAGTCTGAAGGTCTGGCTATGCGAGACTAATCCTCACATAGCCAGATCTATATAGTCTATAGTCTCAAACTTTATAATCAATCTACCATAACAGTGTAATTTTAATGACCTCATCTGTCAACTCCAATGCCGGTCTCATCTTTTTAATGACCTCATCTGTCAATGCCGGTGTGGATCCTCAAATGTATCCACGTCACTATGATCAGATGCTTTCTTACCTGCCATTTTCTCACTGCTGTCATTTTTGATTTGTGTTTATTTTGTTATTGAGAGGAAAGCATGTAGCACATATCCATCTAAACGTCGTTCTCAGCAGCGTGGACAGCATTGGGATGTTTGTTAAACGTATATAACTGCAAAGGCATTACCAACTTCTTTTTACTTCTGAGCGAAGAACGAGAAAAGAACTTTGCTGTGAGTAATTTGGGGCATTGAATCACGTTCAGTCTCTTGTACGTTCCAAGTGTCAGAGCACAAGCAATAAGTTGCTAGCTGTAGTTTACTTAATGGCCACCGGTGTCACTAAAACTAAGGCCCTGTTTACACCTGGTATTACGATGTGTTTTGGTCAGTCGGATCACAAGTGGACGACGCTAAATACATGTGTAAACCTGGTCTAAAACGTTTTGAGCTTGTTCATTTTTGACCACTTCCAGAGGTAGTTTAAAAAATGCATTCGACCAGATTGCTTTCGTAGTTTAAGCGTTCATGTGGTCGAATGTGTTGAAACAGCCGCAAAAACCACCTACTCTCCGCCTACTGACCATAAACATTATGGGAAGCATGCTAGCCAGATGGGATACTTTGTCAACTGGAGACCCAAGTTTGGTTTAAAGATGAAAAATGTACCAAGCAGTTTTCTTTCACCATTCCTGACATTCTTGTGGCTTTCAGAGTAGAAAGCTGATGCTCTCTGTGTTTTTGTCCGTCATCTCTGGGTGCATTCATTATAAATTGCGCAAGCAATTCCATTAGATCGAAATATCTGAACCCCCCCATACCTGCCCATAGACCCTCCGCTCAAAGAAATCAGGACAGAAGTGGTTGAAAGTGGACAAAAGAGACAGATTAAAATACCAGGTTTAAACGGGTATTTCTCCCTCGTCCACTTGTGATCTGATCAACCAAAACCCATAGGTGTAAACAGGGCCTAAGGGTTTCGGAATTCTACTTATTCTAATTCTACTCTAGCCATTTTAACTAAATGTTGGTCTTATGACCTTCAGGCCATGCTGCACAAAAATAACCAAATGGGTTTTTGCTATTCAAAACTTTGTAACATGCCAGTAGAAAATTAAAGGTAAAGACAGCAAACAGATGTGGAATTTTAACTTGTGCAAAGTGGTCCAGGCCTGAAAAAAATTAAAATGTACCCAAACTTACAAAACTCTAAACTCATTGTTCCGATGTCTGAATGGAGTCATGCTCAGTGCAGTGCACCTGAATTTGTGTCTGTCAGCTGTATTCATTGATATTGACCCTGCTGGGGTAGAAAAGGGTCAGTTTGAGTGTTGATACAGGCTGGAGGCAGGTTAATGTTAGTCTGGTAGGGTGGATTTGTAGATTGAGTAAACCCAGCCTGATCTGCCAGCGATTTGATTTCGCCCTGCAACTCAGTCTGGAAACCTATACATTAATTTCTACTGCTTCTGTTACACTTTTGTGGGAGCCAATCACAGACTGGCTTATCCACCTGGCACGCTATTGGCGGGTTTAACACAATGACGGATAGAGAAGCGATGGGTCGTTGACCGTTGATCCCGCCTCTTGAGGTCTGATTGGTTGAAGGACTATCCAATTGTGTACAGAGTCATTTAATTTATGCTCGTTTATCACGCCTCTCGTGCAGTAGAAAATACAGAGCAGACTCCCCAGATCAATGTTCAATCTTAAATTGAGCTTGGTTTGGTGATAGCCAGACAAGTGGATTTGCTGTTCACCAACAAAACTAACCTGATGAAGCTGTTTGGCCGAGAACATGCTGGTTAAGCTAGTTATAAGCCTGGTGGGGACACCAGCATATCAGCCTCCAGAGCACAATAAATACTGGTCGTGCTGGTTTAATAGCAAAGCAATGGTGTATAAGAGGAAACTGTAAATTAGATGCACACAACCAAAATATTATATGTTGTCTTTTCCCAGGCTGTGTATCATGTACAATCGCTGATCTCTGAGAGATGGCTGTGTGGGCCCGACGGGCCAGAATTTCCCCCCTGCAGCGCTGCCTCCACCTCCTCCAGGGCCAGCGGCCCACCCTGTGTGTCTGATCCACCCAGCCCTGATAACACCCATCCTGGGCTTCCCTCTCATCGGGCCACCTGGCTTCACTCCGGGCCCATCATGGGAGGATGCCTCTCCAAACCCAAACCAGGTGATGAGCATATAGAAAACCCTTAGTCTTTGTAGTGTTCCCCATTGGTTAAATCCTGTAATAATTGAGACTTGTGTCTCCAGTCTCTCCACCTATGTATAGGTCAGTTAATGTGGCCCCTGACTGCTGTTGTGATGTGGCTTTCCTTTAGTGCAGGAGGAATTTTAATGCTCTTAATTGCTGTGTTCAAGAGGATTAGACAGTGGAATATGAGTTGTGTTTCGAATGTTTCACAATGTATCGCTGTTTCTGTTCTCTGGCAGCTGGGGGAGGGGGTACTACCAAGGGGCAGCAAAACGACTTTCATCTGTCCAAAGACTCAACTGTGAAAGTGTGATTGTGGGTGTTGGATTTCAGAGGGTGCAGAGAGAAGTCGAATTGTCCAAGTCAGTCAGTCACTGTGCTTTGAAAATTACCTAAGAAATGACTATGACTTTCTATTCCGTTTTTAGCATACAGTATGTCAGAGTACTGGGATCCCTAGGGAGTTGTTTCACTCATTGATTTTATCACAAACTGCTCTTACAAAATGTTCTATCTGTGTTGTAATCTATTAAGGTTCCTGTCATCTCAAGAACAGTGAGTGTGGGCCATTCTCAATAAATGGTGCCATTTGGGCCTGAAAAGTTCAGGATTTTATCCAGCAAGCAGTGTTAATTTTGACAGCAAATTTTGATTTCGTTTTTAGTCATATATTAGTCATTTGAAGTTATATTAAAGATTGAACATTCAATACAGACATAGATTTAACAGCTTTGACATATACCATGTCTTGATTTATCTTAAAATTATTATTATTAGGCATTCAATTTGACGTATTTGTCTAAATGTAAGCCCTCCTGTTCAAACTGTCCACTCTAAGCGGGACTCGATCCCGGGTCCGCCGGCATGAGAGTCGGACGCTCTAATATGGAGGCTAAAGGTTGCAACCTCTAGCGTCAGTTGCTAGAGCATCTCTTAAGATCAGAGGAGTGAGGTTTAAGCCGCTGTGCGATTTTGGCCACAATTTGGCTGTCTGAGACAAATTTTGAAATCCTAAAAGATTTCTCTGATCCTAGGCTAAAATCTAAAGTCTTTGATCCTTAGTTTGACATGTGCACCGACAACCGATTAATGACCGTTGCGATCAAATTTTACCTCGGACAAAATTCTGGCAGTGTCAGAAGATTTGAGGCGCAATCCTGCAGTTTGACTTCTCCTAGGACGACCATCAAATCAAGAACCAATAGGAGCGCAGAACCTGATGACGCATTTCGTGCGACAACATCAAATCACAACAGGGAACATGTCAAAAAGAGTCAGGTGAATGAAAAATGCAACCACTTGTTTTTGTTGTTTGCTGAACGCTACCATTGTGTCTGTGAATGCGGCTCACCGTTACTGAACGTCTCACGGATTGATGACGTAAAACTCAGTCCGTACGAGTCTCTTGCTTGTGTCCGTTTTTCGCGTCTGACTGTCGTACAGTCTGACATAATGACAATTGAGATCCTACAGTGTGACATGTATTACATCGGGGATCATGTTCGTACAGTCTGACAAGCAACATTCGCAGATAATTTAGAAAAATCACACACTGTGCAGGACCCTTTACTCGTACAGCAACTACTAGCTGGGCTCCGTTACACTCACCCCCTAAACCTCACTCCCATCTGGGTCACGGCACCAATGTAACCCCTCCTGTTCAAACCGCCCGCTCTAAGCGGGACTGGTCCGCCGGCATGAGAGTCGGACGCTCTAATATGGAGGCTAAAGGCTGCAACCTCTAGCGTCAGTTGCTAGAGCATCTCTTGAGATCAGAGGAGTAAGGTTTACTCGTACAGCAACTACTAGTTGGCCTCAGTTACACTCACCCCCCTAAACCTCACTCCCGTCCGGGTCACGGCACCAATGTAACCCTTCCTGTTTGAACCGCCCGCTCTAAGCGGGACTCGAACCCTGGTCCGCCGGCATGAGAGTCGGACGCTCTAATATGGATGCTAAAGGCTGCAACTTCTAACGTCAGTCGCTAGAGCATCTCTTGAGATCAGAGGAGTGAAATTTACTCGCACAGCAACTACTAGCTGGCCTCCTTTATACTCACCCCCCTAAACCTCACTCCCATCTGGGTCATGGCACCAATGTAACCCCTCCTGTTCAAACCGCCCACTCTAAGCGGGACTCGATCTCGGGTCCGCCGGCATGAGAGTCGGACGCTCAAACAAGGAGGCTAAAGGTTGCAACCTCTAACGTCAGTCGCTAGAGCATCTCTTGAGATCAGAGGAGTGAGGTTTACTCGCACAGCAACTACTAGCTGGCCTCCGTTACATAATTACTCACCAAAACGGACATTTTGACATAATGTTTTGTATATTTGTCCATTCAGATGCGAAAGAGAGCTCAATTCAGTACTCGCAAGCTGTAAGAGGTAGCTTTCTGTGTGTACGGCTGCGCGCTTCAGAGTGTATGCGCACAGAAAACTGCACTAAATACAGTTTTCTTCCGTGACGTCAGGCTTATTCAGATCTGTCCATGTGTCTGCTCTTCTCTTTCTCCCAGACGTTTACATTTTGGAACGTTTTATGAGACATGCATCAAGCGCATGCCAACTCATGTCCCGTGGGTAGATCAGCACATTACAATTCAAATGTGCGCATCTACCACACACGCAGGACATCAGTTCAAAATGTTGTTGACGAAAATAATGCCGATTTGGATTTGGACATTTTATGATTGTTGTAATTATAGATATATAGATCATTATAGATAGATTTTTTTCTTGTAGGTTGAATAAGGGAATGAGATTTTGAGTGTGGTTTCTTCCAATAAATGAGCCCTTAGATGAGTATGTTCACTGAATGATCTGTCAGATGTTATTTTCTCTGTTCTGACACTGAAAACAAAGCGTCTGGAGCCAGCTCTGTGATGGCTAGTTTTCTTTTCTTTCCTTTCCTCCACCGGCTCAGTCATCTTGCATGATTTTCCATTGATTTTAATTAAGCTTCACTCAGCAGGTGTGAATTCCTGTGTGATTAAGGCATAAGAAGCAGGCCCTCAGCACATTTTTCCGGCCAGAGAGAAAGCCAGCAAGATTGGACTGTAATGGAAGCACATTGCACAATCACCTTATATAAAGACTATACATTAAATAGTGCTTCACTTTCCAGTGTTCTTCTCCCAGCTGCGTCCAATCTTATGATGCTATTTCTACAGACTACAGAGAAATAAGCACTGTGCTTAAACACTCTTAAACATATAAAGCTTCTTTATTGGCATTTATGGTTCCATAAAAACCTTTAACATCCATGGAACATTTCCATTGCACAAGTTTCTTTAGATTATTAAAATGTTCTTCACACTAAGACAAAATGTTTTTTTAAGAGCTGCTCACTAAAAGGTTCTTTGGGGAACCAGAAATGGTTCTTCTTCGGCTTTGCTGTTAAAACCCCCTTTTGGGACCTTTATTTTGAAGAGTGTATATTAGGTTAAATTTCACTTGACCTTTCTATGAAACATCATGACAACATCATGACATCGAGTCTGTCTGAAGCCAGTTTCTTAATGAGGTACCTACATATTAAAAATGCTATCTATTTTGTCATTGCACATAATTTGTCACAGAGTTCAATATAGAGCTTACATTTGAAATAAATCCTAATGCATTGTATAGTTTAAGGGATAGTTCACCCAAAAATGAAAAATCCAGCATAATTTACACACCCTCAAGTTATTTCAAACCTGTATGAGTTTCTTTGTTCTGCTGAACACAAAAGAAGATATTTTGAAGAATGTTTGTAACCAAGCAGATAGAGCAACCATTCACCACCATAATAGGGAAAAATACTATGGTGGTGAATGGTTGCTCTGCTTTGTTAATAAACATTCTTCAAAATATCTTCTTTTGTGTTCAGCAGAACAAAGAAACTCATTGAGGGTGAGTAAATGATAACAGAATTTTCATTTTTGGGTGAACTATCCCTTTAATTCCTCCAATTAAAGGTGACGGGTTACAATTGAATTTAGCAAACAAATCTATTAGCTATCTGAAGAACAGAATCTTGTCTTATTCTCTTTTGTACTTATATCATGCAATTTTTTTGCAGTAGAGGTCAAAGTTGAGCTCAATCTTTTGGACAAAGAGAAGGAGGTGGACCTGATGTCTCCTAATGGAAAGGCCAGTCCATTTTCAGAATGCAGACCCAACGGATCTCTGGGACACTGTTCCGACGAGGACGGCATGACGCTGCGACCGCAACGTAAACACAGAGATTTCATAGAGGCGTCTGTCTGCCACGTAAAAGACCTTGAGAATGGACAGTAAGTTTTTCCATTTATTACTCATGATGTGATTTATAATTATAATTTATAAAAGCATTATAAGCTATGATCCAAGCCAACCAGCTACAAAATTATAAACTTTGATTTGAAGAAAAAAAGTATTTGAAATAATGTTTACAAAAGGGGGTTTTCTCAGCGATGTCATAGAACACTGGTTCCCAAATTTTTTAAAGTGGCCTTTATAAAGGCAAAGCTTTTCTAACCCTATTAATTGTATGTGTCATGTTTTATGTCAAATTCTTAAAATTCCATTAATTTCATTCGAACATTAAATCAGTTTCAACAAAAGCCATCAGCTGCATCTATATGTATTTATACACTGTTGATTAATGCTGCTTAGAGGTGGCAAGAATGTAATTACAATGGCATATAAATGTTGAGAGAGAATGGCTGCGTCCGAAACCTGGAAAACGCTGCCTTCGGAGGACACATTTCAAGGTGGGAAGGCACCAAGGAACGTCCGAATCTAATGTTAGCTTTACTTCCGGTCTCCTGAGATCCCTTCATCTGATCGATTTTTGAAGGCAGCATACACTCACCTAAAGGATTATCAGGAACACCTGTTCAATTTCTCATTAATGCAATTATCTAATCAACCACTCAAATGGCAGTTGATTCAATGCATTTAGGGTTGTGGTCCTGGTCAAGACAATCTCCTGAACTCCAAACTGAATGTCAGAATGGGAAAGAAAGGTGATTTAAGCAATTTTGAGCGTGGCATGGTTGTTGGTGCCAGACGGGCCGGTCTGAGTATTTCACAATCTGCTCAGTTACTGGGATTTTCACGCACAACCATTTCTAGGGTTTACAAAGAATGGTGTGAAAAGGGAAAAACATCCAGTATGCGGCAGTCCTTTGGACGAAAATGCCTTGTTGATGCTAGAGGTCAGAGGAGAATGGGCCGACTGATTCAAGCTGATAGAAGAGCAACTTTGACTGAAATAACCACTCGTTACAACCAAGGTATGCAGCAAAGCATTTGTGAAGCCACAACACGCACAACCTTGAGGCGGATGGGCTACAACAGCAGAAGACCCCACCGGGTACCACTCATCTCCACTACAAATAGGAAAAAGAGGCTACAATTTGCACCAGCTCCCCAAAATTGGACAGTTGAAGACTGGAAAAATGTTGCCTGGTCTGATGAGTCTCGATTTCTGTTGAGACATTCAGATGGTAGAGTCAGAATTTGGCGTAAACAGAATGAGAACATGGATCCATCATGCCTTGTTACCACTGTGCAGGCTGGTGGTAGTGGTGGTGTAATGGTGTGGGGGATGTTTTCTTGGGACACTTTAGGCCCCTTAGTACCAATTGGGCATCGTTTAAATGCCACGGCCTACCTGAGCATTGTTTCTGACCATGTCCGTCCCTTTATGACCACCATGTACCCATCCTCTGAAGGCTACTTCCAGCAGGATAATGCACCATGTCACAAAGCTCGAATCATTTCAAATTGGTTTCTTGAACATGACAATGAGTTCACTGTACTAAAATGGCCCCCACAGTCACCAGATCTCAACCCAATAGAGCATCTTTGGGATGTGGTGGAACGGGAGCTTCATGCCCTGGATGTGCATCCCACAAATCTCCATCAACTGCAAGATGCTATCCTATCAATATGGGCCAGCATTTCTAAAGAATGCTTTCAGCACCTTGTTGAATCAATGCCACGTAGAATTAAGGCAGTTCTGAAGGCGAAAGGGGGTCAAACACAGTATTAGTATGGTGTTCCTAATAATCCTTTAGGTGAGTGTATTTGTATCATTCGCTGCCTTTGATATCCCACAATCCTGTGCGTTCCGTTCTGTGACAGTTGAGCTGGTCAGTTTGTGTGTAAATGTACGTTTTTTACCAACATTTTCCAATTCTGATGTAATTTCTTGCAAGAAATTACTAATGTAGTAATTAAATATTTGTTTAGTTCTCACCACAGCTCTCTCTATTTTGCTGTAGATGATTAAACTGTTACGCTGCCTCAGTAATCTGTCCGAAATTAGTTTCTTGAGGTGCCTTCATGCACAAACGCTACCTTACAAGTCATTGTCTGATAACAGGCAAGGCAACGAGTCAGCTGTCGAGGTTTTCGGAAGGAACCAATGTTTTGCATAAAAAATAGAGAAATATGTTCAATAGAGTTTAATAGAGAAATATGAAAGAAACAAAGTGATGCTTTTAAATATTAAACTAAAAACATCTTAATGAGTAAATCATTCATTCATTTATTAGTTCAGCAGGGAAGCAAGTGGCTGTATTTATGAATGGGTCATTGAATCATTGACTCTCCTGATTCGGTCAAAGTCGCAGATTTGTTCACTAAACACTGTGTGTTGTTTGGAGACACACAATGTCTTGTGGCTTTCGTTGTAACTTTGAGCAAACAATATTGACAATAATGTTTCTAAAATGTATGTCACTAAATATTTCCTTTTGTTTAAGTGTTGAACAAAATCAGTGTCACATTTGCAGTTGTGTATCGAAAAGAGTCTTTTACAAAGGTACATTGTTGAGAACGGTTGAAATGTAGTGTGATTTGCTAAGGCAGCATACTCTGCATGCAACAGTTTTGACCTCAAAAGATGAGGTAATTTGATTGGATGTCATATTGGCCTTTTACGGCACTATTGTTTTTCCTGTTTTTACCCTAGAAGTGGCATTTTGCCTGTTAGAACTAAATGATCGGTTTTAATGTTATTTTAAGCTGGGGTACATTTCAATGATTTTGACAGCGTTTTGTTCCCATACCCCGTGTCACCTCACCTATCCCCAGGGGTACACATAAAAAATGATTTAAGGTTTCTTAGCGCTGAAGAGTGTCTGACATACTTCAGTTGTAACCTTTGAATGCATCAGTATTGGGTTGTGTTTTGGACATTCAAGCTGTGCTGATCATATGTGTTCTGTTGTGTTTGGCAGAATGCGGGAGGTGGATTTGGGGGCCGGTCGTGCTCTGCTCATTAAGGAACATGGAGAATTCTTTGCGATGGGACACAAGTGCCCACATTATGGGGCTCCGCTGGTCAAAGGTGAGGGGCGTCCTGTGGAGCTCTCCTACATTCCATAGCTTAGGATACCAATAGCTCAACTCTTTGGACTGAATGTTATCTATTTACTTAAATATTTGGCTGTATTTTATAACATGCTGCTATTAAACACGTTAAACGTGCTTTTAAACATTACTGTGTATACAATTCTCCTCTACTAGGTGTGCTTTCAAAAGGACATGTGCGATGTCCATGGCATGGGGCATGTTTTAACATCGCTACGGGTGATATTGAGGATTTTCCTGGCCTAGACAGCTTGCCTACCTTTCAGGTAAAACACATGTTCCTCTTCAACCTTCCATTAAAGGTCCCATGGCATGAAATTTTCATTTTATGAGGTTTTTCAACATTAATATGATTTCCCCTAGCCTGAATATTGTCCCCAAAGTGGCTAGAAATTTAGATCGGTGTAAACCGAGTTCTGGATGTCTTTCTCTGCCTTTGAGATAATGACAGCTCAGACGAGCTGATCTTGAATTTTCCTGTTATGACGTTGTAGTAAAGCTTGTTCGTACGGGAAGAAGGAGGCGGGAACCTGCGAACATTCAAAGTGTTTAATCAAAAATAAACACAAAATAAAATGGCGGCGGCAGCCCTTCACGGTCGACTGCCGCCTACCTACAAACGAACACAAAATGAAAATAAAAATCTGCAGCCCCTCTCGGACGACTGCAGCGTACACATAACAAAACGTAAATAAAACACAACACAAAATCCAGGCCTGGTCCTCTCTCGTCCCTCACTGTCGTCGCTCCTCCTTTATACTCCCTCACTCCTCCGCGGGAGCCGAGATCGCTGCGGCGCGCAGCTGGCGCTCATCCTCCCTGATGAGCGCCGCCTCGTCCCGCCCTCACGGTCCCTCGACTAGGGCTGAACGATTTTGGGAAAAAATCTAATTGCGATTTTTTTTAACCAATATTGCAATTACCTCACGATCAGATTCTGGGAGTCACAAACTTTTTTCCTTATTAATTATTAATATTAAGCTTATTAATTTATTAAAAACTCAAAATGTTTTTTATTATGATATATGTAATAAGCTTTTTGAAATAACTACACATTATAACATTTTAATTAAAACAATTGCATGTTAATAATTTTAAATATATAAACTAATATAGCTGCAAAACATAAGCTAGTAAATCAAAAAGAGGAACAAAAAAACATATTACAAGCAATGAACAAAGAGTGCTTTCAGTATTTAAGAGTGTCTGAACTGGGAGTGATTTTTCTCTTTCTCAGCTTGATTATTAATGATGACATCATCATAGACAGCGGGAGACCTGCATTCACACTAATGCAGATCTCTTTTGAAATATAAGATGTTTTTGCCCTGTCTGTTTAATTCATTAAGACATTACTGATGGTGTTTACATTAATGTTGGGTCATAAAAGCATTGAGAAGCACACAGACGCGTGCTCGCGAGCACTCTTCACAAAGCGCCGCGTGAGCATTTGAAATGGAAAGCCTTCTGTCAGCGAGTTTCTTATTTTTAATATATAAGCACTGCACACTGCATTCCTAACGACATGAATGAAGCCTTCGTTGAGCATTTGTAAGGAAAATACCGGCGGGCGAGAACACACACACTGTAAGCGTGACATCAAGCAAAGTTTCTCACAGCGCATATCCTGTGCAAAGAAGCCGCGAATGCCATTGCAATTCGCGCCGTCAACCTTTTCGGAACGTTATGGTTATGGATATTATTTTATGGTTTGTGTGTGTGTGTGTGTATGTGTGTGTGAATGAGTGAGTGAGAGTGAGAGAGAGAGAGAGAGATAGAGAGAGAGCGCGAGCGAGAGAGAGAGAGAGAGAGAGAGAGCGCGAGCGAGAGAGAGAGAGAGAGAGAGAGAGAGAGAGAGAGAGAGAGATATAATGGAAGCAATCAGAATACGGGTGTTTCTAAAACGCACCTGCAGTTAAAATCTAAGCTCAGAATCATTGGAGAGATGATAGTAGCCTATAGTATGAACAACACAATATTAGATAGATTCTTTTAGGCCAGGCATATGATATGTGTAATGTGCCAAGTTGCTTCTTCTTCTGCAGACTTTACTCTCGCGTGTCACGTGACCAGACTGTAATCGCAGCCTTTGCGGTTAGGAAATCGTGTTTTTTCATATCGCGATATTATCGCAAATGCAATTAATCGTTCAGCCCTAACCTCGACCTCGCTGCTCGCCACATACCCCCAACGCCCTTCGCAGGCCGGGGGGCACTCCCGAGCCTGCGCTCTACGATCACGGCGGCCGCGGGACCTGGGGGTAAGAACAGCGAGGTGAGAGAACGGAGCGGGGAGCATGAGGAGCGACAGAGACGAGAGAGTGGAGAGAGGAGAAAAGAAAAAGAGAAAAAAATAAATAAATTCTGGTCCGGTTCCCAGACACACTGCCGATCGGTCCTCAGCCAGCCGAGAGGCTCTTCCTCGCGGTGCCATGCGGTGGTACTGGACGCTCGGTGGACGGCTCGATCCTCCTCCGCCCCCTGGCGGCCGGCGGTGGATCCTCCTTCTGAGGGCAGCCGGAAGCGAGTCCCCGTCTCGCGCTCCCTGCTCCTCCCCATCATGGCGGACGGCAGCAGGCTCCGGCTCCGGGCAAGCGCTGGGGACTCCTTCGCCCCCTCGCGGACGGCAGCCACCCCACCTCGACCCAGGGGCACGGCAGCGAGCTCTCCGTCCCACCGACCTTCATCCGCTCCAGAACCACCGCTTCGGGCAGCCGCTCGCGGACTTCTCTCCTCCGCGCTGCCCGAACTCCGCGGCACCGCGATCCCCCTCAGCTGCGAGGGCTCTTCGACAGCATGTCCCTCCTTCCTCCCAGGTTTTGGCACCACTGTAGTAAAGCTTGTTCGTACGGGAAGAAGGAGGCGGGAACCGGCGAACATTCAAAAACTTTTAATAAACAAATGAAAAATAAAATGGCGGCAACAGCCCCTCGCGGCCGACTGCCGCCTACACACAAACACAAATGAACATAAAATGAAAATAAAAGCTGCAGCCCCTCACGAACGACTGCAGCATACACATACCCAAAACGTAAATAAAACACAACACAAAATCCAGGCCTGGTCCTCCTCTCTCGTCCCTCACTGTCATTGCTCCTCCTTTATACTCCCTCACTCCTCCGCGAGAGCCGAGATCGCTGCGGCGCACAGCTGGCGCTCATCCTCCCTGATGAGCGCCGCCTCGTCCCGCCCTCACGGTCCCTCGACCTCGCTGCTCGCCACAGACATCATAACAGGAACGGTTACCTCCCTTTCCTCCGCCCACAGAATTTGGCACGCCCATGCGAGCGCCATATTTGTTTGTCCTCGAGAGATCATGGCTTGTGAACGAGTGAATGCTGGCAGTTTCTCAGTGTTTGGATGTACAAATGAAAACAGAAGTCTTTCTGATCTGTGATCAGTGATTTCTGATGTGTAGCTAATTATTCAAGTTCACACAGAACTTTATTATTCGTGCAAACGCGGCTTCTCTCTCTCCTGACAGAACAGTGTTTTCGTGTTTTCTATCTTGTGAGTCAGTGTTTTTGTACGTCCTCGTCGCGTCTATCAGTTCTAAAATGTGCATACAGTCGTGAGTTTCTGCTCAACATCGGCAGAGCCACATCTTTAGAGATAAACCTCACGCACGCCGAAGCTCGGGCTGCACTGACCGGTCGGCCTTCAACATCACCGATCCCCAGTACTGCATCTGGCCCACAGCGGAGGCACCAAACGCGGCGTGCGATTAAGCAGAAGGGGGGTGAGCGTGAGTGTATCCGGACTAAGCTACCAAGCTATCCCCACAATAAACTGGATTACATTCGATTACTGCTGGTGTGTATTTGTTTAAATCGTACTAAACGGTTCGCTTCTCGAGTCAGCGCTGATCCATCATTTACTAAAATTACTAACTTTCTGACATGAGTGACAGTCCCTCCGACTAGAAATAAACTAATATCCTGAAGTATATGCTAGTAACTACAACAGTTCACTGAACTGAGACGTGCTGAGAGAACTGATGAGAAGTGAACTCAGGTCCCATCCGTTTCTCTGGCAGGTTCGTGCCTCGTAGACCTCGCTAAACCACGCCCCCTCCGCTACAAGATCTGTCAGCCAATCACAACAGTGGGCATTTTCACTAAAGTCTAACAGCAGACACGCCCCTTGAAACAGAGCATTCAAGCCAGTCTTTTATTTCTAAATTATGACATTTTATGATGTAAAAATCATACTAACAATATAAGTACACCTCAGAATACATTATAAAATAAAATAAAAAAGCCATTTAAAGCCTTTAAAGGGTTAGTTCACCAAAAAATGGTTGCAAAAAATATCCCATAATCTACTCACCCTCAAGCCATATGACTTTTATTTTTCAGCCAAACAGAAAGAAGCGATGCGTTTTTGTAAGAAAAATATCCATATTTATAACTTTGTAAACTATAATCACTGGCTTCCGGTAACGGCCGTACGCAAGTCTTGTTCTGGCGGAAGAGTGACCTCTGACCCGCCGCATGACATAGGAGTAGTGTAAGCTTAGGTGAGAGTAGACGTCTCTCGCGGTTCAAACAAATAGTGCTGGGCAATAAATTTAAGCCCCTCTTCTCTTATATCGGAATCCTCCTATATTTCTCTTTAAAAATTCTCGTTTTAGACTTCTAATACGTGACCGGTGTTTTGTTTTGCTCTATCCTCTGCTCTGTCAATATGTCATGCGTCGGGTCAGAGGTCACTAGACTTGCGGACGCCCGTTACCGGAAGCTAGAGATTATAGTTTACAATGTTTTCTTACAATATGCATCGGTTCGCTTCAGAAAGCCTTTGGCGTTTGGATTACTTTTATGATGGATGGATTTTTTCGGCTTCAAAATCTGGTATGGTACCATTCATTCCCATTATAAAGCTTGGAAGAGCGAGGATATTTTTTAATATAACTCTGATTGTGTTTTGAAAGAAGAAAGTCATATACACCTAGGAGGGCTTGAGGGTGAGTAAGTTATGGGATAATTTTCACTTTTGGGTGAACTTTCCTTTTAAGGAATCTATGTTGTTCTGTTGTATAATGATCTTAAGGACTCTACATTTTAAATTCATGAGAAAAAAAACACAGTACATTTTTAATTTTATATTTATTTATTTGTATTAAAATAAATAAATGTATAATATTATTATTAATAATACATCAATACATTTATTTAAAAAGTAATTATATACATACATATTATTTATATATATACAGTAAATATATTTTATATATAATTAAAAAAAAAAGAAAAGTACATAACATTTTTATTTAATATTTATTTATTAGTATTAAAATGATTTTGACTTACTCCTCAGAGATGAATGAGTCAAAGAGATTTCTGTAAGGAAGTAATATACAGCTATAAGATATAAGAATCATGACTTTTCAGCAAAAATGTTCACAAGTTGAAGCACAAATAGTGAATGAGATCTATTGATTTGAAAAAAATGCATATCACCAAATCCCAACAAGACATAGAGAGGGCGTACATACTGCTGATCAGAGGAGAGAAAATGATCCTCAGTATGTGTCATCACTAAACAGTGGGGGTGTTTTCATAATCCTGTTATGTAATAATCTGTTCTGTCAATTTTTTCCCCTCACTATTTCAGGTCAGAGTCGAAAAGGAGAAGGTGATAATAAGAGCAAACAAGCAGGTAAACAGTCTCTCTGTGTCTGCAGTATGTGTGTAAAGAGAGTTAAATTTAACAACAGTTATAAATGATGATGTGGGGAATCGTTTGTTTCCTGACAGGCCCTTCAGACTCAGCGGCGGTCAAAGGCCATGTCAAAATGTTCTGCTGTCATCAATTCCAGCACTGGCTTCAGCCACGTTCTCATTATTGGATCAGGTTGCAGCCATAATGTTATAAAATGCACTAACATAGGGGTGAATTCCCAGGGTTAACTATTTCATGTGTGATAAGCTCTTGTGTCTGGTTAAACTGGATTTCAGATAACATGACGCCATTTTTTGCACTGAAATACCGTGTGCACTCTTTAGTGGATTCACCCTATGATGTTTTGAGTAGTAAACCTACTGTATATAAAGCTCACATGTGATGCTTAATTCTGTAGCTTTACAAACTTGTCAACTGGGTTATATACATTGTTTTTCAATAGTAAAACTGAAATTGCTTCTTGCTCATATTATATTTACATGTGGGTTACGTAACTTGATGATGTACCATGAAGGGTACTTTAACATGCCATGACAAAAGAAAAGACTCACACTGAGCCATCATTTCCAAACTGATTTTAATTAGATTTCTTATGCATGTTTTATGGCAGCCTAGATAAGAAGCTGCATTTCTAAATTTGGTACAGACTAGACAGGTCTAAATGTTGCATTCTATCTTTAAACATAAGACAATGCAATTACTGATTGTTAAGTTAAAATAAAGATAAAATGTAAGAGATAGCATCAAAAGATTTGGCTAAAACAATGCATTTATACACTCTCAGAAAAAAAAGGTACAGTGGTGGTACAATTTTGTTCCTTGGGGAACAAAAGGTATAACTGTACCTTTAAAGCTACACAATTGGTCCTTAGGGTACAATTATATCATTGTTTTCCTCTACTGAGAGACAGGGGTAGGCAAGTTAGACGAGTCACTGTCCTGCAGAGTTTTGCTCCAATCCTGAAAGACATCTATAGAAGCTCTTATTGAGAACTAACAGAGATTTAGATGTTGATGTTTTATTGGAAATGTTTGGCCGCCATTATGGTGATCAGTGTTTCATTTAGTTGGGCAGTTTGACTCTTGGCTTTTTATGTGAGTTTGTGGTTTTTGTTAGAGTGTTAACGAAACACATAATCTGTTCAAATTAAAAGAAGCAATAGTCTTAAATGAAAATAGTCTTGAAGAAAAATGTTTGACTAAACTCATCACTTATTAAAATATTAATAAAGAATATTCACCAATAATACTTTCTTGCCACATATCAGATACTCTGAATTTTGATTTTTAAATACATTCCAGGGGGGAAAAAAAGTTTAGACGCATATCAAGAATCAGCATATGAATCTCAACAATGGTGACATACTGTTTTATACTGTGGTGGCTTAGGGTTTTTTTAGTACTCTTTTTTTGAGAGTGTATTCAGATTAGAGTTCAAGATGACACAAAAACCTGACATTTCAGTCAGCTCAATAAACTACACCTGATTAAAAAGATACATCACAGTTTCCACAAAACAATGTTAAGCAGCAAAACAGATTTCTGAAGGATCATGTGACACTGAGAACTGGAGTAATGATGCTGAAAATGATTAAAAATAATGAATAAAATATATTAAAATAGAAAAAGTAAAAAAAAAAAAAATTGTAATACAATTTCACAATATTACTGTTTTAACTGTATTTTTGATCAAATAAATGCAGCCAAGACTTTGCAACCTTACAAGCCCTCAAAACATTTTGTGGTAATGTCACATTTTGATATTGAAAGTATTGTCACACTGATATTAGTAAACCAAATGGTCTCCAAAAGGTTGTCTCAGAGTGAATATCAAGCACCTGCTCTGACCTCTGTCGATGTTCTCACTCAGGTCCTGCTGCTCTGGTGTGCGCTGAGACTCTGAGGCAGGAGGGCTTCACTGACCGTATAGTGATGTGCACCATGGACAAACATCTGCCTTACGACAGGCCTAAACTGAGTAAGGTTTGTACACAGAACAGTCCATAGAACAGTGTGGGATCTCAGGTTTACAATATGAAATGAACAATAGACTGCTTGCCCAATATAAAGTTTTATTGTGACCACATGTGTGCTAAAATGCAGCAGGTATGATAATATTGATTTGATGCTTTTCTTCAGTCTTTAGAGAGCACAGCTGAGCAGCTGCAGTTGCGCTCCTCTGACTTCTTTCAAGTGCACGATATAGAGATACTATTAGAGAAAGAGGTGAGTCCTTTACTTCATTTAATGAGGGAAAACAGACTCATTGGAAAAACGTACCTGTGGCAACATTTCTGCCCAGTAAGTGACGCTAAAAGCATGTTTAGGTTTATCTAAAACGGATGAACGTGAACCTGGCAACATTTGATTACATTGGTTGGACGTAGCGTGGCAGTTCGGAAATTAAATTTCTGGCAAATGCCACTAAAAGTGTTAAAGGGGTCATGAACTGCGTTGTTTTATTGTTTTATGATTATTCCTGGGGTGCACTTATAATGTTAGAATGCTTTTTACATCAAAAATTGTCATAATTCATAAATAAAAGGCATTTTTCCTCTCCCTGATTTTAGCCCTCTGGTTTGAACGCTCTGTTTTAAGGGGCGTGTCTACTGGGAGACTTCAGTGTAAAAACCCACTGCTGTGATTTGCTAACGTCTATCATTTGAAATTGTATTACTCTCTCTTTTAGTGCGTTTTTACTATCACAGCTCTCATGGTTAACTAATCGTGAAAAGGGTTGCATTACATTTAGATCTATGGCATTATATTTTGATCTATGGCATTATATTAAGATCGTGGCATGAAAGGTTGCAGTGATGATCATTGTAGCCGATCACACACGTGTTGAAATGAAAAGCATGAAAAGCAGTGATCTCATCATTGCAGGTTTTGAATCAATGAATCATTACATTTCAGATCAGGCATTAGGATTAACACAGTTACTTACATGTTGCATTACTGTGGAGCCCAGGCACTGCACAATATTTTGTAATCCTCAACGGCATGTTTATTGCTTGGTAACTCGATCTGGTTTAACACTAGGCCTATGTTACATGCATGAATCGGTGGGCGGGGCTAAACAGGCAGTGATGAAGTAGGCGTTGATCTTCTTCTGCAGAGACGGTGCTTGTCTACCTTTGACGTCATAGATCCCCACTTTGAAAAACCTAGGGTGACTATATTTTGATTACCGAAAACCAGGACACTCGGCCCGGCAATGAGATACTCAAATGATACTTGTTTCAATACATTAAAGTATGCCCCCTCTGTATGGATAGAAAATTGTTATATTAGGGCCAGGACAGGACTTGAAAACAGGACATGTCCTGGGAAAACAGGACGTTTGGTCACCCTAGAAAAACCTGTCATTTGCTGGGCCTGGTGTCAATAAAAGTTTTTATTGGACTAACAAGGAAGTTTTCAGTTCTGAAACTTACAGGATATTCTTATAGTATGATGACCTCTTATATGTTGATTTCTCAGTTCATGACCCCTTTAACAAACGAGAGATAACCATGCGATTTTACCTTGCTTCTGCAATCGTTTAAAAGTGTTTGAAGTCAGAACATATTATTGTACATAGTAAGGAACTGCCCGAAAACAAGTTTAATAATCGATAATCTGCCCCTGTCATTATAGTTTGTTTTAAAAGGAACATATCATTTTTTTGAAAAGTAATAAAGTGTTTTACTGCCTTTATTGTTCATTTCAGCTGGAAACGGCAATGATATGTATCGGTATATTTGTTGAGTTTTGCAAAAACGAGGCACGTTTTTTCACTGAGCATATGTTGGGGGAAAAAATTATAAATGTAATTCTAATCTCTTTCAGCCCATTACAAAAAAGTACTGTGGTGGTACAATGATGGTATCAGATGGTAATGCTATGGTATTTTGGAAATAGTACACTCTTAAAAATCAAGGTTCTATATTGCAATTGATAGTTCCATGAAGAACCTTTAACATCCATGGAACCTTTCCAAAGCTTCTTTATAGTGGAAAAATGTTCTTTAGATTCTTAAAATCTTCAAATATGCTTCTTTAAGAACTGTTTACTGAAAGGTTATTTGGGGAACCCAGCATGGTTCTTCAATGGGATCACTGAGAAAACCCATCTTTATTTCTAAGAGTACCTCCAAGAATACCATGATACTTTTTGGTACTGTTTTGTTAGTAATATGACACAGTATTTCAATAATTTAGTCTAAATATGCGTATTTTTTTTACAAATGTAAATGCAGAATTATATAAACTGCCATATGTTTCTTCATAGGTTGTTTCTGTGGATGTAAAGACACGGACTGTGATATTTCGGGATGGTTTTAAAATGGAGTATCGAAAGCTCTTTATTGCCACAGGGAGCAGGTAAAGGACATGACTACCTACACTCACCTAAAGGATTATTAGGAACACCAGTTCAATTTCTCATTAACATTACATTATCTAATCAACCAATCACATGGCAGTTGCTTCAATGCATTTAGGGGTGTGGTCCTGGTCAAGACAATCTCCTGAACTCCAAACTGAATGTCAAAATGGGAAAGAAAGGTGATTTAAGCAATTTTGAACGTGCCATGGTTGTTGGTGCCAGACGGGCCGGTCTGAGTATTTCACAATCTGCTCAGTTACTGGGATTTTCACGCACAACCATTTCTAAGGTTTACAAAGAATGGTGTGAAAGGGGAAAAACATCCAGTATGCGGCAGTCCTGTGGGCGAAAATGCCTTGTTGATGCTAGAGGTCAGAGGAGAATGGGCCGACTGATTCAAGCTGATAGAAGAGCAACTCTGACTGAAATAACCACTCGTTACAACCGAGGTATGCAGCAAAGCATTTGTGAAGCCACAACACGCACAACCTTGAGGTGGATGGGCTACAACAGCAGAAGACCCCACCGGGTACCACTCATCTCCACTACACATAGGAAAAAGAGGCTACAATTTGCACAAGCTAACCAAAATTGGACAGTTGAAGACTGGAAAAATGTTGCCTGGTCTGATGAGTCTCGATTTCTGTTGAGACATTCAGATGGTAGAGTCAGAATTTGGCGTAAACAGAATGAGAACATGGATCCATCATGCCTTGTTACCACTGTGCAGG
Source organism: Romanogobio albipinnatus (assembly GCA_023566225.1). Taxonomy (NCBI): domain Eukaryota; kingdom Metazoa; phylum Chordata; class Actinopteri; order Cypriniformes; family Gobionidae; genus Romanogobio; species Romanogobio albipinnatus. The sequence continues at coordinate 10,989,682 of CM042242.1, read as the reverse complement.
CTGGTGGTGGTGGTGTAATGGTGTGGGGGATGTTTTCTTGGCACACTTTAGGCCCCTTAGTGCCAATTGGGCATCGTTTAAATGCCACAGCCTACCTGAGCATTGTTTCTGACCATGTCCATCCCTTTATGACCACCATGTACCCATCCTCTGATGGCTACTTCCAGCAGGATAATGCACCATGTCACAAAGCTCGAATCATTTCAAATTGGTTCCTTGAACATGACAATGAGTTCACTGTACTAAAATGGCCCCCACAGTCCCCAGATCTCAACCCAATAGAGCATCTTTGGGATGTGGTGGAACGGGAGCTTCGTGCCTTGGATGTGCATCCCACAAATCTCCATCAACTGCAAGATGCTATCCTATCAATATGGGCCAGCATTTCTAAAGAATGCTTTCAGCACCTTGTTGAATCAATGCCACGTAGAATTAAGGCAGTTCTGAAGGTGAAAGGTGGTCAAACACGGTATTAGTATGGTGTTCCTACTAATCCTTTAGGTGAGTGTATATATGTATTAAAAATATGCATTTGTTGAATTCATAAGTTTCATCCTTAATCTTTACAGACCCAAACCTCTGAGCTACAAAGGCAAAGATGTGGGAAACGTGTTTCACCTCAGAACACCAGAGGATGCAAACAGCATCGCTACACTCGCCAGCAGTAAGAATGCCGTCATTGTGGGAACCTCGTTTATTGGTGAGATCTTATGGGAAATTTACATTTTTTAAATCTCTGTTTAGTTGAATACGTTCAGTTACCTGTCATTTGCACTGGCCACATTACTTGTGTTCAGCTATACAGTGGCTTCAGAGAGCATATAGACACTTAAAGAGATAGTTCACCCAAAAAGGAAAATGTTGTCATCCAAGACTTTCATTCATCTTCAAAACACAAATGAAGATATTTTAATGTAATCTAAAAGGTTTCTGTCCCTCCATTGACAGTCCACGCAATTACCACTTTGATGCTTTAAAAAGATCATAAAGAGATCATAAAACTAATCCATATGATTTGAGCGGTTTAGTCCAGATTTTCTGAAGAGACTGGATTGCTTTATATGACCATTTAAATTTAGGCATTTAATCACATATAAACATTGATCAGTGAACATAAACAGAAGCTCAACCGAACCTTATTGGTTTTTGCTGAAGCTCAAACGTGCTGCTTAACATGAGAATGAACCTCATTGGCTCTTGTGGAAGCTCAAACATGATGCGTAACACAAGAATGAACCTCATTGGTTCTCACACATCAATCAAACATGCTTGAGCTTCTTTTTACCACAACCAATGTGCATTGATGAATGTTTTTATGTGAATAAAAGCCTAAATTCAATCTGTTCATCATATAAAGCAATCGAGTCTCTTCAGAGAATTTGTAGTAAACTGCTCAATTCATATGGATGAACAAAAGCCTTACAGGTTTGGAATGACATGAGGGTGAGTAAATGATAAACTACCCCTTTAAAGCCACACTTTAAGATGTGAACTTGAGGAAAACTGACTTCATGCATCCACTAAAATCACCTTGACGTCAGTTCAGGTTACAAAATCATTGCCAGAAACAGAATTTGTCTGCAGATGTCATTTGTTTAAACAAAATTCAAACATTTTAAATGGTTTAAGTGTCCACATACTTTTTTGGGCTGCTTTATGAAGAATGGTTATATGTGATGTCTGGTGTACAGGTATGGAGGTGGCCGCAGCTCTCACAGATAAGGCTCACTCAGTGTCAGTGATCGGCATAGAGGCTGTGCCATTCCGTAAAGCTCTCGGAGAGAAAGTGGGGAAAGCTTTAATGAAGGTGAGAGAATGTATCTATTTAATCATCCATCCATCCATCCATCCATCCATCCATCCATCCATCCATCCATCCATCCATCCATCCATCCATCCATCCATCCATCCATCCATCCATCCATCGAAATATATACTGTGTGTACATATATATATATGTGTGTGTGTGTGTGTGTTTATAACGGAGGCCAACTAGTATTTGCTGTGCGAGTAAACCTCACTCCTCTGATCTAAAGACGCTCGGGTTCGAGTCCCGCTTGGAGCGGGCAGGTTCGAACAGGCGGGGTTACATATGAGAGAGAGAAAAAGACTGGGAAAAAAAAAAATAATTATATATATATATATATATATATATATATATATATATATATATATATATATATATATATATATATTTATTTATTTTTTTTGGTAAGATTTATAGATGTTTTTAAAAGAAGTCTCTTATGCTCACCAAGACTGCATTTATTTTATCTTTTTTTTTATTTTTTTTTAAATATTGTTAAATATTATTAAAATGTAAAATAATTGTTTTCTATTTGAATATATTTTAAAATGTAATTTATTCCTGTGATAAAGAGCTGAATTTTCAGCATCACTACTCCAGTCTTCAGTGTCACATGATCCTTCAGAAATCTTTCTAATATGCTGATTTGCTGCTCAAGAAACATGTATGATTATTATCAATGTTGAAAACATTATTTTACATTTTCATAATATTTCACAATATTACAGTTTTTATTTTTTATTTTTTATAAAATACATTTTGAACGGCAGCGTATATCTAGACAGGCATAACATTATGACCACTGACAGGTGAAGTGAATAACACTGATTATCTCTTCATCACAGCACCTGTTAGTGGGTGGGATATATTAGGCAGCAAGTGAACATTTTGTCCTCAAAGTTGATGTGTTAGAAGCAGGAAAAATGGGCAAGAGTAAGGATTTGAGCGAGTTTGACAAGGGCCAAATTGTGATGGCTAGACGACTGGGTCAGAGCATCTCCAAAACTGCAGCTCTTGTGGGGTGTTCCCGGTCTGCAGTGGTCAGTATCTGTCAAAAGTGCTCCAAGGAAGGAACAGTGGTGAACCGGCAACAGGATCATGGGCAGCCAAGGCTCATTGATGCACGTGGGGAGCGAAGGCTGGCCCGTGTGGTCCGATCAAACAGTCGAGCTACTGTAGCTCAAATTGCTTAAGAAGTTAATGCTGGTTCTGATAGAAAGGTGTCAAAATACACAGTGCATCGCAGTTTGTTGCGTATGGGGCTGCATAGCCACAGACCAGTCAGGGAGCCCATGCTGACCCCTGCACGTGAGCATCAGAACTGGACCACAGATCAATGGAAGAAGGTGGCCTGGTCTGATGAATCACGTTTTCTTTTACATCACGTGGATGGCCGGGTACGTGTGCGTCGCTTACCTGGGGAACACATGGCACCAGGATGCACTATGGGAAGAAGGCAAGCCGGCTTAGGCAGTGTGATGCTTTGGGCAATTTTCTGCTGGAAAACCTTGGGTCCTGCCATCCATGTGGATGTTACTTTGACACATACCACCTAAGCATTGCTGCAGACCATGTACACCCTTTCATGGAAACAGTATTCCCTGGTGGCTGTGGCTCTTTCAGCAGGATAATGCCCTGCCACAAAGCAAAAATGGTTCAGGAATGGTTTGAGGAGCACAACAGAGGTGTTGAATTGGCCTTCAAATTCCCCAGATCTCAATCCAATCGAGCATCTGTGGGATGTGCTGAGCAAACAAGTCTGATCCATGGAGGCCCCACCTCACAACTTACAGGACTTAAAGGATCTGCTGCTAACATCTTGGTGCCAGATACCACCAGATAGTGGAGTCCATGCGAGAGAGAGAGAGAGAGAGAGAGAGAGAGAGAGATTACTTTAGATGCTTAGATGTTAATACTATTATGTTTTTGAATATATAATAATATTAATATTTAAGCATTTAAAGTAATCTTCAAATGGTGTACATCAGAGATGCCCAAACTTTTTTCTATGGAGGGCCAAAAATCTTACTTGATTGAGGGCCGTCGGCCAAAAGTAAATGTTGCATTATACCCAACTACATTATAACATTAAAAAAACTAATTAAATTAACTTATAATCTGTATATTTTAAAGCAAAAAATTATTTTAATTTTAATTTAAAAAAATGTTTAATGTGAAGTATGAACCTTTTAAAGCTTAGAAAGCAAAATTATTGTTTAAATGTTAAAAAAATTTTTTGGCATTAATTTTATAATAGCAAAGTTAAGCATGTTTAAATGAAAACATTTTAAATAATTACTTTTCCAGTGTTTTGAGTGTGTATAATAACATTCAACTATTATAAAACTGATTGTTGTCCCACACCACCAATTTCCTACATTATAGTTTCATGCATCTCTTATCACTCAGTTGTCTTTCTCTTCTTTCGTAATAAACTCTGACTCACTGACTGTATATTATCCCTTGCTGTCATCACATTAAACCTATTCAAGGAGTGTTTCTCTCATTGCCTTTTGTTTCCTTTTTGTTTCTCTACTCAGCTGTTCGAGTTGAACAGGGTGAAGTTCTACATGTTGAACGAGGTGTGGGAGATGCGAGGGCATAATGGACAGGTATCATGAAAGTGAGAGAAACAGGAGTTCAGTGAAGTGTAGGTCTCTCTCTATCTCTATCTCTGTCTCTCTCTCTCTCTCTCTCTCTCTCTCTCTCTCTCTCTCTCTGTGTCTCCCTCTTTCTCTCTGTCTCTGTCTCTGTCTCTGTCTCTCTCTCTCTCTCTCTCTCTCTCTCTCTCTCTCTCTCTCTCTCTCTCTCGTCTCTCGTTCCTGTAGATTGATTAATTACACTTGCTCTCACAGTGGCACTGCTTAGCTTTGAATATTTTCTAACGCAGCTATTGCAATAATGGATCGGCCCTGGGATAAAATACAAGATCTTATAACACGAGTAAGCACCAGTCAGTGAAGTAAATTTATAATTGAGAATAAGCTGAATTGTTATTTATTATGAAATTACACTTTTGATAAATTTGTCTTTCTAAAAAAATAGCATAATGAGATTGTACGCTGTACTTTAAGTCACAGTGGTCAGAAAGTGCCAACTATAAAAACAAAAATGTGAAACTGAAATATTTTTGTTTCTTTTGTTTCAATAGTTAAAAGAAGTGGTTCTAAAAAGTGGCAAAGTCTTAAGAGCTGACGTCTGTGTTATTGGCATAGGTGAGTCGATGAAATTACAGAAATTCAACCTCTCATTTTTTCCCCTCTTCTTTCATTTCCTGTCGCAAATCCCATTGTAGTCTTTACTATAAAAATAAATAGATAAATAATAACAATGTTTACATTTTTCAAAAGAAGTCTCTTATGCTCACTAAAGCTTCACTTGTTTGATAAAACTGCAGTAATATTGTGAAATATTTTTAGATTCTATTTGAATATATATTAAAATGTAATTTATTCCTGTGATGGTAAAGCTGAATTTTCAGCATCGTTATGCCAGTCTTCAGAGTCACATGATCCTTCAGAAATCATGCTAATATGATGATTTGCTGCTCAAGAAACATTTGTGCTGCTTAATATATTTTTTTTTAGATGAATAGAACGTTCAAAAAGTCTTTTGTAACATTATATATGTCTTTACTGTATTTTTTGATCAATTTAATGCATCTTTGCTCAATAAAAGTATTAATTTATTTAGAATACATCTTTCTGACCTCAGTAGTAGTGTATATATATATATATATATATATATATATATATATATATATATATATATATATATATATATATATATATATATATATATATATATATATATTAGTGCTGTCAAATTGATGAATAGCGAGTATTTGCATCTAACATAAAAGTTTTTGTTTACATAGTACACGATCAGCCATAACATTATGACCACCATACGCAACAAACTGCGATGCACTGTGTATTCAGAACCAGCATTAACTTCTTGAGCAATTTGAGCTACAGTAGCTCGTCTGTTTGATCGGACCACACGGGCCAGCCTTCACTCCCAATCAGTGAGCCTTGGCCGCCCATGCCACTGTTGCCGGTTCACCACTGTTCCTTCCTTGGAGCACTTTTGACAGATACTGACCACTGCAGACCGGGAACACCCCACAAGAGCAGTGTTGCCAAGTCCGCGATTTTCCCGCGGAATTGGGCTACTTCAACACAGTTGCCGCGGGCTGTTTTTCATGTCCGCGGGTTGAAGCGACCCCAATTATATGATATTTAGCCCCGGGAATGCGAATTTTAGTAGGCAACCATGCCAAAAAAACCCCCATATTTAACCCCCAAATGCGATTTTTACTGGAGATGCCCCACCTGAAACGAGATTGGGCTTGTTTTGAGTAGCAATTGGGCGGGTTTTGTTGTGAAAACCTGGCAACCCTGCACAAGAGCTGCAGTTTTGGAGATGCTCTGACCCAGTCGTCTAGCCATCACAATTTGGTCCTTGTCAAACTCGCTCAAATCCTTACTCTTGCACATTTTTCCTGCTTCTAACACATCAACTTTGAGGACAAAATGTTCACTTGCTGCCTAATATATCCCACCCACTAACAGGTGCAGTGATGAAGAGATAATCATGAAGAGATAATAAATAAATATATATATATATATATATATATATATATATGTGTGTGTATATATATATATATATATATATATATATATATATATATATATATATATATATATATATATATATATATATATATATATATATATATAATTTAATAATTTATATATATAATATAATATATATATATATATATATATATAATTGCCCAGGAAAACAAATACATAACACATTATATTGGGGCATGTTGTCAAACTATGTGGGTTACAGTGATTTGTCACAATGAAAACTTGCAGTTAACCAGCTTTAAACAGATTTAAACAGTAAAACAATTATGAAATACATTCAAAAATACATATTTGTGTCAGGGTCCTGATTATAAGTGTGTGTGTGTGTGTGTTTAGGCTCAGGTCCAGCCACGGCATTTCTGAAGCAGAGCGGAGTGCACATGGACTCCAAAGGATTCATCCCAGTCAATAAGGTTCAGTCACTCTGCAATACTGTTCCTTCGGTTACTGCATGCTACTGTATGTACTGTAAATCTCTTACTGCATATTATCACACGTTACCAAACTGTCTGTTTCTGCAAGCTCTGCTCATCTGCCCATACTTATTTCTACTGTATCAGTGATAAATTGTTGTGTTAGTGCGATGACCTTGAGTATTACATGATAATGAGTCTAAAGGAAAATGTCATAATACTGTGTAAACCCTTTAACCCTTTCAGACCATGCAGACGAACATCGATGGGGTCTTCGCTGGGGGTGACGTGGTAACGTTTCCTCTAGCTCTACGCAGCAATAAGAAGGTGAACATACCCCACTGGCAGATGGCTCATGTACACGGTAAGACCTGTAGCCCTTTGGAGTGTTTTCATGTGCTTATAGCAAATAATGTTTCATTAATTTATTCAACTAGATTTTTCCATCTTCCACTGCAGGTAGAGTGGCTGCCCTTAGCATGATGGGAAAGGCCTCAGACCTTAAAACGGTGCCTTATTTCTGGACAGCCATGTTTGGGAAAAGCATACGATATGCAGGTAAGGACAAACTTCTAGCACTGAAAAATGCACTTCATGAAGAAAACGCAAGACTCGGTGAATGTTTGACGAAGTTTCACCATCAACGCTGCTTTGATGCATCTCAAGTGCTTTAATTAAAATCTTGTTGTCAAGGTTATGGAGATGGCTTTGATGATGTCGTCATCCAGGGAGATTTGGATGAGCTGAAATTTGTGGCATTCTACACAAAGTGAGTTTATTTGATTTGTATTATTATTATTATTATTATGTACTCGATTTTTTTTATTTTAGTACAATGCTATTATTGCATTAATAATACATTTCTTTATTGGTTTGTTCAATTTTATTATTGAATAAAATTATTATTATTATTATTAATAATATTTTTATTTGATTCAATTATAAAATTAAACAAACTAATAAAGAAGTTTTATATTTTTGATATATTATTATTATTATTATTCATAATTCACACAAAGTGAGTCTATTTGATTTTTATGAAATCATTATATGTATTATTATGTACTTGATTTTTTATTTTATTTTAAAGTACAATGCTATTATTGCATTAATAATACATTTCTTTTTTGGCTTGTTCAATTGTATTATTTAATAAAAGTATTATTATTAATACTATTTTTATTTGATTCAATTATAAAATTAAACAAACTAATAAAGAAGTTTTATATTTGTATAGTTTTGATAAATTATTATTATTCATAATGATAATAATAATAATTTTCATTAAATGTATTATTATTATTTATACTACGGGGCCGTTGAATGCTTGAATCTGATTGGCTGATGAACGTTCTAAGGTGTGCAATTATTTTCTGGGAGATGCACAGCGAACGTAGTTCCAGGCAGCTCTTGACCGCATTACAGTTCCATATCACTTCGCATAGTTAACTGTAACAACGGACATTACAGGACTAAAAAATATGAAGGTATATTTGGTGCAAAACACCTGAACACGCGTGAGAGTGGAATGTGTAGCTGTAGATCATATCCACACATGTGTACCAATAAATTTGAAGTCACAGAGAAAAATATTTTAGGAGTTGTAAACTTGTAGACTTTTTTTCTCACTTACAAACACAACACAACAGTTACACCTTCACACATTCTTCACTGCAGGTGCACAAATCCTGTTCTACGAATCACACATGAAGAAACTCATACGCTCACATTTTTGCTACATATGCTGCAGTAAATATGGAGCAAAACGCATTCACACACCCGTATCAAAAATGTGAAGTCACAGACAAATTTTGCACACCCGCGAATTAAAATGTGAGTCCATGCAATGAGAGTTGCACACTTGTAGAATATTTGGTTACAAATGTATTGCTTTTCTTGGATATTTTTCTAACACAATCACAAGTCCAATCACTACAGCTGCTTGAATCTGCTGCTACGAGTCTCAACCGCAGTTTTTCCGCCTTCAAGTGACACGTTCCGCGCGCTCTCACTTTTGCACCATATATCACGCGAAATGTGGAGCAAAAGAGATTTGTGCATCTGTGAGGCAGCGGTTCAGAGAGCAGAGGACTTCGGCCAATCAGAAGAGCTCTTTTAAACCGGTGGCGCGCGACCGAGAACGGGAAAAATTCATGAGCAATCTCTCCCTAGCAGGCGAAGTCAACTTGTTCCTCTATATAGTAAAACACAGTAGGCTATAATTAATGGATATATATAGTAGGCCTATAATTAATGCAATAATAATTGGGGGGTTGAAGTGTGAACCATTTAGGGTTTATTTTTTGCAAAATCCACATTCACAGTAATTACAATTAAAAACAATTTCAGGTGAGATGTATATTAGCATAATGCCAACGTTAACATGTTTTATCTATAGCATAGTTATGAAAAATTGCATCCTACACATAGAAACTATAGCCACCACAACATGCCACAGATGTAATATAAATCTTAGTGAAAATCCTATTCCCTTATCTTCTATTCTATTATAAAAGTAGCCTATATATTATAAATCTATTATAAAGTTAATCAACATGTAACATAATAAATAGGCTACAGTAGAACGTGAGATCTACTAAAGGTGGTCATGAGTAGTTTATTAAAACGCTTATTGTTATGTTGGTGCAGGAGGATGTTTTCTCAGACTCAGTGTTGCGATAGAACGGCTCACATCTTATCACACATATTTTGGAGCGTTTATGGAGTTTATGGTTATTCGCGCGCCATGCATGCACAGTTAATGAACCGGGCTTCAGTCATGTTGCGCAGATCATTGGTCTGTTCCGTTCGTACGGGAACTGGTGCTTATAAAAGCTCAAAACGCGCGGTGTATAATTCATATCCTGATTCATGTTTCCATTACCCATGTTAATATAGGTGTTTTTAGGCTACTTTCTTGAATTGTATATTAATTATACAATTGTGCATTAATTATACTATATATATCCATTAATTATAGCCTACTGTGTTTTACTATATAGAGGAACAAGTTGACTTCGCCTGCTAGGGAGAGATTGCTCATGAATTTTTCCCGTTCTCGGTCGCGCGCCACCGGTTTAAAAGAGCTCTTCTGATTGGCCGAAGTCCTCTGCTCTCTGAACCGCTGCCTCACAGATGCACAAATCTCTTTTGCTCCACATTTCGCGTGATATATGGTGCAAAAGTGAGAGCGCGCGGAACGTGTCACTTGAAGGCGGAAAAACTGCGGTTGAGACTCGTAGCAGCAGATTCAAGCAGTTGTAGTGATTGGACTTGTGATTGTGTTAGAAAAATATCCAAGAAAAGCAATACATTTGTAACCAAATATTCTACAAGTGTGCAACTCTCATTGCATGGATTCACATTTTAATTCGCGGGTGTGCAAAATTTGTCTGTGACTTCACATTTTTGATGCGGGTGTGTGAATGCGTTTTGCTCCATATTTACTGCAGCAACTGGAGCAAAAATGTGAGCGTATGAGTTTCTTCACGTGGCGATTCGTAGAACAGGATTTGTGCACCTGCAGTGAAGAATGTGTGAAGGTGTAACTGTTGTGTTGTGTTTGTAAGTGAGACAAAAAGTCTACAAGTTTACAACTCCTAAAATATTTTTCTCTGTGACTTCAAATTTATTGGTACACATGTGTGGATATGATCTACAGCTACACATTCCACTCTCACGCGTGTTCAGGTGTTTTGCACCAAATATACCTTCATAAAAAAACAACAATATGACAGACGATTTTCCTAAAGTAAATCTTAATATTTACGGTGAATATAAAACGTTCAACAACTGGGCGGCAGCAGTATTAGACAGTGCAGATGAAAACCAACAAACGGAAGCGGACATCAAAGGCAAGCCTTTCTGTCTCATTACTGAAATCACACACTCGCACACGCACTACGGTTTGCACTAAAGGTGTCAGCGCTGCCCTGACCATTTGATCAGTTAGACAATATAGTAGAGCAACTTAAAGGCTACACGTGACATTTTTTCACTAGTGAGGTAATAACAGCGCTGTTTAGAGACGCATAGAGGCAGCCCAATTCACACAAGCACTCTCTCTCTCTCTCTCTCTCTCTCTCTCTCTCTCTCTCTCTCTCTCTCTCTCTCTCTCTCTCTCTCTCTCTAATAACTTAATTAATAACTGTAGTAGAATGCTATCAACGGCTCAAGCCTTCGTTAACAGCTTTAAAATGACGTTTCAGAACTAACAAAAGAGCCGTTGGATGAGACGCGGAAGAAATAGTCCTACTCACAATAGCGATTTAAGTACAAAAACCGGACGAATCCCTTTAAATATATCTTCGGATCGATGTCTTGAGGTGTGGTAACCGTAGTATAAGCGGAATAATTGACTCCGGGGCGTTCAATTATTAGAACAATAATGCACACCCGAGGTGTAACGGCCACTCCGCTTCGCGTCGTGACCGCATCACCACCTCGGGTGTGCATTATTGTTCTAATAATTGAACGGCCCGTCGTCAATTATTCCTTACGTACTCAATTTTTTATTTTAAAGTACAATACTGTCATTGCATTAATAATAAAGTCAAGCTAAACTTTTAAACATGTATTTAGTCTGTGGTTACAGTAAAATGGGTTTCAGGGACTAAACTACAATAATTAGTCATTTCTGTTATTATTTTTTTGGATATTGCTCATTATGTTAATGAGCACGAAGTTTGAGTTTATGATTTTTCTAGGCATAATCTGTACAATTTACATAATGTACAATATTAACTGCATTATTCTTATTTTCTGAAATCGGCCATAAAGGCCTGCCATGGTAATAAATCTCCAGCTCCAGAAATAAATCAAATCGAAAATAAAATGTTATATTTATCTCACAGATGAAAAAAACTGATCAAAATAATAACTAGATTTATTTAGTGTCACTTTCTAAGGAAAAAAAAACACTATTATACTTGCTTAACACTATTGTACATGCAAACACTATAAGCAGCACAACTGTTTTCAACATTAATAATAATAATTCATGTTTATTGAACAGCAGATCATTATATTAAAATGATTTCTGAAGGATCATGTGACACTGAAGACTGGAGTAATGATGCTGAAAATTCAGCTTTGATCACAAGAATAAACTACATCATAAAATATATTCATTTAGAATAGAGTTATTATATTTTGTTATAATATTTCACAATATTACTGTTTTACTGTATTTTTGATTAAATAAATGCAGCCTTAGTAAGCATAAGAGAGGTCTTTCAAAAATACACATGTACTGTATTCATTTATAATCTTATACTATGTTATTGTTGTCGTAGCGATATGTGTTGTTATATTCAGTGTTCAGCTGATGAAGCTCAGTGTTCTGTGTTTAATCCACCGTGATTACAGGAGTGAGGAGGTGGTAGCCGTGGCCAGTATGAACTACGACCCCATTGTGTCACGGGTTGCAGAAGTCTTTCGCTCTGGAAAGACGATTAGGAAACGTGACGTGGAGTAAGTACATTTTCTAGCTTCACAGAAAACAGTGACTATAGATGTAGTAAGATGTATTAAGGTTTAAACATGTCATAGCAAAGTATAGACATGAAATCTGCCCCAATCATCTAATATTTAATGTTATTTTACATTTATTTCATATACCAAAAATGTTGTTTAGTAGTATTAAAGGGATAGTTCACCCAAAAATGAAAATTAGCCCATGATTTACTCACCCTCAAGCCATCCTAGGTGTATATGACCTTCTTCTTTCAGACGAACACAATCCGAGTTATACTAAAAAATGTCCAATCTTTATAATGGCAGCCCAACATTTGAAGCCTAAAAAAAGCACGTAGTGCTCGCTGCAGAGCATCTGGAGCTCATTTTTCTCTGCATCACAGACTTCAATGGCAACCAAAATGTTGAAGGTCCAAATCAATGCAGTTTCAAAGGGCTTCGAAGGCTCTGACTAATACAAACGCAGCCAAGGAATAGGGTCTTATCTAGCAAAACCATTGGTCATTTTCAAGAAAAAAACATTGCTCATCTTGTGCTGCTCTTGCGACACACCAAAATCACGTCGGAAAGGTCACGCTAGACGTAGGCAGAAGTACCGCCCCTGTGTGTACAAAGCGAAGACTAATACAAACGCAAAAACAACAATGTCGGACTATTTTGAAGTTGGAGGGTTTTTTTTGTAAAGGGCGTTTGTATTAGTCTTCGCACGTTCGCTTGGGGCGGTACTTCCGCCTACGTCTAGCGTGACCTTTCCGACATGATTGCGCAATCCGTGGAACGTCGCAGAGCAGCGCAAGATGAGCAATTTAGGTTAAAACGTATACAAATGTTTATCTTTTCTTGAAAATGGCCGATGGTTTCGCTAGATAAGACCCTATTCCTCGGCTGGGATCGTGCAGAGCCTCTGAAGCCCTTCGAAGCGCTTTGAAACTGCATTGATTTGAACCATCAACATTTTGGTTGCCATTAAAGACCATTGTGTGGAGAAAAATCCTGGAATGTTTTCCTCAAAAAATGGGCTTTTCCACTGAAGAAAGAAAGACATGAACATCTTGGATGAGATGGGGGTGAGGAAATTATCAGGAAATTTTCATTTTAAAGTGAACTAATCCATGAACCGGTTTAATGGGTGGAGAGATAGGGTTATGGAGTGGTTAGGGGATGCAGCTCCACCCATCATGCCCACAGTCGGTCAAGAGAGGGGGGGCTCTGCAGTGAGTAGCCTCCAAAAAAGTGCATCCATCCATTATAAAAGTAATCCATAATCTAAATAAAGGCCTTTCTGAAGTGAAATGATGTCTTTTTGTACGAAAAATATCCATATTTAACACGTTGTAAAGTAAAATATCTAGCTTTCGGTGGACCGCCTTTCGTATTCAACTTCTGAAGAAAGTGTAACGCCTCTCGCAGTTCAAAACGCTACGCCCGTCATCATCGTTGTGCCAGTTATGCTTTTTCGTAAGTTCAATAGAGAAGGGTATTTTACTTTATAATGTGTTAAATATGGATATTTTCCTTACATAAACCCATCAATTCGCTTCAGAAGGCCTTTATTAACCCCCCGGAGTCATATGGAGTACTTTTATAATGGATGGATGCACTTTTTTGGTCTTCAAATCAGTGTTAATTTTGACAGCAAATTTTTATTTAGTTTTAGTCATATTTTAGTCACATGAATTGTTTTTAGTTTTAGTCTAGTTTTAGTCGACTAAATATGATACGATTTTAGTCGACTAAATATCATAAGATTTTAGGCGACTAAATATCATAAGTCTCATAAATATCATAAATATCATCTACAGTAGATTTAGTCTCCTAAAATCTAATGAGTTTAGTTAAATTGTAATACATTAAGCATTTAAGCATTACATAACCGACTGTCACTTGAACTGACATTTTGACATCATTTTGTTTTTGACATTAAAAATACACGAAAGAGCTCAATTCACTTTTTTGTTTGTTTTTTAAAAACATCTATATAGTTTTTATAACTTTGTATTTCTGTTTTAGTTAGTAGGCCATATCAGGTTAAGCTAAAGCTTCAAATAAGTTTGTTTATTTATTTATTTTTATTTCAGTTAACATTTATTTAATTTCAAGTAATGAAGATTTTTTAAATGGTTTTAGTTAACTATTATAACCCTGATACTTTATTGAATATGTGTCAAATACTGGTCTTTCCTCCTGAATATGAATTAAATGGGAATGAAATTAAATAGTTTATTGTGTAACCAAAAACGAATATATAATGCGTGACTTTTAATGATAAACAAGCTCGAAATACACTCGGACTCTTATTTTGAAATGTCTACGCCTCTGTTGCAGTGGCAGCTGCTCATTCAAGTTCAGATGAGGAGATAAAATATGCGTTGTTACAACCGTCTAAAACATATTACTATATAAATATCGTAAAGTAAACATTGTCATTATTCATCAGCATTAGTTCATAAACAATATCCTGGCATAAATGTGTGTTATTGATTGACTGTGAGCCGCTCTGGAGCGCTGGATTGGGGATGCGTGAGCCGTGTTTTCCATCGGTTAGATCAGTTCAGATCAAATGTGCGCATCTGTTACACAGGACATCAGTTCTGACTGGATCTCTTCCCTAATCGTCCCTCCCTAACATTTTCGTCTCGTTTTTATTTGTTGACGAAAATGACAGTTGATTTTCGTCATAGTTTTTGTCATCCAACACTAGTTTTTATTTAGTTATCGTCTCGTTTTCGTCAGTGAAAAAAGGTCGTTGACGAAAATTATTCGACAACGAAATTAACACTGCTTCAAATGTTGGGCTGCCATTCACTGCCATTATAAAGCTTGGAAGAGCCAGGATATTTATTAATATAACTCTGATTGTATTCGCCTGAAAGAAGAATGTCATATACACACATGGGCGTCGGAAGCAAAAAAAATGTGGGTGGGTCCAAAATTTTTTATGGAGTAGATGCCAATTACATTAAGTACAAATATACCGCTTTGCTTGCTAAACGTATAGTTCAGAAAGACAAAATTACGGAAATCGCCATATCATTGAGAGTGACAGTAGTGTTGGGGTAGGACACACACCATCTAATTTTGACACAAATCGACCCGCGGTTCCTCCGCCTTTCACCGAAATCTTCAATCTTCTCCCTTTTCCCATCACATATCAGATCGGAAAGGCATTTATTTTCAATAAAAATGAAGAAAATATTAGAAAAGTGGAAATAAAGCATCTAACATGTGTTTAATAATAAGTGTTTATCGATAAGGGGTAGGTAAACACACGTGCTGAATGTTAGAGATGATAAAAGTGAGTGGGTCCAATATCATTGATCGTAAAAAGTGGGTGGGTCTTGTCCCACCCACATACAATGGTTCCGACGCCCATGTATACACATAGGATGGCTTGAGGGTGAGTAAAAAACATAGGGTCATTTTTGGGTGAACTATCCCTTTAAGCTTAGGTAACAATAGTAACCCTGACACACACACCCCTTGAATTTTAACATCCTTAGCTAGAAAAAAAGAGTAACAAACATTTAAAATTCCACATTTTTCCCCCCTGCAGGACAGGAGACATGTCATGGCTGATAGACAAAGGCTCACAGTGAGAACGTGCACATCATGCTACATGAGTTTTCCTTGCCAAACTCGGACGATCTCCTGTAACAGACATAGTCTTAGTGCTGCAGCTGCAGTTGGTGAAGTGGGACACTAGATGGGAGACGTATGCTGTCCTAAAGCGAGCACCTGGGCCGTGCCGAGGAGAACGTCGTCCCCGCGAGGTGGAACCTCTCCAGGCCTGGATTCATTCACAGCGCTAACAAATGAGCCATACCTGGTTTTTACCCTCTGTACTAGACAGGACAACACTCTCTCTCTCTTTCGCGGGGTTGGTCGACTCGGACCTCTCTGCTTTTGCATGAAGCATCTGCCTGTACACAGTGTTCACAGGAGAGCCGTTAAGGGGAATTGTCATATTTTATTTTGTACATGCGTCTTTGTATATATACAGCTGTTACCTGAAGAAACGTTCAAAAAATAAGACTGCACTTTTTCTACCGAACATCTGCTACTGATTAGCCTGGCTACGGGAACGAGAACAGATCTGATGTCTGGCTCTCATCGAAATATGCAGCTTCGCTTGCGGCAGTTTGTAGATGTAGAGAGAGCAGATGCATGATCATTCATATGCATAGGGCATTCGTTTTCATTAAGAATTTCCCAAAGGATTTTAACGTGCGATTAAATATATGATACATTATCATACATCACAATTTACATGGTAAATGGGTGAATATCACAAAACCATAATCAAAATAAATAGTCAAATTTTAGGACCTTTATTTATTTTTTTTGCATTGCGACATTATTTTCATGTCATTAATATATATATATATATATATATATATATATATTAGAGCTGTCAAATGATTAATCACATCCAGAAATAAAAAAATATTGCCATGTATAAACTGTATATATATATTTATATAATTTATATTATATATAAATGGAAATATTTTATATGTAAACATTTTCTTAAATATATACATGTGTGTGTGTATGTATGTATACATAATTATACACAGTACACACATATATTATGTAAACATGAACTTATTTTGAATGCGGTTAATCACGATGAATCGATTTGACAGCACTAATTATATATATATATATATATATATATATATATATATATATATATATATATGAATGCAATATATTTATAATTAATATATAAAACATTTTTTAATGTATAATATATAAAATAATATATAAAACAGTTTTACATATATTTCAGTAATGAGAATTTGGAGGGATATGTTCATGTATATACACACTTAAATTCATCATTTTGTATTATACATTTGTGTGTGTATATTTATATTTATATATATATATATATATATATATATATATATATATATATACACATACTGTATGCATTTGTCATTATTTCTCATTACTGCAATGTATAATTTATTACTATAATAACAACCTTTTTTTTTTTCAGACATTTTCTTTATGTAAAATGTTATAATATGTGACCCTGGACCACAAAACCAGTCATAAGTCGCACGGGTATATTTGTGGCAATAGCCAACAATACATTGTATGGGTCAAAATTAACCATTTTTCTTTTATGCCAAAAATCATTAGGATTTTACGTAAAGATCATGTTCCATGAAGATTTTTAGTAAATTTCCTAACGTAAATATATCAAAAATGTATTATTATTAGTAATATGCCTTGCTAAGGACTTCATTTGGACAACTTTAAAGGCGATTTTCTCAATATTTTGATTTTCTCACCCTCAGATTCCACATTTTCAAATAGTTGTATCTCGGCCAAATATTCCTATCCTAACAAACCATACATCAATGGAAAGCTTATTTATACAGCTTTCAGATGATGTGTAAATCTCAATTTCAAAATATTGACCCTTATGGTTTTGTGGTCCAGGGTCACATATGATTTTACAGTGAACTATGATCTGGGCATGTTATCGACAAGCTTCATGAATTGCTAAAACTATCTTTCATTCAATGCTCCCAGCCTTTAGGCGTTTCAAGTTCAAATTTATAGTACAATCCCCATGGACATAAAGCGATGCTGTCATTTTGAATGTTCTCACCCCAAACTGAAGCATGAGCCTGTGCACCAGGACTGGCCTGAAACACTCGCTGACCTTTAACAATGACAATATACCTCTCGCTCATGGGAACTGTGGTTGCCCTGCTAGTTAATTGCACAAGACGACAAATATTTAAAGCTATAACTTTATCTATAGAAATGCTCGTATTATAAAAGTCGAGGCCTGTATTTTTTGACTAATCGTAAAATGATTTCTTGATGACAGACTGATTGATTGTTGATTGTATTTTTAGATTGTGCACAATAATAATGAATGCTTTTCTTGTAGCTCTGACCTCCTATAGCTTTTCTTTGGTACTAACTCAGGGATTGGAGGTTTCAGTCATTTGGGACAGGTTCCGGTGGAATACAAAACGATGAATAAATTTGTTGCTATAACATTTTATTGTGCTTTTTGTTCTTTCAAATATACTTACACAAGCAGGCTATTTATTAAAGTACAAGAAGACTTTTTCTGTAAGACAGCTAAAAATCAGCATAGCTAAAAAAACTATTTTAAATGTTGAATTTAAAATCATCCATTTGGAAAAGCACTGTGTATACTGTGAAAACATTCTGAAAAATGAGAATTATTGCAGTCCTAACAAAGGCATTTTTGCAATACTGAGGTAAAGGCATTTTCATTTAAAAGCCATGGAAGTGCTACGGTTTCTTAAAGGGATAGTTCACCCAAAAATGAAAAATCATCGATGAGTTTCTATCAGTTTCTGGTCCCCATAGACTTTCATCGTTTTCCAAACTATTGAAGTTAATGGTCAAAATATCTTCTACATAGCCTGGATGCCAGCCGAACTTAGCCCCGCATACAACAATTGTGGTCTGGACTTGATCCGTTGTGGAGCAACTATGTTCGGACCAAACAAATTGTCAGGGTGGGCTTTATACGATGATGGCTAGCTGATGAACAGTAACGTAACCATCCACGTCACCAAAGAGCGCTTGGGTTGAATTTGTTCTAATCCTAAACGGAGAACTTGTTCGTATATGCATTCACCTTCACTATTTCTCTCAAAAAAGTAGCCTAGAAATCTAGACGCACCCTAGCGACAGCAAATCTAATTTGCAGTCAGGGTAGTCTAGCAACTCTCCGTTGGCGTGTGAGCTGGAAAAACCCAACTCTGGTCAGGCCAATCACATCGTGTATAGAGTCGGTGGGCGGACTTAACATAATGACGGCAGAGTTGCGGCAGTTCCGCGTGCTACTTGTAAACAAAGAAGCTGGCGAACAGCTGTCTTTCGAATCGGCTTTGGCTGCGAAGACTGGAGTTGAGCTTTTCTTTGAGAAAAGAACAAAGAACGGCACTGAAGTCATTCTTAAGAAAGCAAGATGTGTTCGGAGTTTTGCCGATCGGATACGGCGAAGGTTTAATCAACTAGCTCCGCTTCATCTTCTGCGTTGCTCTGGTTGGTTGTAGCGCTATCCTATTGCGTGCAGAGGGAATTTGAAAGACAACCGTTTATCCCGCCCCTCGGATTGAGCCCTGCCAATGGTGAGTTCCCAGACCCAACATCTTGATGTGGGTCTGGCTTGTCAGGCTAGTTGGTAAGTACTCCGTGTGTCCTTAAATTCTTTTTTACAACACCGGCAAAGATCGTCATCTTCTTCTACTTCTTGCAGCGTGCGTGCAGTTGAGTTCTGTTGCTCTGATTGGTTGTAGGTCTATCCAATTGAGTGCAGAGGCATTTTCTTTCCTGGTTCGGTTGAAACGCCCCATAATCACAGCCCAATGGAGCAGCATCAGACTCATATTCTGACTAGAATCTGAGTATGACCACTTCAGGCTATCTTCTATGTTCATCAGAAGACAGAAACTCGTACAGGTTTAGAACAACTTGAGGGTAAATACATTTTCATTTTTGGGTGAACCATCCCTTTAAATTGAAATCTTCCTCAATTTACATTTAAAAAGCTGAAAAATCAAACCAAATAAAGTAAAAAAATATATCAGTGTGTGATTCCACCCAGTACATGTAACTGCTTTATATATGGACGGTTAAAATTGGATCTCAGTCATTATCCATCATCAAAACCAGTTATTTGACTGATGCAAGTTCATAATATTCAACAATGCCCTAAAAAATAACTACAGATTTAGCATTTGTAGGCAGCATCACTTCAAATCACTGATAACCACTACAGATCAATCATTTTAAAATCCTATATAAACCACATAAAACATGCAACAGTACATTCACATACATATGAGTGACAGGAAGACCTAAAGTCAGTTGAGTGCTTCTTCTGTGGCTGCTGGGAGAAATTCTTCTGTTACCATGTAAAAAAAAAAGAACTTTCTCATCATAAACACTTGAATAGAGAGAATATGAGGTGGGCGTACCTTTGGTTTCTCCCACAGTGCACCTGGAGATCAAAACAAGGCTGCAGAAACCAGGCTAATGTCTCCGGATAATCAGTGTTATATGGTGATAATAAACAGTTCAAGGTCTGATTCTAAAAAATGCTTCACATAGAAAAACTAGCTGGTGTAAGAGAATATTGAGGTCATGTTTGTATATCACATTTTGTTCAACACTTGACTTTTAACAAAAAGGCACCGGTTTGTAATTATCACTCATGTAACTACAGTATGAAACTACACCAGTATTTTCACACACGGCTGTGCTTCACATAATTATTCAGGCGACTTCCGTCACGCCGGCTTCCTTCAGAAATCATATTCTGCCGCACACTGGCGAAGATACTCCTCGTACAGATTCCGCTAAGATAAAGATGACAAATATTACAAGATTAGAGGAAGACAAACATCATCTGCAATCCTTCTAAAGGGTTACATTTCAAATTCAGGCTCTTTTTATTTTTGATACTCTCACATCCTTTCTGAAAAACCAATATGGGTCTAAGGGGGTTAGCTGGTTTTACAGTCAAGCCAAGCCGGTCTGGTGGTTTCAGCATTTTAGGCACTTGTCAGCTGGTCATTGTAACGCGATATTTTATGGCAGCGGCTATTCGCACCAAGTGTTAATAGCAACTAGATTCTATTTACACTAAGTGAAAATAACACATTTTCTTATCGAAAGATGATAAGTGCAAATAACTGTAGATGCTATTTACTAAGTGATATAGCATACTAAGTTGATATATTCTATTTACACCATATAAAAGTAGCCGTTCTTTGCAATATGTGTAAATAGTAATTAGATGCGATTTATACTTTATTTAGACAGATACATGCTACCTCAGTATTGTTGTACATTAACAGGATGCAATAATAACAGAGTGCAAATGATTATATTTATTAAAATTATTAAATGGATGCCTTAATGGGACAATACAACCCCTCCCTAACCCTACCCAATAAATGCTTTTATTATTATTAAACATTTTGTTAGGCACTTTATTTCCACATTTAGAACATTTTCTTAATTTTATTATTGAAAGTAAATGCCTTTTCTGATGTGATTTGTGATAGCAAAAGAGATAAGAGCGAGCTCTGCAAAAGGCGGATTCGAACCCGGATCGATCGCGTCAAAACCAAGATCCATTAGCCACACGCTTTACTGATTGTGCCACTGAAGATGTTGAAATATGAGCACTTTTTAAAATCTTGTTTGGCCCAGCCAGGCATTGTTAGACGGAACTAGTGCGAATAGCACTTGCCAACAAGGCGCGCTATTTGCACTTGGTGTGAATAGACACTCCAATATTTTATATCCTTTTTATGTTATTTAATGTATATGTATATGTATATGTATATGTATGTATGTATGTATGTATGTAAATATATATATATATATTAGTGGTGGGCCGTTAACGTGCTGTGTTAACGCGAGACTCTTATCGGGCGATAAAAAAAATATTGCCGTTAATCTATTCTCAAAGTTGGGTTGGGAGCTCGGTCTATACTACGCAAGCTATGATGACTTTCACCTTGATATTTTAGCGTGGATGTATACCTAGCCGAATTGCACTGTAGGGGCGAGAGAATAAGTCTTCGAACCTGTGTGTATGCCTACTAGTGTTGTCAAAAATATTGATATTTCGCTATGTATCGATACTGAAATATCTGAAACGAAACAATACTCATTTTCTACAGTATCGATATCAGCTGCGCTCTCCTCTCCGACCGACAGCGAGTGACACGCACCCGCATCCTCTCATTCAGTCCGTTTAATCCTCTGAACATTGCGAACGGGTGTTCTGCTGGACTTTTGTTAGTATTGGTGTGACCGGTCTGAATTTCACGCGGGGTTGCTCATAACGTTAATTCTACTAATTCCTGCAGATTTCGCGCTCGCATCTGAAGAGCACACACATACCATAATAAAGCTTCCTCTGACATACAAGTGCAAAAATTAACTCCTTTTTCCATCTTATTAATGGTCAAATACACTCAAAAATGTCTCAATGCCCATCTTGGTGAGTTTTAACGTAAACACAGTCGTAACCAGCTCACAGGAACAGTGGTTGGGATCCATGCGTGCGTCAGGTCTTAAAGGGACAGAAGTTATTTATTATTCAAACTACAAAAAGACAAACGATCACTTAGGAGCACACATATTCTGAATGCTTTC
Organism: Romanogobio albipinnatus; assembly: GCA_023566225.1. Classification (NCBI taxonomy): domain Eukaryota; kingdom Metazoa; phylum Chordata; class Actinopteri; order Cypriniformes; family Gobionidae; genus Romanogobio; species Romanogobio albipinnatus. The sequence goes on along the minus strand of CM042242.1, from coordinate 10,967,150 downwards.
GGCAGAATTCAAATGAGCCATTTTAATCCAGATTAATTTTGGAATTAATCTAGATTAACCTAGATTAAAAAAAAAAAAATCTATGCCCACCACTAATATATATATATATATACATACATACACACCTAAAGGATTATTAGGAACACCTGTTCAATTTCTCATTAATGCAATTATCTAACCAACCAATCACATGGCAGTTGCTTCAATGCATTTAGGGGTGTGGTCCTGGTAAAGACAATCTCCAGACAATGTCAGAATGGGAAAGAAATGTGATTTAATCAATTTTGAGCGTGGCATGGTTGTTGGTGCCAGACGGGCCGGTCTGAGTATTTCACAATCTGCTCAGTTACTGGGATTTTCACGCACAACCATTTCTAGGGTTTACAAAGAATGGTGTGAAAAGGGAAAAACATCCAGTATGCGGCAGTCCTGTGGGCGAAAATGCCTTGTTGATGCTAGAGGTCAGAGGAGAATGGGCCGAATGATTCAAGCTGATAGAAGAGCAACTTTGACTGAAATAACCACTCGTTACAACCGAGGTATGCAGCAAAGCATTTGTGAAGCCACAACACGCACAACCTTGAGGCGGATGGGCTACAACAGCAGAAGACCCCACCGGGTACCACTCATCTCCACTACAAATAGGAAAAAGAGGCTACAATTTACACAAGCTCACCAAAATTGGACAGTTGAATACTGGAAAAATGTTGCCTGGTCTGATGAGTCTCGATTTCTGTTGAGACATTCAGATGGTAGAGTCAGAATTTGGCGTAAACAGAATGAGAACATGGATCCATCATGCCTTGTTACCACTGTGCAGGCTGGTGGTGGTGGTGTAATGGTGTGGGGGATGTTTTCTTGGCACACTTTAGGCGCCTTAGTGCCAATTGGGCACCGTTTAAATGCCACGGCCTACCTGAGCATTGTTTCTGACCATGTCCAACCCTTTATGACCACCATGTACCCATCCTCTGATGGCTACTTCCAGCAGGATAATGCACCATGTCACAAAGCTTGAATTTCAAATTGGTTTCTTGAACATGACAATGAGTTCACTGTACTAAAATGGCCCCCACAGTCACCAGATCTCAACAGAGCATCTTTGGGATGTGGTGGAACAGGAGCTTCGTGCCCTGGATGTGCATCCCACAAATCTCCATCAACTGCAAGATGCTATCCTATCAATATGGGCCAACATTTCTAAAGAATGCTTTCAGCACCTTGTTGAATCAATGCCACGTAGAATTAAGGCAGTTCTGAAGGCGAAAGGGGGTCAAACACAGTATTAGTATGGTGTTCCTAATAATCCTTTAGGTGAGTGTATATGTGTATATAAATGTATGTATATTATTAGATGGTTTAAAAGAGTGATTTCTTTTTCATAGGAAAATATTTAAATGTAAAAAGTAAAATACAATAAAAATCAAGTTAAAAACTATCAAGGCCTGTTTTGCACACAGTATTCTCTAAATTTCAGTATAGTATAGTATAGCATAGTATAGTGTAAGAAAAACAATATTTACCTATATCATTTTTAATACAATGTTTGAATACATGAAACGTGTAAATTAAAGAGTTAAGTAAGATAAATAAAGAGTTGTAAATTAAATTAATTTAGTAAATTAAAGAGTTGTAAATTAAATTAATAATAATAATAATAATAAAAAAATCGCTTTCATGCCAGTTTTGCTACTGAAGTTCAATTCAGAAACACTACTTATTAAAACACACTAATGCTGAAAAGTTTGAGGTCAGTAAGATTTCATAATGTCTTTTAAAGAAGTCTCTAAAGCTGCATTTATTTGATCAAAAATACAGTAAAAACAACAATCTTATGAAATATTATTACAATTTAAATAACCGTTTCTAATTTAATTTAAGAATGTCCTTTATTCTTGTGATCAAAGCTGGATTTTCAGCATCATTACTCCAGTCTTCAGTGTCACATGATCCTTCACAAATCATTCTATGATGCTGATTTGATGCTCAAGAAACATTTCTTATTATTATTAATGTTGAAAATAGTTGTGCCGATTAATATTTGTGCAAAAAGTGATGCATTTTTTTCAGGTAAAAATATTTGAAATAGAAATTTGTAACATTATACATGCCTTTGCCGTCACTTTTGATTTAATGCATCCTTGCTGAATACAAATATTTCTTTCAAAAAATAAATAAATCCTACTGATCCCAAACTTTTGACAGAAAGTAATTGTCAACACAATTATTATTACTACTACTGATACTACTACTGTATATATTGTATGGCTAAATAAATAGTGTGATTATGATATTCACACTGGTGAATATTGAATATATCACCTAGCCCTAATGGGAGATCAACAAACCACTTTAGGTTGGATTAAGCTGATTTGTTCAAACATCGATAGCAATGCTAATGCATGTCGTACCTTCTTGGATTTGACGACATCCTGGATGTAATCACTGCACTCCGCCAGTTTCTTCTTCTCTCTCTTAGTAAGCGTCTTGTTGCCCTGACTGAAGGAGATCAGAGCATTAATTCAACTCATGAAGTCACCCTTAAAATAAGTATTCAGAAGTCCTGCATACATCACCAGAGAGAAGTCTGTCGTTTTCACCAAAAGCTCCAGTTATGACATTTTGACTAAACAATTATGAGGCCAAAAAAGTTTTTAAAAATGAAACAGGCATAGATGAATTGTTCACAATAAGATCTATAATATGCATGTAGCTGATATAATTTTGCAAGTGTTGTCAAGTTGAAAACAAATGCATTTTTTTTTGCATTGTGAAAGTGAAAAAAAAGGATGTTAAAAAGTATTTTGTTGTGAAGTTGCATGCATTTTATTGTGGGATTAGTTATTTCCATGCTATATGCTCTGTTGTATAATAAGGTATCTGGCTATTCTATATCTTCAGAAAAATTGCATATGGTTGCATTGTGCACAGTTGAATAAACAGTAATGTTAGTATGCTATCCCAAACATAGTCAGAGGATAAAGTACTAAATAAATACATATAAATGATACCAGAGTTACGCTGCCCCCTTGTGACAACAAAAGGAAACGATTAGAGACAAGTTTGCTCACCGTGCAAAATACTTGGCCAGAAAGAGCATAAAGTAGCACAGAGCACCGAAGGTGATCACAAACAATATCTGCCAGTCTTCAGGAATACAGTCCCACAGATACACCACTATTCCCTATTAAAACACAAACAAATAAACAGAAGAGAAATAAAACACTGATTCATATGCGATGGAAACAAACCCTAAAGGGATAGTTCACCCGATAATGAAAATTCTCTCATCATTTACTCACCCTCATGCCATCCCTGATGCATATGACTTTCTTTAGATACACAAAAAAGATTTTTATGAAAATAATTCATCTCTAGGTTTAATGGGTGGCACTCGGTTCACGTTTGATGAATCAATGTCTTCTGAAGCGAAACGATAGGTGTATGCAAAAAAACGACTAATATTTAACTATAAATCAGTGTTTCCAGTCTACTGTCATATGAGCGTGCATGAGACGGATGTTGTGACACGTGATGCAAGTACATTGTGAAGCTTGCATGAAGTGTCCTCTGCGCTTCTGCATTACTTCTTGCGTAAACTTCACAGTTAACTCTTTCCGGCAGAAGGTCTGGACTCTATCACAGCTTTCATTGGCCAAAGACCGCCCAAGAACACGTTTGACTGACATGTAACGCAACCAATCACAGTTCGTTTTGTTCCGCGTCATGTTTATGGGCGTGACAATGTCGATGTCCCTGCAATAACAGACTTCTGAAAGAGTACTGAATCTCCTGATCAAAACACAGACGAAGAAGAAGCAGAGACAAGCAATATCATATGTAATCATATGCATATGTAAAATAACATGACCATCAAACATTAAACGGCATATAAATCAAAACTGCCGTATGCTACCGAATGAAATGTCGACCCAGAACGAGCTATAGGACTGTGAAGCTTCGGGGGTGTTGATCAGTGTTGCTAAGTCCGCGGCTTTCCCACAGAATTGGGCTACTTTAACACTGTTGCCACGGGCTGTTTTTCATGTCCGCGGGTTGAAGCAACCCCAATTATATAATATTTAGCCAGGGGAATGCGATTTTTACCAGGGAACTCCACCTGAAACACGATTGGGCTTGTTTTGAGTAGCAATTGGATGGGTTTTGTTGTGAAAACCTGGTGTTGATGGACTTGATCCACTCCATCTATGTTTTGATCATCGTTATGAATCCGATCTGGATGTAATCTTTGACAAAACACGTTTTTTTGTTTAAAAGCAGATGCTCTGTTCTTTCTTTTGATATATTGTATATTCATATACAGTGATGGGAATAACGGCGTTATAGATAAACGTGTTACTAACGGAATTATTTTTTTCAGTAACGAGTAATCAAACGAATTACTGTTTCTCCCGTTACAATGCCGTTAGCGTTACTGAGAATAAAATGTGGCGTTACTATAATTGAGCTCACTGAAGCGGTTTTCATCCGAACAAGCTCTCTGTCAGTCGGACCTGCAACGTGTGTGTGTGTGTGTGTGTGCGTGCGGGCGTGCGTGCATGCCATGTGTGTTGGGGGGTAGGTGGGGTGGTACACATAACTGATGATGATTGGTGGGTGGGAGACAAGGTTGAGGTTGATAGGTTGAGTTCACACACACACACACACACACACACACACACACACACACACACACACACACACACACACACACACACACACACACACACACACACACACACACACACACACACACACACACACACACAGGTGATAACATGAGCTCCACTACCTAAGGAGTAGTATAGTACTGATAATTTTTACACAATATTTACACTATAGTAGGTCTACTGATAATATTTACAATAATGTATTGAATTTGATAGGTGTCTCTCACATTGTCCCACAGCAATAGTGTAGCCTACATTAATGTACAATGTTTTATTATAATAATTTATTCTATTTAGTGTCCAATTCATTCATTTAACATATTTAATATTGGGGGCATCCAAGTTATTTGACATATTTGAAAAAAAAAAAGTTTAAAAAAAAGTACCGCAGTAATTACTTTCCTTGGTAATTAGTTACTTTTATAATGATGTAACTATTTGTAAGAAGTCACTAGTAACTATAACTACTTTTTTAAAGTAACGTGCCCAACACTGTTCATATATTTATACAACAAAATATAAATGAAAAAAAAAAAATGAACAAAATTTAATTTATAAAAAAAAGATGGCAGTGGCTGTCAACTTAGAAAAAAAACGAAAAAAAAAAAAAAAACGTTGGCAAGGAACGAGTAAAAATAAAATAAAAATTATTATAGCTACATGCATTCTTTTTTTTATCAATACTTGTATGTGGGTAAGTTTCATTAAAAAAGGCTACATTTTAAACAAAAAACTAAAAACAAAATTTTTGTACACCATGCTTAAGCAATGCTTTTATAGCTTGTTTCTGCCTTTTTCCCCCTATGTTTTGATCATAGACTGTAAAAAATTTGGATGTGGTGTCCGTGATGTCACCCGTAGGTTTCTGAAGAGCATTTTTGAAGCCTAAAGTGGGCGGAGCCAGCCACCATCTTGGCAGCGCGTCACTCCCGGATAACTGAAAATGGGCAGAGGCGGGATGTGGGTGGAGCTGAGGTGCCTGGTTGATGAAACCATGCCCACCTAGCTCAACCATAGTGGCAATCCACCTGTCACTCAAGTGGCCACGCCCTTAATTATGCAGAACTTTAAGGCTTAATATAATTTAAAAGAATGAGTAATACAAAAAATCACCCCCTCACAGTTGTCATGAAGGATCTGCTATAAAGTTGGGCATTTTAACATGGGGAAGATACAGATTGACTCCCTTTTGGAACCTGTCTCTAGAGGCCAGTCGACGAATTGCAGTTTAAGTCACTTCCATGTTGGCTTCAAGAGAGACCGAGGTTGCCACTTGGTTTTGATCAGGAGATTCCGTACTCTTTAAGAAGATGTGTCATAGCGTCCCCTAGCGTAGCGTAATTTTTGAACAAAAATGTCAGAAAACATGAAAATGAATACATACTGTGGAAAAGTAGAGCATTTTAGCCAACCCCTCTCCTACAAGAGTGTCTAGTTCCTCTGGAGCGAAAGTGCTGATGATGAAGCTGAGGATGAAGAGCGATGGAAGGAAGATTCCCAGAACTCCCCACAGGAATGAATTAAAACGGTTGCTTCTATTACAGCCCACGTTCATCCTGAGGGAAAGACAAATACATGCGAAACTGATAAATATTACATTATATGGGTCATGATATAGAACAGATGAGATGATGGATGGATGTGTACCGGTCCTGCTCCAGTGTATGGTTGATGGTAGAGATGACCAGGTTACAATCTTTCTCCAGCTGGTCGAGTGTTTTCTGCACTGCCTGGTTTATGCTCTTCTCAATGGTTTCACACACCTCATCAATCTGGTTGATGCATCTGCTGGGCTACACACACACCAAAATCTATTTAAATAATTGTATATTCACTATATATCAACAATCTATACTAGTAGTGTCATGTGCAATTTCATAGTAAAGCAATAAGCCAAAAGAGGCTATGCAATATCACCACATCTGAGCTGAACTGCTAATTCTTTTTCAAAAGAACTGAAAATATTTAATATTGAAATCTTTTGTAACATAAATGTCTTTACTGTCAATTTAATGCATTCTTGCTGAATATAAATATTAATAAAAAAAATGTTTGAACAGTAGTGTATTATACGCTGCCTGAAATCTTAGTTAGATCTCTTAGTAAGGAATCTTAATAGAATAAGCCCCTTTTTTCTTTGTTGCTTGAAGTCGGGCCTTTAAAGGGGTGGTAAACCACGATTTCACTTTTCTAACTTTAGCTAGTGTGTAATGTTGCTGTTTGAGCATAAACAACATCTGCAAAGTTACAACGTTCAAAGTTTAAAGCAAAGGGAGATATTTGCTTTTAAAGAAATCAATTTCTAAGGACTACAGCAAACGGCCGCTAGGGACTACTAGACATTCCTCCAGGGTTGCTGACATCACCAGCCCCAATATTTACATAAACCCCTTCTCCGAGAATATGAAATAAGGGGGGCGAGGCCATTTTGTATCACCGCGGGGAATAGTTGTTGTGGTAGGCTAGTTAGTAGGCTGGAGTGTTGTTGCCGAAATGCAGACGAAACTGTTATTTTCATCCGGATTGCAGGTCCACTTTGTTCAGCCTCCCTAGGGACGGGGGTGCGTTGCAGTGCGTTTAACATACAACGTTATATGCATGCGTGTACTAGACAGAGGGGAACACGGTCGCATTTGCAGCAGATATATGCTGCCTATCATAAATCAAAGCACGAGACAGACAGGGGTCGGAGGAGAAGACCGGAAAATGTGACATAATGGACAATTTTCGTCTGTATTTGCAATACAGGAGCCGCGGTTCAGCTGCACGAGACAAACGCTGCCAGTGTAAGCGCCGCTGATCCGCTGGAGCTCACAACTCCGAAAACGCCAGATAAAATGTACAAATAGGCACTCTTTATATAAATAAACCACAGATTTGAGCTTTAAACAACTACATTATCTTCTGAAAAAGTCTTAAAACTACGTTTTGTCACACATTAACAGTAGATTTTAACAAAAAAAAAAGACCTGTAAACACAGCCCATGTCAGCCATTTCTCAACGAGACGAGCCGGCTGGCAGAAGCCCCTCCCATGACGCGAATTCGCGTCTGTTGTGCAGTGAATGTCACTGTCACAATGTTCAAGCGCCCACCTTCGCGCGAACAGCGCAATTTATTTGCGTCCGGTGTGAACGCCACATGAGACAGGCGCGCGCGGCTCCCGCTGCACATTTCACGGAGGAAAGCTTCCACAATTTTCACGAGTTCAATGCAGGATTCTTACAACGGCTTGTCCTGAAAGATGGATTTAAAAACAGAAGCTGTTTACGGGCCACAACCTGTAAGTATGATTTATTTTTCGTCGATGTGTTTTCCTGTAATAGTTCGTATTGTTAATTGTACGTTGTAGCAAGGAAGTACACAGATGACAACGCTCATTTGGCTCTGCAAACCAGTTTGTTAAATGCTCATTCATACTTAACGTTATCCGACAAACACCTAACGTTACAAACTGTTTAAAATCTCAACAGCGAACTTGGCATTAGTGTAAATTATTCTTTGATTAGAGCTTTTATGTATTGTTTATCTACAGGCATGCTAAACATGGTTCTGTGTTTGATTTGGCTACTAGTAAAGCCAATGTTTAGTGTTCGTTCTTGCGACAGATATTTGGCTATAATCGTTCTAAAAATACAAAAGTAACGGTGCCATTCAGTAGCGATCACTATAGATCCGCAGTCTTTACTCTTGAGGACTGAACAGGTTCTGCTCGATCATCTTCACTAAAATTGTCTGGGTCTGATTCGGGCTCAAATTGGTATGGTTTTATTGACGCCATTGTTTCTAATACTACCCAAAGCACAGGCTACCGGTAAAGGTAAGGGGCGTGACGTTTCTGAAAAACGTGCACTAGGCGGTTAGCGAATCAAAACACACTGGGCCAGCTAACCAATCTGAGCCCATTGCGTATTTTTGAGGGACCGGCTTCATACAACCCGGAAACCATCAGACCGTTTTTACAAGGAGGGACAGAGCAGTGTAGAATAAAGGTAAAATATATGAAAAATAATGCAATTTTTTTTTAAACGAAGCATGAACACATGTTACAGTGCACCTCACAAACACAATCAAGCCTCCGAAAGAATGTGTTTTACCACCCCTTTAAGAAAAGTGTCTCATTCTCTTTAAGTGTCTCTGGTGACAGACAGAACTCATTAATGTAAATGCTGCAGAGAGACATAAATCCATTTCCTCTGACAGAGCAGTGCAGTATGGGCAGGCTTCCATTACTCATGTCTGTTTCCAGTTCTATGAGGGAAACCATAGACATTTAACCAACAAGCCAGTCTGTTACCATCATTTCTTACTTTTTGAGGGTTGGGGATGTATATCGTGGGCATTTCAAAGCCACATTTGTTGAGTCCAGGTCTCCTGCACAGCTCTTGGACAATCTGCATCATCACCCGCTATGGGAATAAAAACAACACCATGTACATTATAAGACTGACGTAGACATTTGACCTTAAGATGAGCTTATGCTGAATAGAAACTCGCAGAAGACTACATTTTTTATTATACTACGGGGCTGTTGAATGCTTGAATCTGATTGGTTGATGAACATTCTAAGGTGTGCAATTAATTTCAGGGAAACGCACGGCTAAAGTAGCTCCAGGCAGGTCTTGACCGCATTACGTGTCCATATCACTTCGCCAAATGATTAAAGGAACACGCCACTTTTTTTGAAAATAGGCTCATTTTCCAACTCCCCTGGAGTTAAACAGTTGAGTTTTACCGTTTTCGAATCCCTTCTGCCGATCTCCGGGTCTGGCGGTAGCACTTTTAGCATAGCTTAGCATAGATCATTGAATCTGATTAGACCGTTAGCATCTCGCTCTAAAAAAAAAAAAAATGACCAAAGAGTTTCGATATTTTTACTTTGCTGCCGTACCATGTGTGCAGCAGGTGCAATGATATTACGCAGCACCGTGACAACCTGCTTGCACAGGGAGCGTGCTGGGACTATTTTCAGGTGCTGCGTAATACCATTGCACCTGCTGCACACATGGTACAGCAGCAAAGTTCCTTGATTATTACGCAGGAATGAGAGAATAGTTCCTAGCCATATCGGCCTAGAAAATAGCAACTTTTCATTTTCTGTTGGTCTTAGTACACAATGTAACTGTACACATCACAACATGTAAATAGGAAAATGTTGGCGTTATTTTGTCACTTATTGAGCAGTAGGCTAGCTGGAGTTGTTTACCTCCAGTCTTTGTGCTAAGCTAGGCTAGCGGTGGGTGCGTCAGACAGAGTTATGGCACGCACGGAGATGAGAATGTATGTATGGACTTATCTAACTCTGGGGGATACGGTGAATAAGCTAAAGTCCCCAAAAGTCGGCGTGTTCCTTTAATACATCTTCCTGTAATAGACACACACACACACACACACACACACACACACACACACACACACACACACACACACACACACACACACACACACACACACACACACACACACACACACACACACACACACACACACACACACACACACACACACACACACACACACACACACACACACACACACACTGTCTGTCCGTTTCTCGTCCAGCCTCGTCAGCTTTGCTCAGGTAAAAGCGCAGTTTGTCTCCACACTTCTCACTCAGCTTCTCAACAATGTTCAATGTACGCTTGCACAACGCCTGTCCCATCGGGTCAAAAAACACGAAGACGAGGTCTGCCTGCTCACCTGAATACACACACAGATGTCAAATACTTTTTTTTTTAATGAAATAACAGTTGTGTGATTTAATTTAGGACATAAAACAACACTCAAATGCATGAGGAAACAAAATGGCATTGACATTTTGTCTCATCAGCTTAAAAAGATAATCAATCTTAAAGGGTTGGACACATTTTCCTTATGTTGACATTTCCTTCTGAAACAGGATGTTGGGTTGGGACATATCGAAAGGCTTGTTCTTTTTTAAAACAGCCAATAGTCTTTAATTTAAGTCACAAGCCGTGAACCAGGATTTGCTACTTGCTATAATATATTATTGCTACAATGCAATTTGCTACATCAATATTGTCTTGTATGAGAAAGACTGTACACTTTAAATGCTCCTGACTATGTTGAATCATCTTGACGACGCTCTTGTATACTTGATTCTGATTGGTCAATCGTCAAACGTGTATATTTTTGGTCAAACACTACAGTTAATTTAGACTATAATCATTTATATCCTATTATTATATATTAACTTAATCAAATTTTTTGTTTGAATATTTTTAGTACTTCAGCTTAATTTATTTAAGTTTGAATTTGCATTTAAACTTTTTAAGTTTTTACATCTAATATTAGTATTTATATTTTAATCCAGCATTATTTCAATGAACACAAATGATTTTTAATAGTTTTAGTTAACAATATCAACTCAACAGTGCATTGACTAAAAGCCAAAAAAATATTAAAAGAAGTCCCCCTAAACAGAAAAAATGGCTTGGCTCATTAAAAGAGCAAACCACTCCTTTTAAAATCAGTATCAGAAGATATATTTATACAAAATACAAATAATGTAATGCCTAAAATCTCAGAGAAGCAGCCTATAGAAGATAAAACTGTCCACAATGATGAAACACAGCCTTACCAAAAGAGGTGATGGCATTGTTGACATCAAAGGGGTACACCATGTCTCCATCCACCAACCCTGGAGTGTCCACAAACGTCACCAGGCTGAATTTCTTCTGTTTGGAGGTGGAAATCTCAGCACTCAGGTAATCCGTGACACCTACAATATACAACTGCAGGCATTTATAAAACTGCGCTGGGATTAGAAACATGTACAGATTCATCATGTGGATTCAAAACAAAATTCTAGGGGGAAAAATCCATCTGATAAATAAAACATGGTGATGAATTCTGATTGACTCTTTGCTCTTCGAATCTGATTCATCCCACTTTCCTGACCACGCCCCCTCTGGTGGTCTGTTGTAATGATTACCCACAACAGCTCTTCAACTGGCAGCTTTAAGGTAGAGCCACATAAAGCTAGCCAGTGAAGAACGACTGTGAAGTAACGCCAGCCGGTATAGATACAGATACGCTAAGAGTTTTAAAAGCATGAATATAAGATGAAACAACATTTTCACATTTTCTAAAGATTGCGACTGGTGCTTCACTGTGCAAAAGTCATTGCCGAAATGCTGACATTACCTTACCTTACTCCAAGGTTTTTGGAGTGTTTTTTACTCAAAAAAGTTTTTTTTCGGTCATTTGGCAGGTGAAAAGCATACAGAAGGTTAGATTGTTTAATAGACATTGTTTTAGATATCAGGTGTGAAAGTATCACACCTAATATCCTTGAATCTGCAGAAACTACACGTCATGTTTCTGCTACCTTCACAACACATCTGCGGTTCACACTGAAGCTCTTTATAGTGGCTGCAGGTGTGTTCCGTCTCATCTACATTCACTAAAGGTGCACAAACACACCCTCAAATCAGCCTGTCCATCTCTCTCTGTCTCTCAACTGCTCTCTCTGTCTTATTACAGCAGATTGATTTTAAACGTGTGCAGTAATATCTAGAGGAATTCTCTGGTAAAACATTATTGCTCAACGGTAGATCACAGAGACTTAATGGTTCTTCTAAACTTCCTAAAACACAGAAATGTCAACGGACAGTAATGCTGCAGAGATATAAAATGGATACGGACTCTTTCCCCACCATATACACTACCATTCAAAAGTTTGAGGTTGGTAAGATTTAATAAAAATGTTATTAAAAGAAGTCTCTTCTGCTCACCAAAGCGGCATTTATTAAAACAATTACAGCAACCGTAAATACAGTAATATTGTGAATTATTATTACAATTTAAAATAACTTAAAAAAAATAGAACAATTATTTTAAAAGTATTTTATAGTATAATTAATTCCAGCAATTGCTAAGTTGAATTTTCAGTCTAAAGAGAAATATAAATAAAACACAAATGAGACCATTACTAACATACACAAAGATAATAAACTAAAGCTATACAATTAATGTGGACATTTCTAGATAATTCGACTTTTAATGAGAACTTAATAGTAAATAACTGAATTCATACTGAAATGCTCACCAAGGCTACATGTATTTGTTAAAAAAAAAAATCAGTAAAAATAGAAATATTGTGAAATATTATTAGTTTTAAATGTTTATATATATATAATTAAAAAAATATACACACATATATATACACACAGTATGTATGTTAATACCAATATGTATATATTAGATATAATATATTAATAATATTATATAATATATTAATCTTTTATATAATTTAAAATGCAGTTTATTCCTGTGCATTTTCAGCATCATTACTCCAGTCCTCAGTGTCACATGATCCTTCAGAAATCATTCTAATATACTGATTTGCTGCTAAAGAATCATTGTTATCATTATTATCAATGTTGAAAACAGTTGTGCTGCTTAATATTTTTATGAAAACCATTATACAATTTTTTTTTTCCAGGATTCTGTCCATACTGTCACTTTTGAGCAATTTAATGCAATTTTAATGCTAAATAAAACCAATAATTTCTTTAAGAAAAAATAAATAAATCAAATCTTGCTTTGATTTTCCACAGGCACTACGCAACTCAAATCCTATTTAGTCATGTGCATTTGATAGGCTCAGTAATCACTTAGACTCACTTTGAATCTTTTTAAACGAGAAAGGGTAACTGGAGAGATGCATCTCACATTGCTGGCATTGCTGCTGAAAGGTGGAAGGAGATACTGAGGGATCTAGTCCACTGGGGAAAAGTCAAAGGTCAAGAAAGTGCCCCGTCATCTCCAAACTGCAAAGCAGCACCACTGCGGAGAGACCCGAGTCATAATGATAGGCTCAAACTTATTGAGATAAGACAAACCGGCCAAAACCACACCCAAACAATGCACCAATCGCAAATCTCATTATTCTTTCCTACACACACCCACATCCGAACAACCAACACAGGCTGTTTTAAACTCTTGAAGCCAAGCGAAATCTCCAATGCGACACCATATAGAGGTTTTCAAGCACATAAAAACGTATGTCCGTTCTCATAAACTTAGCTAAAAACCTCAAACAAAGTAGGATGAGATTCAATAGACAAATGTTTTTTAGTTTTTTACTTAAAGCGCAATAAAAAGAAAGAATGAAAGGATGCATGCATGTTTTAGTGTTCAAGTAGACTGCTTTAAGAATGTATCTCATAATTATGTCAGGCTCGTGATACAGTATGTGATGGCTATACAATACTCAGTTTTCATTTCATATTTGTACTGTCGATCGTGGGAAGACATTTCTCCCTCTGTATCCCACTAATGCTGCACTGTTGTCAATGTGAATGACTCATTCTGGTTCTCTGCACCAGGTGAACCCACACTGCCCACTGAAGGAAAACTGCACGGTCAGTGTGTGGCGATGATGCCCTCTGACACACCCAAAGATCACTCACCTACACCAACGAAGCCCCATCACTCCCCAACGTAAGATGCAGCCAAGCTGTGACATCAGCTGGACTCTTACATAAATACATAGTGAAAAGCTTTAAGTCAGCCTCGCCGGAGGGAGTTTATCCAGGAGCATGTGAATGAGATGCGTTGCTATGTTTCGCGATCTCAGGCGGACACTGCGCTGGCCGTACATATGCTCTCATGACTCAGTGTGCGGTGTTAGTCATAGCTGTAGACTCTCCTGCCTCGACTACACATTTCCCTCAGCCTCAGTCTAATTTCTAAGCAATAAATGAGGAAAACAGCTTAAGAGGTACAACAAACTACACATATTTGAGGAGTTTGACTGTTAAAGTTCATAAAATTCTTTTTTTTTTATTGTGCTACCATGCGCAATATCCAACAACACCTATGTTGTCATTTGCATGGAACAGAAGAAATATGAGTATTTGTTTGGTAAATATGAGTGTTTCATGCATGCACAGAAAAATGCAAGACCACGAAAATCAAAATGATAAACATAGCAATATACAGAGCAACATACATCCCTAAAAGTCACATTTAAAGGTGCTGAAATATCGAAATAAAGAGATAATATTGGATTTGAGACATTGATAAATGATGGAGATATGTTGCTTATGAATCATAACATCTCTATAATACTGATTAAACCTAAACATGCTTAATATATTTAAATATACTGCACATACATCTTTTGACAGAAGAGTTCAAGTTAAATATCAATCTGAGATTATAATTTCCTACCTTTGAACTCCAGTAGAGGTCTGAAATGTGGGTAGAGGTGTAATGTTGCATTTCCCTGTAAGGAAAAGAAGCAAACATGTTGAGAAAGGAAAGATAAGACACATTTAAAGAGGAGTATGTGGTGTTAAGTCAGAAGCCAGGCCCACTGTAGGGAGGCTCCCTGCTCCCTCTCCCTCTCTCTCTCTCTGCAGGCTGGGTGATGGTGTGATACTCTCGGACACTGCAGCTCGCTTCCTGTTCTCCTGGTAGGCTCTTCCTGTAAAGAGCTGATAATCCTTTCATATCACTCCTTCACCGCAATTACATTACTCACGTTGAAGTCTTCGTCACAGAGACAGAGAATGAAAGAGAGAGAGAGAGGGAGAGCCCTATATGCTAGGGAAAAAAGACGCTGTGTCTTTAAGAGAACCCTTCTGCTTCCAGAAGGAGCGACAAACTAAGCTGGGATACTGTGTACTCTTTCACCACATGCACAGATTTAGTTTTCCCTCTGGCTCTTAAGCATTTCCTTCTTAATACAGGATTCATAATCTGAATCCATCAGAAGAACATTGCATTGTGCATGGGTTGCTCTTTTATGGCTCAGGAGATTTAAAGGGATAGTTCACCCAAAAATGAAAATGTCTCACCCTCATGTCGTTCCAAACCTGTAAGACTTTCGTTCATCTTCAGAACACAAATGAAGATCTTTTTGATGAAATCTGAGCGATTTCTGTCCCTCCATTGATCAACTACCAGTTTGAAGCTTCAAAAAGTTCATAAATAGATCCTAAAATGAATCCATATGAATTGAGCGGCTTAGTTCAAATTTTCTGAATAGACTTGATTGCTTTCTATGATGAACAGATTGAATTTAGGCTTTTATACACATTTAAAGTTTCATCAACTGACACATCAATTGTGGTAAATGGAAGCTCAAGCATGTTCACTTGACGTGCAAGAACCAATGAGGTTCATTCTCGTGTGTTACGCAGCACATTTGAGCTTCCGCAAGAACCAGTGAGCTTCATTCTCGTGTGTTACACAGCACATTTAAGCTTCAGTTTATGTCCACTAATCAGTGTTTATATGGGAATAAAAGCCTAAATTCAATCTGTTCATCATATAAAGCGATCGAGTCTCTTCAGAAAATGTGGACTAAACCACTCAATTCATATGGATTAGTTTTACGATCTCTTTATGAACTCTTTAGCTGTCAATGGAGGGACAGAAAACTCTCAGATTTCATCAAAAATATCTTCATTCATGAGGGTAATTAATGACAGAATTTTCATCTTTGGGTGAACTATCCCTTTAATGGAGAACTAAGTTATATTTTAAGTATCTTAGATGTTTATCCTACAGTTCCCAAAGACAAATAAATAGACACAAATGAGACCATTATTGACATATCAACTATTACATATAAACAGAAAGAGTATAAACTAAAGCTATAAAATTAAAGGTATAGTTCACCAAAAATTTAAATTCTCTCACCATTAACTCTCACTTAAAGGTCCCATGGCATGGATTTTTAAAATTATTTTATAATGTTTCCTGCGGTGTACTTATATTGTTAGTATGATTTTTACATCACAAAATGTCATAATTTAGAAATAAAAGGCCTTTTTTCTATCCTGATTTTAGTCCTCTGGCTTGAATGCTCTGTTTCAAGAGCCGTGTCTGCTGTGAGACTTCAGTGGAAACGACCACTGTTGTGATTGGCTGACATCTTTGCATTTGAAATGAATATTATACACTCACCTAAAGGATTATTAGGAACACCTGTTCAATTTCTCATTGATGCAATTATCTAATCAACCAATCACATGGCAGTTGCTTCAATGCATTTAGGGTTGTGGTCCTGGTCAAGACAATCTCCTGAACGAAAGAATCTCCGGAAAGAAAGGTGATTTAAGCAATTTTGAGTGTGGCATGGTTGTTGGTGCCAGACGGGCCGGTCTGAGTATTTCACAATCTGCTCAGTTACTGGGATTTTCACGCACAACCATTTCTAGGGTTTACAAAGAATGGTGTGAAAAGGGAAAAACATCCAGTATGTGGCAGTCCTGTGGGCGAAAATGCCTTGTTGATGCTAGAGGTCAGAGGAGAATGGGCTGACTGATTCAAGCTGATAGAAGAGCAACTTTGACTGAAATAACCACTCGTTACAACCGAGGTATGCAGCAAAGCATTTGTGAAGCCACAACACGCACAACCTTGAGGTGGATGGGCTACAACAGCAGAAGACCCCACCGGGTACCACTCATCTCCGCTACAAATAGGAAAAAGAGGCTACAATTTGCACAAGCTCACCAAAATTGGACAGTTGAAGACTGGAAAAATGTTGCCTGGTCTGATGAGTCTCGATTTCTGTTGAGACATTCAGATGGTAGAGTCAGAATTTGGCGTAAACAGAATGAGAACATGGATCCATCATGCCTTGTTACCACTGTGCAGGCTGGTGGTGGTGGTGTAATGGTGTGGGGGATGTTTTCTTGGCACACTTTAGGCACCTTAGTGCCAATTGGGCATCGTTTAAATGCCACGGCCTACCTGAGCATTGTTTCTGACCATGTCCGTCCCTTTATGACCACCATGTACCCATCCTCTGATGGCTACTTCCAGCAGGATAATGCACCATGTCACAAAGCTTGAATCATTTCAAATTGGTTTCTTGAACATGACAATGAGTTCACTGTACTAAAATGGCCCCCACAGTCACCAGATCTCAACCCAATAGAGCATCTTTGGGATGTGGTGGAACGGGAGCTTCATGCCCTGGATGTGCATCCCACAAATCTCCATCAACTGCAAGATGCTATCCTATCAATATGGGCCAACATTTCTAAAGAATGCTTTCAGCACCTTGTTGAATCAATGCCACGTAGAATTAAGGCAGTTCTGAAGGCGAAAGGGGGTCAAACACAGTATTAGTATGGTGTTCCTAATAATCCTTTAGGTGAGTGCATTATGTGGCAGAGGGGGCGTGGTTTAGCGAGGTCTGCTGCAAGCGCTGCCAGAGAGAGAGAGATGGACTGGGCACTTGTAGACCAGAAAGACGAGAGCTGGAGGAAGATTGCTGAGAAAGTTATATTGTGCTGAGTTGTTGAGAGCGCAAGTTTATTTTGTTTGTATCTGAGAGTTCTGAATAAACACGAGTCCCAGCCATGCCGACCCTGTCTTCTTCCTCCTTATTCTACGAACTGTGTAATATGTGGAACCCCTCTCGAATGCTTTTACTAAGTTTTTTTTACCATTACAGCTGTCGAGATGAACGAATCGTGAAAGTGTTGATTATAGCATTATTTTTAGATCTTTTCCCATCACATGAAAGGCTGCAGACCTGCAGTGATGAGCATTTAGTAGACAGACAGTCTGTTTATCGCGTGAATGCAGTGATCTCGTCATTGCAGCGCGTTTTCTCTCACAAAATGCTTTCACCACAACTAACAGCAAACACGACATCGATATGAATACAGTAAGAGCTTTGTTGTGCAGCATAACAGCGTCATTCATTATAACGGCAGTTTGGGCAAGTGTGCAGATAAACTCGCGACGTGTGACTGACAGCTCTGAACATTATAAAGAGAGTGTTATTTGATCGCTCTCTGTAGTTTAATCATTTAAATACCAGATTGTTTCATGCTACTAAGAGAAACAATGAATGTGAAGTTGATCGTTTAGTCGCTGGCTTGATTCACTGATGCATAAACAGTATTAAACCATTTAGAAAGAAAGTCTGTGAGAACTTGAATGATTAGCTACACATCAGAAATCACTGATCACAGATCAGGCATTAATGAACACTGTTACTCACTGTTTGTGGCGGTGCTGTCGAATCCATATCGTGAAGTCTGTTTGTAAAGCCTGTGCTGACATTGCGACTAAAATAAACTGAATCCATTCTCTCCCAATTCTCTGGGTGGGCAAAGCAGAGGAAGGGGAGGTAACCTTTCCCCGTATGACGACATATAGGGAAGATTCCAGATCAGCTCATCTGAGCTTTCATTTTCTCAAAGGCAGAGCAGGACACCCAGAACTCGGTTTACACCTATCGAAATTTCTAGCCACTTGGGGACCATATACAGGCTAGGGGAACTCATATTAATTTTAAAAAACCTCATAAAATAAAAATGTCATGCCATGGGACCTTTAAGTTGTTCTAAACCTGTATGATATTATTTTCTTTCCAAAAGAAGATATTTTGAAGAATGTGGATAACCAAACAGTTGCTGATCCCCAATGGGGACCATCAACTGTTTGGTTATCCACATTCTTCATGAATAATTTCTCAAGAGAAGAAACTCATACATGTTTAGAACAACTGAATAAAGTATTAAGTACACTTACTGACCCAATAAACTTTTGAACAGCAGTGTATAGAATCAGTGAAGAAGGAAACTTAAGCAAAAGCCTATATTTTCTTTCTATTTAAATCACATTGTTCTCTAGGAGAAGCAATAGAGATATTAAAGAGATTTGATTTGTTCTTGTTCATTATTAGGTTTAACTTATGTTCTTAATCCAAACAGTTTTTAACTGGTACATCTGAGATGTTTCGACTTGAACTGCAGATATCATTGCACTCAAACGAAGCATTCACAGACGCCACCACACATCAGAAGAATGTCAATTATTAGGAAGCTCGTATGGAATTTACACCGGCAGAATTCCGAGGAAAGCTTCACAGATTTCAACTCAACTCCTATGCCGGGTTCATATTTGAGCTGTCTACAAGTGAAGTACTCTCAGTTCTGTTTGGCACTTTTTACCATATTTCAAATAATTCTGAAGAATTTCCTTCTCAAACAGCAGAAAAAAATTAGATGGCGTCTGTATCTACTCACATGGACGTTTTTTGGGATTTGTGCCATTAGTGAGGAAAGTAGAATGAGAACAGGAAATAATTGAGAAACAGGATTGGGCAGGATTTTTTGCTCTGATTTTTGGAGTTCTGTGGAATGGATTTAAACATGTCAAAATGTATCAAATTAATCTGAGCCTATGACACTCTTATTGGTGGCTGAGAGCAAACAAACATTTCTTTAAGAATAATGTCTCCATAAGCACTAAAGCTGTTTTTCTTAAAAAAACGGCTGCTTTGAAAAATTCATTCAAACAGGTTCAGCTAATGTGTTTTCATTTGATTGATCTCTTTGCAGCTTGGTTTTGGCAGCTGGTCTTTATGACAACAGTGTCGACATTCGACCCATGAGTCATTATGAAAATGTAGGCATCTGACTTGTAGCCTCGCTGCCCTATCAGGCAATGACTTTGCAGGTATCTTACAAAACTGATTTCACTCAGACTTCTGAGGCAGCGTAACGGTTTAATGATCTAAAGCAAAATAAAGCAAGCTTTGGTGATAGCGATAAGCAATTATTTAATTTGTACTATAGTAATTTCTCATTACATCAAAAGTTGAAAATATTATTTTCTTTACACACATACTGACCAGCAACCGCAACTTTCAGACGCCATCTTTAACTGTCACTGAATGGAACGCTCTGGATTGTGGGATATCAAAGACAGCGACGGGTACATCTATGCTGTCTGCACAAATTGATGAGATGAAGATATCTCAGGAGACAGGAAGTGAAGCTAACATTGGATTTGGACGTGAAGCCTTCTTATCTTGCCTCAGAAGGCAGCATTTTTTAAGATTTTGGACGGAGCACCGTTCCACAAATGCACTTTCACTACTCATCTGTTTCAGTCACGTGACTTTCCACATCCGCCACATTTATTACCATCAAGAGGACAAAGAAATGGCAGTGAATACAAAAACACACAAGATGATGTACAGTATATATGTATATATATGCATTATCTGCGCTCCTCTGCTGGTATATGGAGATGGATTGTTTAGTAAGTACATATAAATGTCTGTGAATGTTAGATTTGGTCAGGTCTATGACAGGGTCATTATCTTTAACTAAAACTATTTTTAAATGTGTTCATTAAAATAAAGCTGAAATAAAATAAATATTAGTTGAGAAACTTCAACTAAATTAAAATTATAAATGCTGCCTTGGCAATAAACTGAAATAAATAAATAAAAACTAAAACTGAAACTGAAATAAAAAATAAATTAAACCTAAATATCAATATAAAAAATTATAACAATATAACAAAAAGCACATGACGAAATGACTAAAAACAGAACTAAAATGAACACAAAAAATATAAAAATCAAATCAAATTTAAAAAAAAAATAATAATACAAAAAAAAAGAGTCTGTGCTAACTCTGTAAAAATGATCAGCTTTCATCTCATGAACATCTCTGTTCATGTGTTTTATATTTACTGTCATTACTCTACCCCACTGCTGGTCTTAAATATGAGCGCCAGCAGAATAAATAAGTCACCTGACTACTATACTATAATACTATACTATACTATACTATACTATACTATACTATACTATACTATACTATACTATACTATACTATACTATACTAAACAGATAAATATGTGCACTAATAATCAAACGCAAACAACATTTTCCTTGCTACGTATGCGGGGTTAAGAGTGTAAACAGTGTGGTGTGCAGGTAAATGTACTTACAGTTAGTGACTCTCGTTTTCTTCCACTGGTTATAAATGTGAAGCCTTGAGTCTCTATGGCCACACCTGTCTTCTGTATGTGCTCCTCCACATACCTGAAAGATTTTTTATTCCCTTTTACATATATATTATTTATCCTCTTTAGTAATTTTTTAATATTTTTAAAGAAATATATGGTCTAATGCAGTGGTTCTCTAACTTAAAATTTTAATTTAAATACATTTTAAAAGTGTTATTTATAGACCTGGAAATGTCATGTAAAGTAACAATCTTAAATCGACATGGGCATTTTTATAATGAATGTACGTTTTTCTAGTTTCTATGTAAAGCTCTAAAATATTTTATCAGGTAGAAATATATTGGGTAAAACATTATTATTATTATTATTATTTTTTAATCCTTATCCTTATTCATAATCCTTTTTTTATATTTATGTGGACAATGGAGTCAAAAAGGTAGAGAACCACTATCTTAATGTTGGGATATGACAACAAAAATGGGGACAAGAAAATTCTCAATGATTTTTAATAATGTATTAATTTGTATATGTGGGCCTATATACAATCTCCAGATCATTTTGGGACATAGGGTGTTTTTGATGTGAGAGGTGTGATTACCAGTTAATGAAGGAGCTTTTTCCGGCAGAATGGTTTCCCATGATCATAACTATGATTTTTTTCCGAGGAGGTAACAGCCTCACTCCCAAACGCTCTGCCATTTTCACCAATCCTGTCAAACACAAAAAGTGCTTTGTTATCAGAACATGATTGCTTCTCAACAACAATTTTAAGATGCTATCTATCTATCTACTGTATTTATCTATCTATATGTGGGTGTTTAGAGATGTGCATACAAACATGCACCTGTATACTGTAAATACTGTATGTTAAATGCCTGTAAAAGACCTTTCAGTTTAGATTAACTTGAGGATCTATTATAATCACCACTTTTTTATATACTATTACTGTATATACACTGTACTGACCCATAATCTACAGTACCGTGACATGAAGAGACAACTGGTCAACATGACTGTCTCAAAACCCTGTGAGCTGTGCGCCTACATATTCATGCAGCCATTTATCATGTGAAGTCCTAAACTGTCTAGGTTGGCAGTTGACTTTGTTTTTAGACATATCCAATAACACACCTTCTGAATGAGTGACACAGTATAAATATAACTAACAGCATTACCTATGTCGGACGTTGAACTTTCAAGCTGATTTGCACCTTACAGTGTTTCATAATGCTAGATCACATCAAAGACACAACAGCAACATGTGTTAACATACGAATGTGTTATTTACCGTTCTCGTTGTCGATATATAAAGTGTGGCATTCTTTCAGTATTCTTTCACTCGGTGTTGTTATGGTCGACTCCAGAGGATTTGCTACAGCTCGTGGCTTCTTACAGCCTGACATATTGAAAATGGGTAGGACGGATTTTCACCGGCACCAAACGCGGGGGAACCAAAATAGTGTCGCACACACATAGAGACGTCAGAAATGTAAAGCTTTGGCGCCCTCTATCGGAGGTGAACGTTGAAACATTGGAACTAGACATATTTTGCACAAATCAGCTAATACTAAATAATAAGTAATAAATGTAAGGACAAATATGTAATAGTTTTCTTAAATAATACTTAAACATTATATATATATATATATATATATATATATATATATATATATGTGTGTGTGTGTGTGTGTGTGTGTGTGTGTGTGTGTTTTCTTCATATATATATATTAACATGTTTTAAGGATATTGGATATTGCCATCTTTGTGGGGACATTTCCCTTACGAAAATAAACCATGGTTTTACTACAAATAAAACCAAAAAAACATGGTTATTGTAGTAAAACCATGGTAACCGCAAATTAACCATGGTTTTGCTTCTCTAACCATAGTTTAACCATGGTATTTGTGGTAAAACTGTAGTTATATAAATGGTATTCAATTAGCCAAAAAACCATGGTTACTACATTTTTACTACAATAAAACCATGGTTAATTTTCGTAAGGGTTTGTTCCCATAATGTACCTGATTTGCCTGAACCACACACACACACACACACACACACACACACACACACACACACACACACACACACACACACACACACACACACACACACACACACACACACACACACACACACACACACACACACACACACACACACACACACACACACACACACACACACACACACACACATGAAAAGAGTAACAAAAATACCATACTAGGCCTACATTAAATTAATTCATACAGGGTTGGAACAACATGAGGGTGGGTAAATGATGACAGAATTATTTTCATTTTTGGGTGAACTATCCCTTTAAAACTCTTCAGGTTAATTTTATCGACAACATTAACTTCACAATAGCATATCATTACATTTACCATAGTAATGCATGGTAGTTGGATATGAGTGATACTTTGAGGTATAATAGGCACAATGTGGACTAAAGAGGAGCTTCTGGACAACATGGTCTAACATTGTGAACCTGATCAACCTGCAAGACTCGACTATTAGGGGAACCTTGCATGTGAAATGTGTGTGTGTCTCTTTAAGAGCGCAGGTAAAGGGTGTGGTCAAACAGCGATTTCAAAGTTTCCGGGAAAGAACCGCAAGTAAACAGACGGACAGGTTGAACATAGACATGTATCAAACGTAACACATAATACACCGGATTCAAAACCCTAAAGCGAATTTAGAACGGCCACGATTTTATCCTAATAATATTTTTGGTTATTTATGTAATTCATAGAGAAGGTTTTGATGCGTTTTGCGCGAAACAAAAGGAAACTCATTCGAATTTGCAAAGGAAGATATTTTATCCCATAATCTGATGGGGCATCCTGACAATCCTACAATGACAATATCTGCAATAGTTCTATATCTGCTTCTTCTCTCACATCAAACAGGTGAGTTGGCAAGTACATTTATTCTGGTTTTATTTAAATAGACATTGAGATATTATTATTATTTACATTGCACTCTTGGGGATTAGTACCCTAGTTAGTAGGGTATTAGGGTAGTACCCTAGTACGTTTTGGTAATTATTTGTAAGTGAAACCATGGCACTTAATGATATTTACATGGTACCTCAGATCAAGTGTCTATATAGTGTTTATTGTTTATAATTGTACCATAAAAAAATAAAAAAAACATGGTATTACCATAGTACTTTTTCTGCATATTTGTAAGCGATCACACTAAACCACATTGTATGTGTCATTCTTCCTGTAGTGTCAGAGGAGCAGGTGCGGCAGTATGTTATCGGAGAGAAAGGCATGAATACTACACTTCAGTGTCTTGACCAGCCAGTTAATGCGTCTTCAGTTCTTTATCATTGGAAGAAAGATGGAGCTGTTGTTGCCACCCAAAACCCTTCGAATCCATCCAAGCATCTTTCCATTTTGAACAATGGTTCTCTGAGAATCAGTGGCCTTCAGTATATTGATAATGGCCTGTATACATGTGAATCCCAAACAAAGGGTGACAGCTCATGGCAAACTCACTCAAACATCCAGCTTCAAATTGCCGGTATGGTGTTATAGATATCTAAAATCATACTAATGTGACAATGCAAAGCTTTGATATGCAATAGATGTCTCTAGTTTCTGTCCGACTTCAAACAGGTTTTTCTGGTTTAACTGCTATGCATGAACCAAGAAAACCACCATCATGTGACTGAGATGCGTAGGATAGCCGCCATACATAACTACTAACTGTAATCAGTCTAGTTCTTTTGAAAAGTTTAAAGATTACAGCAACAACAGGAAATACACCAACCATACATTATCTTTAGGAAGGAAATGAATACTTTTATTCAGCAAGGAGGCATTACATTGATCAAAAGTAACCATCAAGACATTTATAGTGTTGGAAAAAATCTATTTAAAATAGATGTTAATCCTATAAAAAGCATAATTATTTCCGCAAAAATATTAAGCAGCACATCTGTTTTCAGCCTTGATACTAACAATAATACATGTCTCTTGAGCAGCATATTTGAATGATTTCTGAAGGATCATGTGACACTGAAGACTGGAGTAATGATGCTCAAAATTCAGCTTTTGCAGCATAGGAATAAATTACATTTTACAATACATTAAAATATTAAACAATTATTTTAAATGTAATAATATTTCACTAATATTTTTTATTAAATAAATATAGCCTTGGTGCACATATGAGACTTCTTTCAAAAACGTAAAAAAAAAAACGTATCAGCCCCAAACTTTTGAATGGGAAAGTGAAAAGTTAAACTAGGTTCATTTGTTATGTAATATTTTAAGTGCTTCTGTTAATTCTGAAGTCCTAAAGAACAGTTTCTGATGATGATTGAAATGAGACGTGGTTTGTGAGAGTCAAATGAATTTTTATTAATATGTGTGTGTTTGATTTATATTTCAGATGGTCCAACTAGCATATCACTGGACATAAGACCAGCAACTCCTCTAAAGAATGGAACATTATTTGTCAATAAAAGTTCAGTTGTGTATTTTAATTGCTCCAGTGAGTCTTATCCCTCACAAAACCTGACATGGACAGTTGAAAATTTGGCGCATGATAATTCTGACAAGGCGTCTGGGAGCGAATCTGCCCTTGAGTTCTCCATAAGCAAAATCCAGCCACAAGATCAAGGGATGTACACCTGTACATCCCAGAATACACTCTCCATGACAACTGTGAACAAGAGCCAGGAAATCCTAGTTTACTGTAACTCTATTTGCTTCTTTCAGTTTACCTTGAGAATGTAAAAAATTTTCAGGAGTCATTTCCTGATTTACTTTCTTTGTTAGATTTGTGATATATAGGCTTTAATTGTCTCTAATGCCTTTTTCAGATGCTTCAGAGAGGCATCCGGAGTGCAGTTGGGAGATGGCAAATGAGCCATCAGATGTCTTGTTCATATGCACCTGGCATGGATGTTACCCTGTGCCCACTCTGCACTGGGAGGAGGTCTACGAAAAATCTGTAATAGCCAAGGGTCCCATGATTAACTCCACATACGAGGAGACAGAACGTTTGGAGATCCATGTGAATAGGTATATATTGCATGATAAAGAGGAAGTGAAGTGTACTGGACATCACGTGACTGGAGTGGAGAAATCCTGCTCTTTTAAACTTGGTAAGACCGTTTTTCTAATAGTACTACAGTGATGAGAATAATAATGAAAAATATGAACCAGATATGTTTTCATGAGATTTACCTACTATACCTAAGGGGATTACTCACCCTCTCATGTCGTTCCAAACCCAAAAAATATTTTAAATGTAATCTGAGAGCTTTCTGTCCCTCCATTGACAGCTACGCAACTAGCAGCAGAAGCTCAAACGTGCTGCATAACACAAGAATGAACCTCATTGGTTCTTGCAGAAGCTCAAACGTGCTGTGTAACACAAGAATGAACCTCATTGGTTCTTGAGGAAGCTCAAACGGCTGTGTAACACAAGAATGAACCTCATTGGTTCTTGAGGAAGCTCAAACGGCTGTGTAACACAAGAATGAACCTTATTGGTTCTTGCGGAAGCTCAAACGGGCTGTGTAACACACAAGAATGAACCTCATTGGTTCTTGCGTAAGCTCAAACGTGCTGTGTAACACACGAGAATGAACCTCATTGGTTCTTGAGGAAGCTCAAACGTGCTGTGTAACACACGAGAATGAACCTCATTGGTTCTTGAGGAAGCTCAAACAGGCTGTGTAACACACGAGAATGAACCTCATTGGTTCTTGCGGAAGCTCAAACGTGCTGTGTAACACACGAGAATGAACCTCATTGGTTCTTGAGGAAGCTCAAACAGGCTGTGTAACACACAAGAATGAACCTCATTGGTTCTTGAGGAAGCTCAAACGGGCTGTGTAACACACGAGAATGAACCTCATTGGTTCTTGAGGAAGCTCAAACAGGCTGTGTAACACACAAGAATGAACCTCATTGGTTCTTGAGGAAGCTCAAACAGGATGTGTAACACACGAGAATGAACCTCATTGGTTCTTGAGGAAGCTCAAACAGGCTGTGTAACACACAAGAATGAACCTCATTGGTTCTTGAGGAAGCTCAAACAGGATGTGTAACACAAGAATGAACTTCATTGGTTCTTGAGGAAGCTCAAACATGATGTGTAACACAAGAATAAACTTCATTGGTTCTTGCAGAAGCTCAAACGTGCTGTGTAACACACGAGAATGAACCTCATTGGTTCTTGCGTAAGCTCAAACGTGCTGTGTAACACACGAGAATGAACCTCATTGGTTCTTGAGGAAGCTCAAACGTGCTGTGTAACACACGAGAATGAACCTCATTGGTTCTTGAGGAAGCTCAAACAGGCTGTGTAACACACGAGAATGAACCTCATTGGTTCTTGCGGAAGCTCAAACGTGCTGTGTAACACACGAGAATGAACCTCATTGGTTCTTGAGGAAGCTCAAACAGGCTGTGTAACACACAAGAATGAACCTCATTGGTTCTTGAGGAAGCTCAAACGGGCTGTGTAACACACGAGAATGAACCTCATTGGTTCTTGAGGAAGCTCAAACAGGCTGTGTAACACACAAGAATGAACCTCATTGGTTCTTGAGGAAGCTCAAACAGGATGTGTAACACAAGAATGAACTTCATTGGTTCTTGAGGAAGCTCAAACATGATGTGTAACACAAGAATAAACTTCATTGGTTCTTGCAGAAGCTCAAACGTGCTGTGTAACACACGAGAATGAACCTCATTGGTTCTTGAGGAAGCTCAAACGTGCTGTGTAACACGAGAATGAACCTCATTGGTTCTTACGGAAGCTCAAACGTGCTGCGTAACACACGAGAATGAACCTCATTGGTTCTTGCAGAAGCTCAAACGTGCTGTGTAACACGAGAATGAACCTCATTGGTTCTTACGGAAGCTTAAACATGATGTGTAACACAAGAATGAACCTCATTGGTTCTCACACATCAAATGAACATGCTTGAGCTTCCGTTTACCACTGATGTGTGCATTTATGAATGTTTATTTGTGAATTAAAGCCTAAATTCAATCTGTTCATTATATAAAGTGATTGAGTCTCTTCAGAAAATTTGTACTAAACCGCTCAATTCATATGGACTAGTTTTATGATCTCTTTATGAACTTTTTGAAGCGTCAAAGTGATAGTTACATAGAATGCTAATGGAGGGACAGAAATCTAAATACAACCCCAAATCAGAAAAAGTTGGGACAGTATGGAAAACGCAAAAAAAAAGAAAAAAGAAGTGATTTCTAAATTTACTTTGACTTGTATTTCATTGCAGACCTTTCTTGGATGCTGCTTTTGTACCAAATCATAATTACAATCACCTGTTGACATCACCTGTTTCAAATCACATCATTATTTAACCATTTTACCTCATTACTAGCCCTAAATTGCTCCTGTCCCAACTTTTTAAAAAATGTGTTACAGGTCTGAATGACAGGAAAGGATGCATATTTACAAATGACATGAAGTTGACCAGACAAAACATGAAATATTTTGTGTTCATATTGTCTGCAATGAAATACAAGTCAAAGTAAATTTAGAAATCACTTCTTTTTTTTTTATTTGCGTTTTCCATACTGTCCCAACTTTTTCTGATTTGGGGTTGTAATCAAATCAAAAATATCTTAATTTGTGTTTCGAAGATAAATGAAAGTCTTAAGAGTGTTGAACGACATGAGCACGAGTAATTAATGATATAATTAAATCTTTTGGGTGAACTAACCCTTTAATGAAAGCCTTCCCTGTGTTATTTTACCTTTCTCAATGTATTGACTTTAAAGTGCCCTTAATGTCAACAGTGTGTACAAATTAGCTGGTGCTGCTGCCATCATTGTTATATTCTTTGACTAAGCAAAAAAGTATTGGTTGAAAGCTGAAATATTGAAGATAGTGCCTTTTAGTTTTTTAATTTGCATTTCCTTTTACGCACACGACCATTTGAATTTTGGGGTCAGTCATATTTAGTTTATTTTTAAATAAATAAATAATACTTTTATTCATTAAGGATATACATTCTCAATTTATATCCCAAATTTTCAACTTTTATTTATCAAAGATGTGCTACACTGAGCAATGTACACGGTCTCAGGATCTCAGGCTCTTATTGCGCTTCTCGACTCTTCATGACCTATCGCTTCATGTTTTCCCAAGTTGTAAGTCGCTTTGGATAAAAGCGTCTGCTAAATGCATAAATGTAAATGTAAATGCAAAGAGTCCTGAAAAAGGTATAATAAAAAAATGACATTTTATAATATATTAAAGGGGTGGTAAACCTCAATTTCACTTTTCTAACTTTAGCTAGTGTGTAATGTTGCTGTTTGAGCATAAACAACATCTGCAAAGTTACAACGTTCAAAGTTTAAAGCAAAGGGAGATATTTGCTTTTAAAGAAATCAATTTCAAAGGACTACAGCAAACGGCCGGTAGGGACTACAGGCATTCCTCCAGGGTCTCTGACATCACCAGCCCCAATATTTACATAAACCCCTCCTCCGAGAATATGAAATAAGGGGGGGCGAGGCCATTTTGTATCGCAGCAGGGAAGCGTTGTTGTGGTAGGCTAGTTAGTAGGCTGGAATTTTGCTGCAATGCCGACGAAACACTGTTATTTTCATCCGGATTGCAGGTCCACTTTGTTCAGCCTTCCTAGGGACGGGGGTGCGTTGCATAAACATACAACATGTTATATGCATGTGTGTATGAGACAGAGGGGAACAGGTCGCATTTGCAGCAGATATATGCTGCCCATCATAAATCAAAGCACGAGACAGACAGGGGTCGGAGGAGAAGACCGGAAAATTTGACATAATGGACAATATTCGTCTGTATTTGCAATACACAAGCCGCGGTTCAGCTGCGCGAGACAAACGCTGCCAGTGTGTGAATGCACGACGGGCTCGCTCGGCTCCCGCTGCACATTTCACGGAGGAAAGCTTCCACAATCTTCGCGAGTTCAATGCAGGATTTGCACAACGGCTTGTCCTGAAAGATGGATTTAAAAACAGAGGCTGTTTACGGGCCACAACCTGTAAATATGATTTATTTTTCGTGTTGTGTTTTCCTGTAATAGTTCGTATTGTTAATTGTATGTTGTAGCAAGGAAGTAAACAGATGACAATGCTCATTTGGCTTTGCAAACCAGTTTGTTAAATGCTCATTCATACTTAACGTTATCCGACAAACACCTAACGTTACAAACTTTTTTTTAAATCTCAACAGCGAACTTGGCATTAGTGTAAATTATTCTTTGATTAGAGCTTTTATGTATTGTTTATCTACAGGCATGCTAAACATGGTTCTGTGTTTGATTTGGCTACTAGTAAAGCCAATGTTTAGTGTTCGTTCTTGCGACAGATATTTGGCTATAATCGTTCTAAAAATACAAAAATAACAGTGCCATTCAGTAGCGATCACTATAGATCCGCTCGTTCTGCTCGATCATTTTCACTAAAATGTTCTGGGTCCGATTTGGGCTCAAATTGGTACATTTTATTGACACCATTGTTTCTAATACTACCAAAGCAGTCTACCAGTAAAGGTAAGGGGCGTGACGTTTCCGAAAAACGTGCACTAGGCGGTTAGCGAATCACAACACACTGGGCCAGCTAACCAATCTGAGCTCATTGCTTATTTTTGAGGGACCGGCTTCATACAACCCGGAAACCATCAGACTGTTTTTACAAGGAGGGACAGAACAGTGTAGAATAAAGGTAAAATATATGAAAAATAATGCAATTTTTTAAAAACGAAGCATGAACACATGTTACTGTGCACCCCACAAACACAATCAAGCCTTCGAAAGAATGTGTTTTTACCACCCCTTTAAAATAGAAAACAGTTATTTTAAATTGTAATAACATTTCACAATATTACTGTTTTGAATATATTTTTTATCAAATAAATTCAGCCTTATTTAGCATTAAATACTTATTTCAAAAATATTTAAAAATGTTCCACCTCAAACGTTTAAAACCTAGTGTATTTCACCTGAGAATTTCTTTAGTAAATGGTTTTTACCTAAAAGTCAAATTGCAATTTTGTTTGAGTGGACCGACATAACCAATGGCGTGATGGACTGCATGTATGTTCAAAGAATCTTTAAAACAGTATGTGCAATCCCATTTAGTGCCACTAATGTTTCTTGATCCTTTATACATTCCCAGAATATTATAGTTTCTGTTTTTGCTTATCATCCTCTTTTTTTTTCTTCTTCCAACTGCATCTGCAGCTGAATTGAAACCATTATTTTTGATGTGTCTTCCAGCGATTCCGTATCCATTAGGAGACCCCCTGGTATTCGCTCTGGAGGGCAGTAATATCACCCTCATCTGTACTGAGATCAACTCTCTCCCACCAGCTAAGACTGTCTGGAAGAAAATGGGCAATGTCATCAACAACACCTTGAAATACATTGTGTCTGATAATAAACCCACATTCCAACTCACTATAATCAATGTAACAAAGGACGATGAAGGGGTCTACTACTGCTACAGTGAAAACCCTCTTGGTGCAAGAGAGCTGGAAGTGGTTCTAAATGTGAGGAGTAAGTTACAACCTTGAATGTTTCGCCATACTTTTATATATTTAATATATTTAATTAATAATTATCCTAGTATCCTTAACTATCCTTTTATCCTAGTTAAAACATGTCCAGATCACATTTGAACTAAACTTCAACAGAAATTGATAAAGGATAATGAAATTAAACTTATTTTTACACTATTCGTATTTTTGCATTGTAGCACTATTTTCATTTCAAGAACATATTTCCCCTCAAATTTATATATATATATATATATATATATATATATATATATATATATATATATATATATATATATATATATATATATATATATATATATATATATATATATATATATTCTTCTTCTAACACATCGACTTTGAGGACAAAATGTTAATTTGCTGCCTAATATATCCCACCCACTAACAGGTGCCTTGATGAAGGGATGATCAGTGTTATTCACGTCACCTGTCAGTGGTCATAATATTATGCCTTAACAGTGTGTGTTTATATATACAGTGGGGAGAACAAGTATTTGATACACTGCCGATTTTGCAGGCTTTCCTACTTACAACGCATGTAGAGGTCTGTAATTTTTATCATAGGTACACTTCAACTGTGAGAGACGGAAACTTAAACAAAAATCCAGAAAATCACATTGTATGATTTTTAAATAATTTTAATTTTATTGCATGACATAAGTATTTGATCACCTACCAACCAGTAAGACTTCCGGCTCTCACAGACCTGTTTTCTTTAAGAAGCCCTCCAGTTCTCCACTCATTACCTGTATTAACTGCACCTGTTTGAACTTGTTACCTGTATAAAAGACTCCTGTCCACGTACTCCATCAAACAGACTCCAACCTCTCCACAATGGCCAAGACTAGCGAGCTGTGTAAGGACATCAGTGATAAAATTGTTGACCTGCACAAGGCTGGGATGGGCTACAGGACAATAGGCAAGCAGCTTGGTGAGAAGGCAACAACTGTTGGCGCAATTATTGGAAAATGGAAGAAGTTCAAGATGACGTCAGTCTCCCTCGGTCTGGGGTACCATACAAGATCTCACCTCATGGGGCATCAATGATCATGAGGAAGGTGAGGGATCAGCCCAGAACTACATGGCAGGACCTGGTCAATGACCTGAAGAGAGCTGGGACCACAGTCTCAAAGAAAACCATTAGTAACAC
Organism: Romanogobio albipinnatus; assembly: GCA_023566225.1. NCBI lineage: Eukaryota > Metazoa > Chordata > Actinopteri > Cypriniformes > Gobionidae > Romanogobio > Romanogobio albipinnatus. The sequence goes on along the minus strand of CM042242.1, from coordinate 10,933,997 downwards.
ACTACGCCGTCATGGATTAAAATCCTGCAGCGCACGCAAGGTCTCCCTGCTCAAGCCAGCGCATGTCCAGGCCCGTCTGAAGTTTGCCAATGACCATCGGGATGATTCAGAGGAGGAATGGGAGAAGGTCACATGGTCTGATGAGACAAAAATAGAGCTTTTTGGTCTAAACTCCACTCGCCGTGTTTGGAGGAAGAAGAAGAAGGATGAGTACAACAAGAAGAACACCATCCCAACCGTGAAGCATGGAGGTGGAAACATCATTCTTTGGGGATGCTTTTCTGCATGGGGACAGGACGACTGCACCGTATTGAGGGGAGGATGGATGGGGCCATGTATCGCAAGATCTTTGCCAACAACCTCCTTCCCTCAATAAGAGCGTTGAAGATGGGTCGTGGCTGGGTCTTCCAGCATGACAACGACCCGAAACAGACAGCCAGGGCAACTAAGGAGTGGCTCCGTAAGAAGCATCTCAAGGTCCTGGAGTAGCCTAGCCAGTCTCCAGACCTGAACCCAATAGAAAATCTTTGGAGGGAGCTGAAAGTCTGTATTGCCCAGCGACAGCTCCGAAACCTGAAGGATCTGGAGAAGGTCTGTATGGAGGAGTGGGCCAAAATCCCTGCTGCAGTGTGAGCAAACCTGGTCAAGAACTACAGGAAACTTAACAAAGGTCTCTGTACCAAATATTAAGTTCTGCTTGTCTGATGTATCAAATACTTATGTCATGCAATAAAATGCAAATGAATAACTTAAAAATCATACAATGTGATTTTCTGGATTTTTGTTTTAGATTCCGTCACTCACAATTGAAGAGTACCTATGATAAAAATTACAGACTTCTACATGGTTTGTAAGTGGGCAAACCTGCAAAATCGGCAGTGTATCAAATACTTGTTCTCCCCACTGTGTGTGTATATTATATATATATATATATATATATATATATATATATATATATATATATATATATATATATATATATATATATATATATATATATATATATACAGTGAGGAAAATAAGTATTTGAACACCCTGCTATTTTGCAAGTTCTCCCACTTGGAAATCACGGAGGGGTCTGAAATTGCCATCGTAGGTGCATGTCCACTGTGAGAGACATAATTAAAAAAAAAAAATCCTGAAATCACAATATATGATTTTTTAACTATTTATTTGTATGATACAGCTGCAAATAAGTATTTGAACACCTGTCTATCAGCTAGAATTCTGACCCTCAAAGACCTGTTAGTCTGCCTTTAAAATGTCCACCTCCACTCCATTTATTATCCTAAATTAGATGCACCTGTTTGAAGTCGTTAGCTGCATAAAGACACCTGTCCACCCCATACAATCAGTAAGAATCCAACTACTAACATGGCCAAGACCAAAGAGCTGTCCAAAGACACTAGAGACAGAATTGTACACCTCCACAAGGCTGGAAAGGGCTACGGAGAAATTGCCAAGCAGTTTGGTGAAAAAAGGTCCACTGTTGGAGAAATCATTAGAAAATGGAAGAAGCTAAATATGACTGTCAATCTCCCTCGGACTGGGGCTCCATGCAAGATCTCACCTCGTGGGGTCTCAATGATCCTAAGAATGGTAAGAAATCAGCCCAGAACTACACGGGAGGAGCTGGTCAATGTAATTGCAAACATGATTGTGATTACCTTATTTGCATTATGTTAGAATTTGGGGGGAAATTACATGAAAATATCGCTACGGTGCATCTTAATAGTCCTAACAGGCTTCATTTTCCATAAGAAAAATGACCCAGACATGTTCTTGCCAGGATTTGTGAGGTCAATGCAGATATGCATGATGATTTCAGTTGTTTAAGAATGAGATGCATGCTTAAAAATAATACATCAGAGCTCCGATCCGGAGATACTTCAAATAGTAAAGCAATGACACCTGTGCATGAATGTGACCAGACAAGATGTTTCTGACATTGCTCTGTAATACCTCTCATTTTCCCCTAAAAGTATCACACAACTTCCCCCACATAAATGTCTTTCCTTTTTAAGAAAATAAGTTTTAGGCTATATACATTTTAACAGCATTTAATCTTTTTTCTCAGCCTCTGCAGGTAATGGAGGGGCCATAGTTGGCATCTTTGTCTCCATTTTGGTAATGATTATTGGAATCGTTGTCGGTGTGACAGTATATACGAAGCGTGATAGAATTTGCATTGGTAAGGATTTTTGCATACTGATGCCTATATAAAGATGCTTTAATGAAGATTCTTCATATAGATGTTTTTCTTTTATTATTTTTCAGGTTTAGGATTTAGGTAAGTAAAACCACAGAAAATGACTGCAAAACATTGATTAATAATCATAGTAATGACAGCAGTAAATCTAAGTTTAGTGTTATCCCACATATTGTATGTCTTGTGCCAGTAAGGATGTGTAAAGCTGAGGCATTATAATATTTTTTTTCTAGTCATTTAGATGATGACAGAGGGGATATACTGAGTTTAGTGGACTCAGAAGAAGAAGAGGAGATTTTCCACGATTCTGTTCCACAACTCCCTCCGCTGACAAATGGACATGCGACCACACTCGTAGAGATTCACATAATACCATCCAGTAAGTCAATGGCTTCCTGAATATTTTTCAGACTCTTTTGTGTAAAAAAAAAAAAGAAAGAAAGGAATTTAAACTGTTAAGGTATGATATGATGATATACAGGGCAACTTTTTTGGGCAATGTTGCCGAGCGATGTTGCTTGGGCACTTTCCTATTGAAAATGGGCAACAAATTTCTATCAGAATACTTTAGATCGGTTGTCGCCCTATGTCTCACCTGGTTGCCTGTTGACGGCAACATTGAGTTCCATTCGATTGTAAATGGACTGCGAAGGGGACTTCACAGGGTATTTCGCCATCTTAAGTGAGATTTCAATCCAAAGGGAGCAAACATGTTCAGGTCGGGGTACTCCGAACAGTAGGGAAGAAGGGAACATCGATACATCACTTCACAGGAAGCGGAGAGTGAAAATCACCCAACTGTCATTGCGCGTCGCATCACCTGTCTGAACTAACGATGAAGCAGAGCCATTGGAAGAGTTTTTAAACAGCTCTGCGATGGAGGAGTATACATATGCATTTGAATATTCATAGTTATTATACAAACTAGAGTATTTATGAATGGTTATGGCAATAACTGTTACTTTCGCATATTATATTTGATGAGTATGTAAACAAATTAAAAGTGTTGAGAAGCAGCTGAGGGCTGTCATTTTTTTTATATTTTACTTTATTCACCTCAGGAATGTTTACTATGCAGCTGCGCGTGGGAAAGAAAGCTCACGAGATGAGACCACTACAAAGACCATTGATAAAGAATACATTTATACATAGTATTGGGGTAACAGCTTAGGACCCAGGACCAGTAGTGAAAAATGAAGACCAAGAGTCAGGTGTTAAATTAATTAAAGAAACATTTACTGAGGAATAGTTTGCAGTTTCATCAGCAGAAGCCAGCTTCAAGTCTCACAAGGAGTTTGTAGGCCACGCTCCCTCTACCAGCCTCCCCGCCTCCACCAAAAAATGTTGGGGTAACAGCTTAGGACCCAGGCCCAGTAGTGAAAAATGAAGACCAAGAGTCAGGCGTTAAATTAATTAAAGAAACATTTACTGAGGAATAGTTTGCAGTTTCATCAGCAGAAGCCAGCTTCAAGTCTCACAAGGAGTTTGTAGGCCACGCTCCCTCTACCAGTCTCCCCGCCTCCGCCTATCGTACATACAATTTTTTTTTGAACCGTTATACTGTTTTCAAGGTCTAATCACGTCATTACTGCAAGTTGAATGATTCTGATTGGCTCAGAGAAAATGCACAGTCACTGTAAATTTCCACACAAGGATAGATAGCAGAGCATATCACTAAACTAGGTAGACTAGTTGTCGCCCCATCACTAGAATTAGATCATTGTTGACCTCAGAGGTTGCAGAAAGGCGTCTTCAGGTCTGGTGTCGTGTGCAGAAAATGTCGATCTTCAATATTGGGCCTGCACAGATCATGCAACGCACATACAAGCTCCCTAGAATCACTCCCTAGAAGGTTGGAGAGTCTTAACTACATATCAACAAAGCACTTCACCAAAACATGCTGATAACGTGCTTTTTTCTCAGCAAGAGGTACAGACAGTAGTACAATTGTATTCATACAATTCTTTAGGGTTTCAGTAAAAGGAAATATAAAATGAAATAAAATAAAATGAAATACAAATCCATATTTAATCTCTGGAAGCCGGGCTAAATGAGCAATCCCTGTTACTGCATTCCTGTCGAGTTGGAGGTGTGTGATGCCTCCAAAATCCAAACACACGACAACATGCTCTGAAATGTCACCAGGACAGACCGTCAGTCATCACTCAGAGATCAAATACAAACTTTAGAATAAATAAAGGAAGAAACAATCGTGGGTCCTATTGATTAATCAAAATCATAACTGGAAAGAATCATTCAAATTATAATTATATAGGAGGATAAATATTGATTGAGGCTTTGATTATGAATTTTAGTAGGATATATACATCATTATATTGAAGCGGCAGTAGATTCCAGAATCTTTCAATAGTTAACCAAATCAAAATGTATTTTTATATTGAATGACAGGTGCAGCTTCAAATCTCTGTTCATAGTCAATTAAATATACAGGTATATGTAAACTAATAAAACTAATAGACAATGCTTTGATTAAATCTGTAGATGCATACTGTGTGTTTTTAGCCTGACGTCGTCATACTCAATTCTAGACAGAATTTGAGTCTGATACTGCTCCGTTGGGCTGTGATTATGGGGCGTGTTTCAACCGAACCAGGAAAGACCTCAATTGGATAGACCTACAACCAATCAGAGCAACGGAGCGACGCATAACGTTAGTTGTCAAACGTCAACAAGAACTCAACTGCACTGTGTTGCCAAGTCCGCGGGTTGAAGCGACCCCAATTATGTGATATACAGACCCAGGAATGCGAAATTTAGCAGCCGTGCCAAAATAAAACATATTTTACCCCCCACATGCCATTTTTCCCGGAGAACCCCCCCACCCGGAAAGCTATTGGGCTTGTTTTTGGCTAGTTTTGAGTAGCAGTTGGGCGAGTTTTGCTGTAAAAACTTGGCAACCCTGTCACTGCCCGCAAGCTGGAATAAGTTACGTTAGAAGAAGAAGATGAGTGTAAACGATCTTTGCCGGTGTTGTAAAAAAGAATTTAAGGATACACAGAGTACTCACCAACACGATCATCATTTCTGAGAGAAATAGTGAAGGTGAATGCATATACGAACAAGTTCTCCGTTTAGGATTAGAACAAATTTAACCCAAGCGCCTTTGATGACGTGGATGATTACGTTACTGTTTATCATCTGTCCATCATCGTCTAAAGCCCGCCCTGACAATTTCATTGGTCCGAACAGTTTCTGTTCGGGCATAATTACTTCTCTATGGATCAAGTCCAGACCGAACTGCCCGTGCAAAATTGTTTGTGGGCGGGGCTAAGTTCGTCTGGCATCCAGGCTAGTGTGTTTTGTAAATGTATATTATATGGTTTTAAATTTGAAAGTAAAGTAAATTACAATATTAATTTATGTTATATCATAATCTGTGTGACCCCGTCGTTGCGTTCCAAATGAGCAATTATTGTCAGCGAAGTCCAATTCAATTGATATACCGTGCTCAGGGAGTAGGGAGCAGTGAACACTGCATAGGGACCCTGTCGAATGGAACGCACCTCAAATGAAAACAATCAGTTTTGGTAATCAATGTGTTGGGCCCTGTTTACACCTGGTATTAAGATGCCTTTGGTCAATTGGATCACAAGTACACGTGGCAGGCACATTCCCGTTTGCACCTGGTGTTTTAATCCGTCTCTTTTGTCCTCTTTCAACCACTTCTGTCCTGATTTCTTTGAGGAGAGGGTCTATCTGCATGGACTAAAAAAGCTTGTGCAATTTACATATGAATGTGACCAGAGTCAACTGAAGACACATGTAAAGCAGTAGCTTTCGTTTCTGCCGACAGCCGCAAGACAGACCACACCAAACACTTTGAGTGTGTGATAGAAATCAGGAATGGTGTGAGAACATTGTACATTTTCAAAACAAACTTGGGTCTCCAGCCAACAGTTTATATCCTGTCTCGCTAGTGCACTTCCCATAATGTGTACACATTAGTTCAGTATGCGGAGAGTAGACAGTCCAGTCAAAGGCGTTTTCGACTACCTCTGGAAGTGGTCGAAAGTGAACAAGCTCAAAACGTTTTAGACCCTGTTTACACCTGTATTTAGTGTCGTTCACTTGTGATCTGATCGACCAAAACGCATCTTAATACCAGGTGTAAAGTAGGCCTTGGATGCAGGAGAAATGGGTAGGAATAAAGGTCTGAGCGACTTTGACAAGGGCAAAAATTTTATGGCAAGGCGACTGGGTCAGAGTATCTCTGAAACGTCAAGACTTGTGTGTTGCTCCCAGTTAGCAGTGGTGAGAATTTACCAGTAATGGTCAGAGGAGAGATAAACCACAAACTGGCCACAGGATGTTGGGCTCCCAAGGCTCAGCGACGCAGCAATCCCCGTCCGGTCCGAGCCAACAGAAGGTCTATTGTGGCACAAGTCACTCAAAGTTGTAATGATGGTTATGTTAGGAATGTGTCACAATACATAGTGCATCACATTCTGCTGCGTATAGGGCTGTGTAGCCGCAGACCGGTCAGAGTGCCTATGATGACCCCCATCCACTGTTGAAACCACCTACAATGGACATGCGAGAGTCAGAACTGGACCTTGGCGCAGTGGAAGTAGGTTGCCTGGTCCGATAAGTCCTGTTTTCTTTTACATTACATGGACGGCCACGTATGTGTGCGCCGTTTACCTGGGGAACACATGGTACCAGAATGCACTGTGGGCCGATGACAAGCCGTTGGAGGGAGTGTGATGCTCTGGGAAATGTCCTGCTGGGAAACCCTGGGTCCGGCCATTCATGTGAATGTAAATTTGGCATGTTCCACCTACACTTTGTTGCAGACCAGAAAGAATCGATTCTAAACTGCCAAAATGAGTCGTCAGCAATTCCAGTCTCACTTCCGTAACATATCTACGTAGGTTTGTAGCAAATTTGCACAATGCCAGCCATTAGGACAACGTCTGTTTGGTACTTTGACCCACCCTCAAACACCGTAGTTGTAGCTGAGGCCTGGAAGAGTTTGTTTTGTGATGTTGACATGTTTAAAAGGTGCTGTTTTCTGAGTTGTGAAAGCAAATCCACATTGCATGCACTTCTGAAGGACTCCAACGCCATTGTTAAGCTGCGTTCACACCGGACGCGATTCGCGCGAGTGATTTACATGTTAAGTCAATGCAGAGACGCGAAATGGCATTCTGCGGCGCGATTCGCGCGAATGAGGCGGCGAGATTCGCGCGATTGAGGCGACGCGAATTGAGCGTTTTGAACACGCGATTCGCGCGAATCGCTCAAGTTGAAAAATCTGAACTCTGGCGGATATTTCGCGCCGCGTTAACCAATCACGAGCTTGCTCTAGTAGTGACGCATTTACAAGCGGAGGCAGAAATCCCAACAACAATGGAGGACAAGATAATCGTGGCCGTATGTGGAGACCCGGAGCTGTACAATACATCATCCTATCACTACAGGAACAGGAATAAAAGGAATAAAAAGGATCTTGCTTGGAAGAAAGTGAGTTATTGTGAGTTATTGTGAGCCATTGTGAGCCTAGTGAGCCATTTCACAACGAGACAGGAGCAGAAAAAAAGAGCCAGAGCCAGCGGCAAATGTGAGAAGGACTAGCCGAGGGAAGGCGGGTCTCGCCGGGTACACGAGCGCTGAGCGCCGCCGATCCCCTGGATCTCACAACTCCGAAAACGCCAGATAAAATGCTCAAATAGGCACTCTTTTTATAAATTAACCACAGATTTGAGCTTTAAACAACTATATTATCGCCTGAAAAAGCATTTAAACTACGTTTTGTCGCACATTAATAGTAGTATTTTTTACAAAAAAGCTCATATAGGCTCATATAGAGCAGAAGCCCCGCCCATGACGCGAATTCGCGTCTGGTGTGTAGTTGTCACACGCGTTTTTCACGCGCGATTCGCGCAAATTACACGCGCGAATGAAGCGAGTGAACTCAAAATGTTCAAGCGTCCACCTTCGCGCGATTAGCGCGAATTATTCGCGCGAATCGCGTCCGGTGTGAACGCCACATTACTGTTCGTATCACTGTATATCAAGTGCTGAGGAAGCCTCCGGAGCTGAAATTCAGACAATGTAAGCCATAGACCAATCACAACAGACTGAACCATCTGACCAATCAGAGCAGAGTAGGCTCTCAGAAAGGCCGATTAGAGACCGATTCCTTTATCAGATTTCCTTTATTTTTCAGACAATGTGAGGCTGAGAAAATTTAAATGTTTTTTGATATTGGATTGTATGAGACCTTCAAAACAAAATTAGGAACATAAAAAAAAAATGAATTGCTTATCAGAGTCATAACAAATCTCAGAGAATATATACAGTAGTTATGCTCAGCTCGAAAATATACCATGTTTGATATTGATGATGAATTTTATATTCTTTGTACTTTCTGATTTGCTGAAACAAATGATGTTTGTTTTATAGCTGATCATGACGATAATGCAGACAGTACGGAACACACCGATCAAGCTCATCCAGATCAAACTGAAGCAGTACATCAGTCAGCAGACTGGTAATGACCAGAATATACAGAAAATCAATCCTTCAAATTTGTGAACTGTATTAAATTATTTGTTTGTTTTTTGTGTGTGATATTATACTTGTATAATATTCTAGTGATCTGTGTAAAGAACTTTTAATTTTTTTAAGAGGCCCTGTCTTTATTTTCAGTATTAGTTTTTAATATACTGGCTTCAAATAGTGAAATTAAAACTTTTACTACTTCATACTAAAGTATGTCCGTGAACTGTTACAGAATGCTGTTGTTAAGGAATTGGTTTTGAATGATTGCTTTCTATAAAAATGTATAGGTGAATACTGTATGTCTGGGTCATATTTCATGGCATAATAATAATAATAAAAAAACTTAATTATTGGAAGCCTATTTTGTACCATTTCAAGTTTTACATTGTACAATTTTACATTGGTCTTTTGAATTTAGTTTTCATGTTTTTCATGTCATTACATTGTTTAGAGCACAAGAAACAAATTGATATTTTTTAATTATATTTTATTCATATGTTATGCTATGTCCTTGTAAGAGGCCACCGGGACTTGGTGTTAAAAAAAATAAAATTACATGAAATTACATGTATAGGCAAAAACAATGGGATTTTTTTTTCATTCACCAATCAAATTTTCAGGTTTCAGAGTTTTTTTTAACCAAACTTTTTAATTTTTTTTTATTTTTTAAAGATGCTTCTCAACTATGTTGTGAAAGATATAATGGAATTAATTGATATACCATTTTACTTTATGCAATATGTGGGTAAAATGGTCATACATGGGGTTTCCCATTCAATTCAATGCAATGCATCTATACACTGTATCTAATTTGCATATTAATGTGTTCTTGGAGAAACATGTGATGAAAAAAGAAGTGTAATAATGGGAGTAATAATTGGCAACATTTTCACAATAATATCTAATATTTTATAGGAACATTGATATGTCATTTCTGTCCCTATTCACTTGTGTCTACCAACTCCCATCCAGACTTAAAACTGACATTGTGAGTGTCAGAGAAATTCATTAAAATATAATGACACTAGCACCAAGGAGGTTAAATCACACACACACACACACACACACACACACACACACACACACACACACACACACACACACACACACACACACACACACACACACACACCTAAAGGATTATTAGGAACACCTGTTCAATCTCTCATGAATGCAATTATCTAATCAACCAATCACATGGCAGTTGCTTCAATGCATTTAGGGTTGTGGTCCTGGTCAAGACAATCTCTTGAACTCCAAACTGAATGTCAGAATGGGAAATAAAGGCGATTTAAGCAATTTTGAGCGTGGCTTGGTTGTTGGTGCCAGATGGGCCGGTCTGAGTATTTCACAATCTGCTCAGTTACTGGGATTTCCACGCACAACCATTTCTAGGGTTTACAAAGAATGGTGTGAAAAGGGAAAAACATCCAGTATGCGGCAGTCCTGTGGGCGAAAATGCCTTGTTGATGCTAGAGGTCAGAGGAGAATGGGCCAAATGATTCAAGCTGATAGAAGAGCAACTTTGACTGAAATAACCACTCGTTACAACCAAGGTATGTAGCAAAGCATTTGTGAAGCCACAACACGTACAACCTTGAGGCAGATGGGCTACAACAGCAGAAGACCCCACCGGGTACCACTCATCTCCACTACAAATAGGAAAAAGAGGCTACAATTTGCACAAGCTCACCAAAATTGGACAGTTGCCTGGTCTGATGAGTCTCGATTTCTGTTGAGACATTCAGATGGTAGAGTCAAAATTTGGCGTAAACAGAATGAGAACATGGATCCATCATGCCTTGTTACCACTGTGCAGGCTGGTGGTGGTGGTGTAATGGTGTGGGGGATGTTTTCTTGGCACACTTTTGGCCCCTTAGTGCCAATTGGGCATCGTTTAAATGCCACGGCCTACCTGAGCATTGTTTCTGACCATGTCCATCCCTTTATGATCACCATGTACCCATCCTCTGAAGGCTACTTCCAGCAGGATAATGCACCATGTCACAAAGCTTGAATCATTTCTAATTGGTTTCTTGAACATGACAATGAGTTCACTGTACTAAAATGGCCCCCACAGTCACCAGATATCAACCCAATAGAGCATCTTTGGGATGTGGTGGAACAGGAGCTTCGTGCCCTGGATGTGCATCCCACAAATCTCCATCAACTGCAAGATGCTATCCTATCAATATGGGCCAACATTTCTAAAGAATGCTTTCAGCACCTTGTTGAATCAATGCCACGTAGAATTAAGGCAGTTCTGAAGGCGAAAGGGGTCAAACACAGTATTAGTATGGTGTTCCTAATAATCCTTTAGGTGAGTGTATATAGGCTATATATGTATGTGCTTAACTGATTCATCCATATATAATTTCAGGAATGTATAAAAGAATGCTTACAGTAAACTAGCTTTTACGTAACGCTGTATACAAAAATAACAACATTTTAACAAAGCACACAATACATGCACAATGATTCCTGTGTTATATTTGAGAGCATGTGAGCATAAAACATGCCTTAATCCTGTAATGCAGTAGACACACCTATTGTGCTCAGAAGTATGCTCCTTTGACGACGGGGTCACGTGATTTGCACAGACACAAATTAATCCCTGTGTAGAGGTGAGGCGACGACGGGTAACCAAGATGATGTAGTGATAAGAAGATGTGCACTTTGTTTCGAGGTTGTACTGTCAAAGGTAAGACGATTCACAACATTTTAGATGATATACAAGAATGTAGGCTACATTTGGTATATGAGGAAAATACCTTTTATATAAGTAGTAAAGAAGTAGTTCCGGATATGCGCAGCTTGTCTTTGTGTTTAACAGGTCTGTTTATTTGTGACAGAACCGCATGATCTGATCGCGGAGCTGAAACCCGCTCATCACCCGCGTCTGTACGGCACCGCCGGCTGCGAGACATGGAGCGTCGGCTTCTCCCCGGACGGATCTTATTTCGCCTGGTCGATGGGCTACGGCATCGTCAAACTCCTACCCTGGCCCCTGACATCCAAAGAGTGCGTATGAATTCATTATATAACACAATGAGCTTGCTAGGCCTATATGTAACATCATAATAAATTACTACTACTCCTATGGAAGTACCTTCAAGCTGTCACGAATAAAAAGTAATATGATAGGCTACTGGCGTTTTTTTTAGACACGTAGCCTACTAGGCTAATATAACCATTAAAAAAACATTTTCAAAATATTTAAAAAATATATATATTTTGCTAGTTGCCAATTTCTCATTTTCATTTAGTTTAACTGAAACAAAAATGAATGAAAACTATATGATGAAAACTAATGACAAAAACACTAAAACGTTAACTAAAATTGAACTACTTTACAATATTAATACAAAACTACTATAGTATATCAATGATATTAAAATAACATGGATCATACGCCATGTTATCAAAGTATTTTATATGTTTGTATTAATTCCAATCACTGACGACATTCAAAAGACAGCTGAAAACTCATCTCTTCCTGAGCGCTTAATATCTTTATAAAAAAACTATGCTTTCACTTTCTTTTAATCCCTCCCTATTCTAGTTTATGCTACTATAAGCAATGTCTGAAACGTTGTATTTTGAGCACTTTTTGTGTTTATTCGCCTCTTCATGGCAAATCACTTCCTGCATTCCTCATTTGTAAGTCACTTGGATAAAAGCAAAATGAATACAATGTAAATGTAATTTACAATTCTATTTTATGCATCAGTGTTTTATTTATTTATTTATTGACAATACTATTTTACTACAGTCCTTATAAAAATGACCACATTATTAATTCCATGTTATCATAGTCCTTACAAAAAAATGTACCGTGATATGATCATTTGATGTTAATATACCATGGCTTTGTCTGCAAATGGTACATGAATGTACTAATATAGTACCATGGTATATACAGAATATCACACAGCTCTATTGATTGCATTTTATTTTACAGTACGTGCACTTTTGATGTACTTAGAGTGTACTACTTACCCACAAAAGTACTGAGAAATGTAAGGTAACTACTTGGGTTACGGTTTAGGGATATGTTCAGGGTTAGTCCCTAGTCGGTGTCATTACTACAATAATTATATAGTATGTTTATAGGAAACAAGATTAAGTGCTACCGCTCTATCTTTTGATGCTGTACCACAATGCCATCACAGTATTTGTTTTAACATAAAGTGACGATAATGTGGAAGACTGTTCCAAGAACAGTGAAGGAACAACGATGGATGCTGATTCAGAACATCTACTTAGATGTAGAGCACAGCTGAAACCTCTTGTCTGTATTAACAGTAGTGCTGAAGCTGGATGCAGTGAAGAGAAGACGCTTAACTGCGGTCAGATGGTGTGGGCATTGGCGTTTGGACCCTGCCGGTCTATCCGCATGGATGTTTTACATCAGAACGGACGTGACCATGAACTACTGCTGGCCACTGGTCTGAACAACGGCGCGATCCAAGTGTGGGTCGTCTCAACTGGTAAGATTGAACCAACAAGAACTTAAATTGGTCTAAATATTAACAAGATGGTGGCACACAACCTGAAGTGCATGTACTATAAGATTTTAATATGTTAGTAAATCCCTGCTCTGTCTCCAGGAAATCTGAGGTTTACTCTAACTGGACATGAGGCTCCTGTCAGGGATTTGGTCTTCACTCCAAATGGAAGTCTCACGCTTGTATCGGCCTCCCGAGACAAAACTTTAAGGATATGGAACTTGGCAAATAAAGGTTAGAGCATCTGATGTGGAAGAAACTTCTTAGCAATGATATGATAAAAGCTTTCATGGTCTTTAATTCTGCACTTATGAACATTGTATTCAGGCACATGCACAGATAGACCCCAAGTGGTGCTCAAGCATCTTCTCATTTGATTAGATAAGTGCACTTTTTGCAAGACATTTTTTTTATAGTTCCAAACAAAGCAGAAATATTGCGTCTCCCAGCAACACGTTGTACTTGGTGAAAACACGTTCACCTCCCAGCAACACACAGCAGTGTTTTGTTCTTGAATGATTCACCATTTTTGAACGAATCGGGTAAGTCAATGATTCAGTGACTCATTTATAAGGTCAATGGACACTTGCTTCTTTCATGAATGAATAAGACGGTTTCAACGAATCGGTTAAATTAATGATTCGGTGATTTACTTTTTACTAATCACGGCCCTGATTGTATTGTTAATATTTGCAGGCACCAGTCCCCATGTGCTGCGGGGTCCAAACTACTGGGTGTTCAGATGTTCCATATCACCTGACAGCAGTATGATCGCCTCGGTTGGCAACCTGGACTCTGTGAGTTTATTAGTGTTATTTTAGTAGTATTTATATACTATTGTTGTATTTATTTTGAGTATTTATTGTATAATATTTTGAGTCAGTTTTTCATTTTAATTTAAAGTTTAAGCTTTAGTAATTTTGCTATGTGCTTTATTAATAATAATTAAAAAAAATCTCTATTTAGCTTTTTTTCAGTTAGTTGCCAACATTTCTAATTTTTATGTTTTTAAGCTTAACCCTTTCCTGGCCAAACAGAATTTTCTGGTTTCCGTGTTTTTACTGTTATATGGTAGGGGCACTATGACACATCTTCTGATTATTTAAATGCGAAAGTTTCAGAAACAAGCAATATCATATGTAATCATATGAATATGTAAAATAACACGATCACCAACATTAAACTGCATACAAATCAAAACTGCCTAATGTTACCGAATGAAATGATGAGCTATAGGACTGTGAAGCTTTGGGGGTGTTGATGGACTCTATCTACATCTGTATTTTGATCATCGTTCTGAATCCGATCCTGCTGTAGTCTTTGACAAACATGTGAATTTTTTGTAAAAGCAGAGGCTCTGTTCTTTCATTTGATATATGCATGTTCAGATATTCATACAACCAAATATTCTGCGGGCCAGGAACATTTTATGAAAATTATCAAAAACACTGGCGGTGGCAGGGAAAGAGTTAAGATATATATATAATATTGTCTGAATTTCTTGTTCCCAACAGAAGGTGTATTTGTGGAGCTTGCGGTCCTACACCTTCATGAGACACCTTACATACGACCACGAGCGCACCATGGCATCATGTGACTTTTCCCAGGACGGAGCGCTGCTTGCAGTAGCGTCGTACCATTCCACAACAGGCTGGTGGCTGGACCTGTGGGACCCGTACACAGCAGATCTCCTGACTAGAGTAGAGTATGTTGGCAAACCAAAATTTCTCACCTTTCTCACATCTTTGTTTATTGATTTTTTTTAACAAAAATTCCAGAAAATGTCAGCACGGACATCTGGTTTTCTGCTGCACAGAAAGAAAATAATACTGTTTTAATAATGCTATTTTCTGTAAACATAATATGGGAGCTTGTTTCCACCATGGAATTAAATGAATGAAAAGGTTATTGCAACTCATATGACAATTTGGAGACTTTTCCTCACAATTGTGAGTTTATTTCACACAATTTTGACTTTTTTTCTTAGAATTGCGAGTTTATATCACACAATTTGGAGTTTGTAACTGACATTTGCAAGTTTATATAAATGTAAAGCCATTTTTGGAGTCAAAAAGTTCCATAAAGTGTCAGCACAAACATCTACTTTCATGCTGCACAGAAGAGAGAAAATAAAACCGTGTTAGAGTCAGAAATTATAATTTTGAAAATTTTTCTGTAACCATATGGAAGCTTGTTTCCAGCATGGAATAAAAAAATTAAAAAGGTAATTCCAACTTTTTAATCTGACATTTCTGACTTTTTTCCTCACAATTGCGAATATCACACAATATGGACTTTTATTTCTCAGAACCGTGAGTTTCTGAATGCATTATAACTTGCACTTTTGGAGTTTATATACATTTCTTAGAAAAGAAAAATCTGAAATAATTGCAACTTTTTAATCTGACATTTCTAACTTTTTTCCACACAATTTGGACTTTTTTTCTCAGAACCACGAGTTTCTGAATGCATTATAACTTGCACTTTTGGAGTTTATACACATTTCTGAGAAAAGAAAAATCTGAATTTAAAGATATTAACAAGCTTTTTTCACAATTGCGCATTTACAGGTCCTTCTCAATAAATTAGCATATTGTGATAAAGTTCATTATTTTCTATAATGTAATGATAAAAATTAAACTTTCATATATTTTAGATTCATTGCACACCAACTGAAATATTTCAGGTCTTTTATTGTTTTAATACTGATGATTTTGGCATACAGCTCATGAAAACCCAAAATTCCTGTCTCAATAAATTAGCATATCATGAAAAGGTTCTCTAAACGAGCTATTAACCTAATCATCTGAATCAAAATTACACCTGCAAAAGATTCCTGAGGCTTTTAAAAACTCCCAGCCTGGTTCATTACTCAAAACCGCAATCATGGGTAAGACTGCCGACCTGACTGCTGTCCAGAAGGCCATCATTGACACCCTCAAGCAAGAGGGTAAGACACAGAAAGAAATTTCTGAACGAATAGGCTTTTCCCAGAGTGCTGTATCAAGGCACCTCAGTGGGAAGTCTGTGGGAAGGAAAAAGTGTGGCAAAAAACGCTGCACAACGAGAAGAGGTGACCGGACCCTGAGGAAGATTGTGGAGAAGGACCGATTCTAGACCTTGGGGGACCTGCGGAAGCAGTGGACTGAGTCTGGAGTAGAAACATCCAGAGCCACCGTGCACAGGCATGTGAAGGAAATGGGCTACAGGTGCCGCATTCCCCAGGTCAAGCCACTTTTGACCCAGAAACAGCGGCAGAAGCGCCTGACCTGGACAACAGAGAAGCAGCACTGGACTGTTGCTCAGTGGTCCAAAGTACTTTTTTCGGATGAAAGCAAATTTTGCATGTCATTCGGAAATCAAGGTGTCAGAGTCTGGAGGAAGACTGGGGAGAAGGAAATGCCAAAATGCCTGAAGTCCAGTGTCAAGTACCCACAGTCAGTGATGGTCTGGGGTGCCATGTCAGCTGCTGGTGTTGGTCCACTGTGTTTTATCAAGGGCAGGGTCAATGCAGCTAGCTATCAGGAGATTTTGGAGCACTTCATGCTTCCATCTGCTGAAAAGCTTTATGGAGATGATTTCATTTTTCAGCACGACCTGGCACCTGCTCACAGTGCCAAAACCACTGGTAAATGGTTTACTGACCATGGTATTACTGTGCTCAATTGGCCTGCCAACTCTCCTGACCTGAACCCCATAGAGAATCTGTGGGATATTGTGAAGAGAAAGTTGAGAGACGCAAGACCCAACACTCTGGATGAGCTTAAGGCCGCTATCGAAGCATCCTGGGCCTCCATAACACCTCAGCAGTGCCACAGGCTGATTGCCTCCATGCCACGCCGCATTGAAGCAGTCATTTCTGCAAAAGGATTCCCGACCAAGTATTGAGTGCATAACTGAACATAATTATTTGAAGGTTGACTTTTTTTGTATTAAAAACACTTTTCTTTTATTGGTCGGATAAAATATGCTAATTTATTGAGATAGGAATTTTGGGTTTTCATGAGCTGTATGCCAAAATCATCAGTATTAAAACAAAAAAAGACCTGAAATATTTCAGTTGGTGTGCAATGAATCTAAAATATATGAAAGTTAAATTTTTATCATTACATTATGGAAAATAATGAACTTTATCACAATATGCTAATTTATTGAGAAGGACCTGTATATTGAGCAATTCTGACTTACTTTATAACTTTTTCTTTGAAATTGTGACATAAATTTGAAATTGCAAGAAAAAGTCATAATTGTGAGATTTAAGCTTGCAATTGCGAGTTAGAGTACATTTTGAGACAAACTTACGAATGTAACATTAAAAGCTGAATGATTTTGAAAGTGTCATACTTGTCTCATACTTGTCATAATGATGTAAAAAATACTTTCTTCCCTTTCCAGAGACTGTGAGGTGTGTGCTTACAGAAGTGACAATTTACTGACATCTATGAGTTTCTCTCCGGTTGGCCTGCTGCTGGCTTTCAAAGACTACAGGTGAGCAGTGAACCATCTATTTGAGATCGGAGATTTTCAGAACTACCTTACCAGATGACCTCACACCTGATTGTCCACTTTCACTATTGTTATTGGTGACACTATATTGTCCTGCAGGGCGTTACAGATCTGGGATTTGGAACAAGATAAACTAGTCGCCGACACCGATCACAGCCGCACTGGTGGCGTGTGCTGTGCTTTCCATCCACACGGGGGCGTCATTGCTACAGGGTATTGCAGTTCACAGCAATGTGTTGGAACATTAAGTTTTGGCTCACGTTTACTCTAGAAATGTTAGGGTTTGAAATTTGTGTAACTTTATTTCTGCATGTCTACTGCAATAAATATTTAGAACTATTTATTATTTGTAGGTGCAGAGATGGACAAGTGAAATTCTGGAGAGTTCCTCGTCTTGTTCCAAGCCTTAGGCATCTGAGCCGGGTTGCCCTGAGATTCTCTGTTTCAACCTATCAGGTGGAGGCTCTTCCCTTGCCAAAAAGAATCCGGGAATACCTTACATATAGGGACGTTCCAAAGCAAAAGATCATATATTGTAAAGAACACTGCAGGTGACTGAAAACAAGTAAAGTTTGTGGGTCAAACTTTGCTATAGATTTTGCCTAATTTCCCCAGACTCAAAACAAAGAGACATTAAATTATGATGCTATACTTGAAATATTTATTTAAAAAACTTTTATTTTTTACACAATTACTTTGAAAATGTAGCATTTGTTTTACAAAGAACTGAAAATAAACATTTCAGAAAATATTGCAGGTTTCTGAGCAGTTTTGTTTTTGTCAAAACAATATGAAGAAGTAAAGAACTTCCTCACATGACATCACAACCCTTTCATGTGTCAGGTGTGAACCAATGGTCTATCCGTCGCTGACTACTATGTCTCTAACAGCCTGGAAAGCAGCAACCATTGAGCTCAGCTGGATCTTCTCATTAGTTCCCGAGGCCAGACGATACCTTATGGTTGAAATGGAAAGAACAGAAGTTGAGCTCAAGTACATAATGTACAAAAATACAGTGTCACATGCAGTGGAAAAGTGCCGTATGAGTAGAGTTAACTGTTTGAGTAGAGTTATGTATTCGTGAGGTATATGCATTGTTGGGGGTAGTAACGCATTACAAATAACTTGAGTTACGTAATCAGATTACTTTTTCAAGTAACTAGTAAAGTAACGCATTACTTTTCAAATTTACAACAAAATATCCGAGTTACTTTTTCAAAAAAGTTACGCAAGTTACTTTTTCACATTTATTTGACTGACAGCTCTTCTGTCCCCATGTTGAGAAAAATCGAGAGTAAGTGCAGAGGCGTTGTGTGTAAGCCCAGCCCCGGTGAGAAAAAGTAACACAAAAGTAATATAACGCATTACTTTTCTTAAAAAGTAACTAAGTAACTCAATTTGTTACTTTTTAAGGGAGTAACGCAATATTGTACTGCATTACGTTTCAAAGTAACTTTCCCCAACACTGGGTATATGGGAGTGGAGCTGTTCATATTTAACAGTAATCAAACCAGTGATAAATACAACTTATCTCTTGCTCTACTGATTTACTAACAACTTGACAAAATTAATGTACTCACTCAATATCTGCAAGTTTTATAAGCAAACCCATGCGGATAGAGGGTGGGAAATCCACTAAAATGGAGACAAAAACATTAGGGCAAAATAACATTTCATTTTCTGTATTTCAAAAACATTAAAAATCCCTACAGAAACCCGACACATGCTGTGATACATATTTTTTTTGCCATGCAACAGTTATGATATACTAATTTTTGCAGTCTAGATGCATGCACGCTTAATATTTAGTGTTTTATTTGTGTGTGTGAAGCACGCTACACTCTGCTACTTCTAACAGGCGTCCTTTAAAAACAAGAACCGGTTTCCGTGACAACCACAGAAGGATCTCCATGGCAGCGAGGACAGGGGAAACATCTAGCTCATCACTAGAGTTCTGACGGTGTTCTAGACTCTGTGTTGCTTTAGTTCTTTTGAACAGGAACCGTTTATAGAGCTATGCATTGCTGAATAACTCTGTTAACAGTGTGGTCTTACCGCGGTGAATGAGAAGATGGACTTCGGTTAAAATGTCATGAAGTGCCAGACCTTTCAGAGTTTTGAGCTGCAGAATTTCTGTTGAACCTGGTTAAGGACTTTTGAAACGGCATTTTCACCACAATGGTATTCTCATAAATCGTTAAATATCCTAAAATAATTGTTTTATTATCAATATTGAAAACATTTGATTCTATAGTATTTATAAAAGAAATGTGATTATATTACATGTACAGAACACAAACATAACAGAGATTAGGATATATGGAGCATAATCTATTTTTGTTGTCATTTTCCTAATATGAATTTTATGTTTCTTTATAAATGTACATATTTTAATGTACATTTTTACTTGTTTTAATTATTAATTTATTATTATATTATGTATATTTTAGTTACTTTGGTTAAATGTTAAATCTACATTATCATTAATAATCATAATATTTTGTGGTGATAATTTTAGAAAATGAATTTTAGAGACATAATCAAAAAAAAAAATCCAGAAATCACAATATATGATTTTTTAACTATTTATTTGTATGATACAGCTGCAAATAAGTATTTGAACACCTGTCTATCAGCTAGAATTCTGACCCTCAAAGACCTGTTAGTCTGCCTTTAAAATGTCCACCTCCACTCCATTTATTATCCTAAATTAGATGCACCTGTTTGAGGTTGTTAGCTGCATAAAGACACCTGTCCACCCCATACAATCAGTAAGAATCCAACTACTGACATGGCCAAGACCAAAGAGCTGTCCAAAGACACTAGAGACAAAATTGTACACCTGTACAAGGCTGGAAAGAGCTACGGGAAATTGCCAAGCAGCTTGGTGAAAAAAGGTCCACTGTTGGAGCAATCATTAGAAAATTAGAAAACATGACTGCAATCTCCCTCGGACTGGGGCTCCATGCAAGATCTCACCTCGTGGGGTCTCAATGATCCTAAGAAAGGTGAGAAATCAGCCCAGAACTACACAGGAGGAGCTGGTCAATGACCTGAAAAGAGCTGGGACCACCGTTTCCAAGGTTACTGTTGGTAATACACTAAGACGTCATGGTTTGAAATCATGCATGGCACGGAAGGTTCCCCTGCTTAAACCAGCACATGTCAAGGCCCGTCTTAAGTTTGCCAATGACCATTTGGATGATCCAGAGGAGTCATGGGAGAAAGTCATGTGGTCAGATGAGACCAAAATAGAACTTTTTGGTCATAATTCCACTAAACGTGTTTGGAGGAAGAAGAATGATGACTACCATCCCAAGAACACCATCCCTACTGTGAAGCATGGGCATGGTAGCATCATGCTTTGGGGTTTTTTTTCTGCACATGGGACAGGGCGACTGCACTGCATTAAGGAGAGGATGACCGGGGCCATGTATTACGAGATTTTGGGGAACAACCTCCTTCCCTCAGTTAGAGCATTGAAGATGGGTCGAGGCTGGGTCTTCCAACATGACAATGACCCGAAGCACACAGCCAGGATAACCAAGGAGTGGCTCTGTAAGAAGCATATCAAGGTTCTGGCGTGGCCTAGCCAGTCTCCAGACCTAAACCCAATAGAGAATCTTTGGAGGGAGCTCAAACTGTGTTTCTCAGCGACAGGCCAGAAACCTGACTGATCTAGAGAAGATCTGTGTGGAGGAGTGGGCCAAAATCCCTCCTGCAGTGTGTGCAAACCTGATGAAAAACTACAGGAAACGTTTGACCTCTGTAATTGCAAACAAAGGCTACTGTACCAAATATTAACATTGATTTTCTCAGGTGTTCAAATACTTATTTGCAGCTGTATCATACAAATAAATAGTTAAAAAATCATACATTGTGATTTCTGGATTTTTTTTTTTGATTATGTCTCTCACAGTGGACATGCACCTACGATGACAATTTCAGACCCCTCCATGATTTCTAAGTGGGAGAACTTGCAAAATAAAATAAAGTAAAAAAATTGATCTTTATCAAGAACAGACATTCTTGCATTTTAAAACCTAGAATAAAACATCCAGTTATTAATAAAAGCAGATGCAGTCAAAATTAACCATAAACTCTCTTAAATATTTTTTCCAATCACACTGCTCTCATTCATGTCTCAAAATAAAAAAAACATTTATAATTTTAAATGATAAAAATGTTGGAAATTAATAATAATAAAATACATTAAACTAAAATAATAATAAAAAAATTATATTAAATAGATCTTATTCTAGTAGAAAGAAGGGAAAAAATGTGATTGGGTAAGAAAAGTCACCACGTGCTAGTTTAGATCATCAATAGAAAGTGTCAAAAATATTTCTTTTTATTCACGTTTTAAAAAATAAAGGTTAATATGCTACAGAAAAGCTTGAAGAACTAATTAACCAACCACTGGAGTAAAAAGGATACGGTTATACGCAGTGGTGAAGTCTTTATTGAGGGCCCAGTCCAGTATGTTGGCGATGTCTGATCTGAGAGGATGTCCAGTGCATGTGTACACCATCTCCTCTGTCACCTTCCCATAGGCCATATGGGTACTCTACACATCAAAACACAACACATTTTCCTCGAGAATATTCGTCATGCCAGCAGCAATGTATTGATAAGCAAACCATAAAACATCACTTTTTCACATGATACACACCTGTAAAATGTTTAGTGATCGTCTCATGTCTCCTGTCGAGAGGGTCACAATGGCCTTCATGCCATCTGGAGTGATGTCAATGCTATCAGTGAAAAACCGTGAACAAAGCAGATTTTTAAATATTTATGAATCTATGCTAGGGAAACACAATGTATGGTTTTATTTGCTCAAAGTTATCAGTGCTGTCCTGCGCCAGAGGGCAGAGCCGATATAAAACGCGCGTTTGTGTGTATGACGAGTTTTTTAATCAAATGGGCCATAGGGCTGGGTCACTCCAGCCGGGATCTTTTGTGTTCAGGGTCTTTTGAGTGGATCCATCCGATGATGACTCACTTCAGATATGATCCAAAAATTATGATAAAAACACTAGACGGTCGTCATTTTAATGTTGCTCTATTTAAAAATGGCTTGCTTATTATTAAATAAAAATATAAACATAACTAGATTTGTGGATTTTCTGAAGAAATGTTAGTGGTGAAGATTTCTGTCAGAATGCAATTAATTCAACATTAAATTTCATCAATAAATAACATCCACTTGTCTCACCTCTCCTGCTGTATCACATGCTCTAGTCTGGGGATCATCTGGCTCTGGGACAGGGGGCCGAAACGAAACCGCGTGCATCGAGACTGTAGTGCAGGTATGATCTTTGAGAGGTAGTTACAGATCAGACAGAAACGTGTGTTCTCTGTGAACTTCTCAATGACTGAGAGAGGGAAAGAGAGCGAGAGGAGAATCAGACGTGGTTCAATGAAGTCTGCACAAATAAATCTCCAAAGGGATGGCAAAAATACAATAAAAATGGCCTGGTTTCACAGACAGGGTTAAGTTAAATGCGAACATTTAAGTTGTTTTTATTCACGTGCATTAGAAAAGGAATTACTGTTGTGCATCTTGAGACAAAACAATGGCACTGACATATTTTAAGATCAAACGTGCATTTTAGTCTGGGACTAGACTTAAGCATTGTCTGTGAAACCAGGCAAAATTTCAAATAAGACATTCTTGCATTTTAAAACATGAAAAAAAGCATACAGTTCTTTAATAAAAGCAGATGCGTTGTCAAAATTACCCTTAACAATATTTAACACTGTTGCCTCAAAATAAAATAAAAATTATTTAAATGATAAAAAATATTTGAAATGAACAATAATATAAAATATGTTAAATTAAATTAAGAATAAAAAATTTAAAAATAATAAAAAAATCTTTATATATCAAGATATTCACAACAGACGTTCTTACATTTTAAGCATGCAATTATTTAATAAAATCAGATGCATTGTAAAAATGTATCAAACTCTCTAAATATTTCCCCCCAAACTTCTCTCATTCAGGTCTCAAAATAAAATAAAGAAATATATATATATATAATAATAAAGTTAAGCCTTAAAAAGTTAAAACTTAATAATATAAAATAATAATGTACAAAAATAGTAATATAAAAATGTAATCATATCTAACATAAAAGTTGTTTACATAATGTGTGTGTGTGTATATATATATATATATATATATATATTTTTTTTTTGTATAAATAATATATAATAATATATACACACACAAATATTTTGTAAACAAAAACATATATATAATAATAAAATGTATAATAACAATAATAAATAGATCTTTATCCACTTAGATATCCACAACATCATTTTTTACATTTTAAAAACTGGATATAAAGCATGCAGTTATTTAATAAAATCAGATGCTTTGTCCAAATTAACCTTAAACGCTCTAATCCCCCCCCCCCCCCCCCCCCCCTCCAATCATAATCCCACTGCTCTCATTCATGTCTCACTGTGGACAGTGAAATGGCAGATCCCTATTTTTCTGCCATCGGGCCATTTGGGGGCTCAGCAGGTGAGCTGATGGAGGGGCAGATGGTACGCTACCTCTCCTCAAAGCATTCTGTGCATCCTGGGTCATAGCATCCGCCTCGTCCAGGATCACCAACTTAAAGCCTTTCCTACAAGAAGGGAACACAAAGAATGACGAGTTCTTTTACAATAACAGTAAATATTGCAATAAAAGCCTAAAACCAGATGTCATGTAATATGAAAACAAATAGTAAAGAAGTTGCTACATGAAAATGAATTTTTTATATTTTTTGTGATAACATTATTACATCATACAAATTGTTCATGAATGAGCTGTAAGGGTGTTCTTACTTGAAGATGGTTCGCGTGCTGGCAAAGCTGAGGATCGGCCCCCTCACCACATCTATACCACGGTCATCTGATGCATTGAGCTGATCAAGTAAAATGTGTCATAGTTCCCATAATAAAAAAAAGATTTGCAACAAGCATATTTAGCCTTAAAGGGATAGTTCACCCAAAAATTATTTTTTTTGTCATCACTTACTCGCCCACCTGTATGAGCTGTCAAACACTAAAGATATTTTAAATAATGCTGGTAACCAGAAAGTTGACGGTAGCCATTGACTTCCATAGTATTTTTTTCCTACTACGGAAGCCAATGGCTTTGTTTGATTATCAATATTATTCAAAATATCTTCTTTTATGTTCAAGAGTAGAAAAAAACTCATATAGTTTTGGAACTAACTAAATAAATAAAATGGATGACGACAATTTTTTTGTCATGGGGAAGATTTCACCAAACATCTGCATTTGGAAAACGTCTGCAAAAAAATCTCTGCAGTACCTCCAGAACCATGGAGTTGAACTCTTTATCTTTGTACAGCTGTTTGGCACATGCGAGTATAGTAGAGGTCTTTCCTGTTCCTGGAGGTCCATAGAAGAGCAGATGAGGCAATCGGTCTTCACTGATGAACTTCTGGACTGTGGAAAAAAAATGACCGTGGACATTTATTAAAATTACATTTAGATCAAATTTACAAGAATGTACTGGTAATTTTTTTTATAGCAATTATAAAGAATGGAGCTTCAAATGTATGCAAAAGTTGTGTGTAAGAAACAAACTCAAATTGAAATGGTAATAACTCAGTGATGTACAGTATAGTATAGTAGTATTACAGTGCAAATCTTTATTTGTTAATAATAATAATAATACTAATGGCAGAAACCAATTTATAATCCATACATATCACTGCTTACTTGTGCTCAGGATATCTTGGTGAGAGATGAGATCATCTAATGTCTGTGGCCTGTACTTCTCAACCCTGAAAAATAAAAATAAATCTTATTTTATCTTTTTGTTCATCATGTTGTGACAGCAACACCAATGCAACTCTCTTACCTTTTTAAAATTGACCGTAGATCTCTATAACATGATAATGTTAATAGCTATCATTACAAGTAGATATTATTAATAAAGAGCTTATCTTTTCAGATATTCAGCTTATTTTGCAGTGAATTGACAGATTCCCTTGAGTAGTCATAGCATTTCTCCATCAGTATGATGCCAGCTGTCATAATGCAGGTCTGATATATTCTCGTTTATCTATTTTCATACATTTTGCATGACGAGCTCAACTACAGACAGTGGTTGTTTATTATTATTCATAAACCTGTTATGGTCATACGTGCAGAATAAGTGCAATTCAAATGTAAACAATGCAATGCTGCACATGTCGGATGTATAAAGCATGTATCAAGGAGCATTAACACATTTTACTTATAATTATCAGCTGACAACAAAAGAGCTAAATGTGTGCTACCAAATGCAAATTAAATTACCATGGTAAATTTCTCTTCTGAGTTTGTGCTTTACTTGTTGATGCCATTTTCTTCTCTTATATTTTGTTCAATCAACCCTTCGATGTGTCTTGGCGCGTTTTTCTGACTACACAGAGATTTCCATCCGCGAACGTCACTTACTGACTGTTTCTCGACCAATCAGAAACGCTCTTTAAATGTAGGCGGGAATTAACGAGGAACTGGTTTACTGTTATTTCATAATAAGAGTTTAAGAGATAATCAAAGTCATTAGTTACTAGTTGTGTCTACGATGTGCACGGTGCACTGACTCCAGACGTATCATGTTTAAAAAGGATGGATTTATATTTATACATTGCATTTCCTAGTACGATATTGCATTTCACCGTAACAATTGCAGCAGTTACCGTGATTATTTACGGTTTCTCACAAAATTAAAGCACATACAGTAAAGCTTTTGCAGGTTTGATTTTCAAGAGTCAAGTTTGGTTTGCTGTCAGATACTGTGGTAAGAAATTTAATTTTATTAGGTGTGAATTAAAATTAATAAAAAATTAGAGGTTACAAAGTAATAGTAAAAAAAAGTTTTCAAAAAACAGCTAAAGACACGTCTCTTCCAGCAGCACCTGACCAATCAAGAATAGCACTTAACATTCTATTCATTTTCTGTCTGTCTAATTTATTTAAAAAAAAGAAAGAAAAAAAATCTGTCCTGTGTGTTCTGTGTTAGATTAACTGAGACTTGTTACAGCACTTGCATACTGTAGCCTTTGACTGTTCTAGTTGCTTCTATTGCTCTCACTTGTAAGTCGCTTTGGATAAAAGCGTCTGCTAAATGACTAAATGTAAATGTAAATGAAGTATTATTAAACAAACGATAATTAGAAAATAAAGATAATAAAAAAATAGATGTAAAAAGTAACACCATATTATAAACATCAGGCAATAAATCAGTAATACATAGTCTAATTAAAAATAAAAAGACCACGTGTGTGTGTATATACACACACACACACACACACACACACACACACACACACACACACACACACACACACACACACACACACACACACACACACACACACACACACACACACACACACACACACACACACAGGCACACACAGCCTACATATTATGTAAACAACTTTTATGTTAGATGTGATTTAAATTTTTATATTACTATTTTTTTTAATATTATTATTTTATATGATTAACTTAAGTTTTAACTTTATGTTTTATTTATTTAAAAAGAAAAAAATGCTCTATCTATTTTTACACATGCTCAGGTGGCTGCTGGGCACTTTAACACTTGGTCAGGTTTTTAGACCGGTGTAAATCAGCTAAAGACCAGCAAACTGTCTTAGACTGGTCTTTGGTTTTTTATTTTTTTATTTTTATTTTTTTTAAACAAATTATTCTATAATAGGCTATAGCCCTGTAAAAGGTGAACCTGCACTATTCATTTCCTGCCTTTTAAAATGATCTTTCATTGCTGTGTAAGTCAGTGTTATCAGGTTGAATCATCATCATTTTTGGAGTGGATCTTGTCAATTGTAAAGAAAGTGCATTCATTTGACCGGCAGTTAAACTACTTTTATAAATCATGAGCACATAAAACAGAGTGGTTTGATTAGCAAAGGTCCTCCGAGTTCAAACAGTGAGCTCACTGCATTGATGCTTATCTCGCGAGAACTCTCTCCCCTGCTTGTGTCGGCGATGCGATGCTGCTGATGCTGTTGCTGTGAATTTGATTGACGCGAACATGTCGGTGTGATGGGGGAGCGCCGGGATGCAGCTGATGATGCTCCAGAAGGGGAATACATGCAGTCAAATCAGACGTTATCGTTAAGAAAGATCACCTCTCGTTCTCCTTAATCATCAATGACAAAGATGTCTCAGTTTGTGTTGCATTTCACAAGCGCGCAATGAATCTAGCTGATGCCACCGCAGCGAGGATCTGATTTTTATTTTTTCCTTCCTTCCTTCAATATCTGTGTATCATGGTAGAGTCAAGCTGGAGCATCAAACATAAACTGTGCAACCCTGATGACAACACCGTCAGGATACCAGGATATCAACAATGGAATCGCCTTACACGTAGAGTCTAGTTTTTCATGATCACACCATTAAACGCACTATCAAAAGTGTATTCTGATTTGATTGAGCGAAAAAAGTAGCCTGCACATAAGAAAAGGACCACTGCTCACAAATTATGGACGAGGAGAATATGACCAAAACCGACGAGCATCATCTGAGTTTGCAAAAAGCCTTGCAGCAGTGCGAACTGGTGCAAAACATGATTGACATTAGTATCTCGAGCTTGGAAGGTCTGAGGACCAAATGTGCCACATCCAACGACTTGACACAAAAAGAAATCCGAACGCTGGAGGTAAGCAAGCATCCATTTGCCCGAGCCCAAATGTGAATTTTGCACCCCAGCCCCCTTTGTACAAATGTCACGCGAGCATATGTGTGCATGCACATTAAACAATGTTGCATCTTTAAATGCGTTTCATATTAAAGTTGCATCTCGGGGATTGACTGTATTGGCGTAATAAATGAAGAAGCTCGCGCTGCAGTGAGAGGCGCGAGCTTGCGCATTCTGCAGGTGGTGAAGAAGGTGGCTCGATCGTGCGCTCGCTCTGCTAACATGGATACCGAAAGGGGCCTATTGTTGACATTAATTTATATCCTCGTTTTTAAATCATCAGCGTCATTAAAACATTCGTACGTACAATATAAACACTGCATTGTTTTAAATTATAATATGTAATAAGAGTTAATGTCCCAGATATATTATTTTGGCATGATGGCAGTATGGCTATCTACTATAGTGGTCGACCAAATATGGTTTTTTCAAACACTCGATGTTGGTTTATGGTGTCCCATAAAAAATTGCAGCTTGGCTTGTTTTAATGTCTTTAACTGTTGTTTTTTGTTTCAAACTTAGGGATGGGAATCATAGGATTGTGATTTTTCTCAGCGATTCCGGTTCTTTTAGCCATTCGATTTGATTTCATGCTGATTTATAGGGTTAGTTCACCCAAAAATGTCAATTCTGTTATTCATTTCTCACCCTCATGTCGTTCCTAACCCCTAAGACTTTCGTTCATCTTTGGAACCCAAATTAAGATCTTTTTGATGAAATCTTAGAACTTTTTGTTCCTCCATTGACAGCTACGCAACTACCAATTTGAAGCTTCAAAAAGTTCATAAAGAGATCAAAAAAAGAAACCATATGAATTGAGCGGCTTGTCTAAAGAGACTCGATCAGTTTATATGATGGACAGATTTAATTTAAGCTTTTATTCATATATAAACATTGATCAGTAAACATAAACAGAAGCTCAACCGAAACTGCTTGATGTGGTTTGGATGTTGATTTGGTTCTTGAGGAAGCTCAAACATGATGCGTAACATGAGAATGAACCTCATTGGTTCTTGAGGAAGCTCAAACGTGCTGCGTAACACACGAGAATGAACCTCATTGGTTCTTGAGGAAGCTCAAACGTGATGCGTAACACACGAGAATGAACCTCATTGGTTCTTACGGAAGCTCAAACGTGATGCGTAACATGAGAATGAACCTCATTAGTTCTTACGGAAGCTCAAACGTGCTGTGTAACACACGAGACTGAACCTCATTGGTTCTTGAGGAAGCTCAAACGTGATGCGTAACACACGAGAATGAACCTCATTGGTTCTTGAGGAAGCTCAAATGTGATGCGTAACACGAGAATGAACTTCATTGGTTCTTGAGGAAGCTCAAACATGATGCGTAACACACGAGAATGAACCTCATTGGTTCTTGAGGAAGCTCGAACGTGATGCGTAACACGAGAATGAACTTCATTGGTTCTTGAGGAAGCTCAAACGTGTTGCGTAACACGAGAATGAACCTCATTGGTTCTTAGGGAAGCTCAAACGTGCTGCGTAACACGAGAATGAACCTCATTGGTTCTTAGGGAAGCTCAAACGTGATGCGTAACACGAGAATGAACCTCATTGGTTCTTGAGGAAGCTCAAACGTGATGCGTAACACAAGAATGAACCTCATTGGTTCTTACGGAAGCTCAAACGTGATGCATAACACGAGAATTAACCTCATTGGTTCTTGAGGAAACTCAAACGTGATGCGTAACATGAGAATGAACCTCATTGGTTCTTGAGGAAGCTCAAACGTGATGCGTAACATGAGAATGAACCTCATTGGTTCTTACGGAAGCTCAAACGTGATGCATAACACGAGAATTAACCTCATTGGTTCTTGAGGAAGCTCAAACGTGATGCGTAACATGAGAATGAACCTCATTGGTTCTTGAGGAAGCTCAAACGTGATGCGTAACATGCGAATTAACCTCATTGGTTCTTACGGAAGCTCAAACGTGGTGCGTAACACACGAGAATGAACCTCATTGGTTCTTGAGGAAGCTCAAACGTGCTGCATAACACACGAGAAAGAACCTCATTGGTTCTTGCGGAAGCTCAAACGTGATGCATAACACACGAGAATGAACCTCATTGGTTCTTGCGGAAGCTCAAACGTGATGCATAACACACGAGATTGAACCTCATTGGTTCTTGCGGAAGCTCAAACGTGATGCGTAACATGAGAATGAACCTCATTGGTTCTTAGGGAAGCTCAAACGTGATGCGTAACACATGAGAATGAACCTCATTGGTTCTTAGGCAAGCTCAAACGTGATGCGTAACACATGAGAATGAACCTCATTGGTTCTTAGGGAAGCTCAAACGTGATGCGTAACACACGAGAATGGACCCTTATTGGTTCTTGCGGAAGCTCAAACGTGATGCGTAACACACGAGAATGAACCTCATTGGTTCTTGCGGAAGCTCAAACGTGATGCGTAACACATGAGATTGAACCTCATTGGTTCTTGCGGAAGCTCAAACGTGATGCGTAACATGAGAATGAACCTCATTGGTTCTTAGGGAAGCTCAAACGTGATGCGTAACATGAGAATGAACCTCATTGGTTCTTGAGGAAGCTCAAACGTGCTGCGTAACACACGAGAATGAACCTCATTGGTTCTTACGGAAGCTCAAACGTGATGCGTAACATGAGAATTAACCTCATTGGTTCTTACGGAAGCTCAAACGTGCTGTGTAACACACGAGACTGAACCTCATTGGTTCTTGAGGAAGCTCAAACGTGATGCGTAACACACGAGAATGAACCTCATTGGTTCTTGAGGAAGCTCAAACGTGATGCGTAACACAAGAATGAACTTCATTGGTTCTTGAGGAAGCTCAAACGTGTTGCGTAACACGAGAATGAACCTCATTGGTTCTTAGGGAAGCTCAAACGTGCTGCGTAACACGAGAATGAACCTCATTGGTTCTTAGGGAAGCTCAAACGTGATGCGTAACACGAGAATGAACCTCATTGGTTCTTGAGGAAGCTCAAACGTGATGCGTAACACAAGAATGAACCTCATTGGTTCTTACGGAAGCTCAAACGTGATGCATAACACGAGAATTAACCTCATTGGTTCTTGAGGAAGCTCAAACGTGATGCGTAACATGAGAATGAACCTCATTGGTTCTTGAGGAAGCTCAAACGTGATGCGTAACATGAGAATGAACCTCATTGGTTCTTACGGAAGCTCAAACGTGGTGCGTAACACACGAGAATGAACCTCATTGGTTCTTGAGGAAGCTCAAACGTGCTGCATAACACACGAGAATGAACCTCATTGGTTCTTGCGGAAGCTCAAACGTGATGCATAACACACGAGAATGAACCTCATTGGTTCTTGCGGAAGCTCAAACGTGATGCATAACACACGAGATTGAACCTCATTGGTTCTTGCGGAAGCTCAAACGTGATGCGTAACATGAGAATGAACCTCATTGGTTCTTAGGGAAGCTCAAACGTGATGCGTAACACAAGAATGGACCCTTATTGGTTCTTGCGGAAGCTCAAACGTGATGCGTAACACACGAGAATGAACCTCATTGGTTCTTGCGGAAGCTCAAACGTGATGCATAACACATGAGATTGAACCTCATTGGTTCTTGCGGAAGCTCAAACGTGATGCGTAACATGAGAATGAACCTCATTGGTTCTTAGGGAAGTTTAAACGTGATGCGTAACACACGAGAATGAACCTTATTGGTTCTTGAGGAAGCTCAAACGTGATGCGTAACACACGAGAATGAACCTCATTGGTTCTTGAAGAAGCTAAAGCGTGATGCGTAACACACGAGAATGAACCTCATTGGTTCTTAAGGAAGCTAAAAAGTGATGCATAACACACAAGAATGAACCTTATTGGTTCTTGAGGAAGCTCAAACGTGATGCGTAACACACGAGAATGAACCTTATTGGTTCTTGAGGAAGCTCAAACGTGATGCGTAACACACGCGAATGAACCTTATTGGTTCTTAGGGAAGCTCAAACGTGATGCGTAACACACGAGAATGAACCTTATTGGTTCTTGAGGAAGCTCAAACGTGATGCGTAACACACGAGAATGAACCTTATTGGTTCTTAGGGAAGCTCAAACGTGATGCGTAACACACGAGAATGAACCTCATTGGTTCTTAAGGAAGCTCAAACGTGATGCATAACACACGAGAATGAACCTCATTGGTTCTTAGAGAAGCTCAAACGTGATGCATAACACACGAGAATGAACCTCATTGGTTTTTAGGGAAGCTCAAATGTGATGCATAACACACGAGAATGAACCTCATTGGTTCTTGCGGAAGCTCAAACGTGATGCATAACACACGAGATTGAACCTCATTGGTTCTTGCGGAAGCTCAAACGTGATGCGTAACATGAGAATGAACCTCATTGGTTCTTAGGGAAGCTCAAACGTGATGTGTAACACACGAGAATGAACCTCATTGGTTCTTGCTGAAGCTCAAACATGATGCATAACACACGAGAATGAACCTCATTGGTTCTTGCTGAAGCTCAAACGTGATGTGTAACACACGAGAATGAACCTCATTGGTTCTTGCTGAAGCTCAAACATGATGCATAACACACGAGAATGAACCTAATTGGTTCTTAGGGAAGCTCAAACGTGATGCGTAACACACGAGAATGAACCTTATTGGTTCTTGAGGAAGCTCAAACGTGATGCGTAACACACGAGAATGAACCTTATTGGTTCTTGAGGAAGCTCAAACGTGATGCGTAACACACAAGAATGAACCTCATTGGTTCTTAAGGAAGCTCAAATGTGATGCATAACACACGAGAATGAACCTCATTGGTTCTTGCGGAAGCTCAAACGTGATGCATAACACACAAGATTGAACCTCATTGGTTCTTGCGGAAGCTCAAACGTGATGCGTAACATGAGAATGAACCTCATTGGTTCTTAGGGAAGCTCAAACGTGATGTGTAACACACGAGAATGAACCTCATTGGTTCTTGCTGAAGCTCAAACGTGATGTGTAACACACGAGAATGAACCTCATTGGTTCTTGCTGAAGCTCAAACATGATGCATAACACACGAGAATGAACCTTATTGGTTCTTGCTGAAGCTCAAACGTGATTCGTAACACACGAGAATGAACCTCATTGGTTCTTGCTGAAGCTCAAACGTGATGTATAACACACGAGAATGAACCTCATTGGTTCTTAGGGAAGCTCAAACGTGATGCATAACACACGAGAATGAACCTCATTGGTTCTTGAGGAAGCTCAAACGTGATGCGTAACACACGAGAATGAACCTCATTGGTTCTTAAGGAAGCTCAAACGTGATGCGTAACACACGAGAATGAACCTCATTGGTTCTTAGGGAAGCTCAAACGTGATGCGTAACACACGAGAATGAACCTCATTGGTTCTTGAGGAAGCTCAAACGTGATGCGTAACACACGAGAATGAACCTCATTGGTTCTTAAGGAAGCTCAAACGTGATGCGTAACACACGAGAATGAACCTCATTGGTTCTTGCTGAAGCTCAAACGTGATGCATAACACACGAGAATGAACCTCATTGGTTCTTAGGGAAGCTCAAACTTGATCTGTAACACACGAGAATGAACCTCATTGGTTCTTAGGGAAGCTCAAACGTGATGCGTAACACACGAGAATGAACCTCATTGGTTCTTGCTGAAGCTCAAACGTGATGCATAACACACGAGAATGAACCTCATTGGTTCTTAAGGAAGCTCAAACGTGATGCATAACACACGAGAATGAACCTCATTGGTTCTTGCTGAAGCTCAAACGTGATGCATAACACACGAGAATGAACCTCATTGGTTCTTGCTGAAGCTCAAACGTGATGCGTAACACACGAGAATGAACCTCATTGGTTCTTAAGGAAGCTCAAACGTGATGCATAACACACGAGAATGAACCTCATTGGTTCTTGCTGAAGCTCAAACGTGATGCATAACACACGAGAATGAACCTCATTGGTTCTTAAGGAAGCTCAAACGTGATGCGTAACACACGAGAATGAACCTCATTGGTTCTTAGGGAAGCTCAAACGTGATGCGTAACACACGAGAATGAACCTCATTGGTTCTTGAGGAAGCTCAAACGTGATGCGTAACACACGAGAATGAACCTCATTGGTTCTTAAGGAAGCTCAAACGTGATGCGTAACACACGAGAATGAACCTCATTGGTTCTTGCTGAAGCTCAAACGTGATGCATAACACACGAGAATGAACCTCATTGGTTCTTAGGGAAGCTCAAACTTGATCTGTAACACACGAGAATGAACCTCATTGGTTCTTAGGGAAGCTCAAACGTGATGCGTAACACACGAGAATGAACCTCATTGGTTCTTGCTGAAGCTCAAACGTGATGCATAACACACGAGAATGAACCTCATTGGTTCTTAAGGAAGCTCAAACGTGATGCATAACACACGAGAATGAACCTCATTGGTTCTTGCTGAAGCTCAAACGTGATGCATAACACACGAGAATGAACCTCATTGGTTCTTGCTGAAGCTCAAACGTGATGCGTAACACACGAGAATGAACCTCATTGGTTCTTAAGGAAGCTCAAACGTGATGCATAACACACGAGAATGAACCTCATTGGTTCTTGCTGAAGCTCAAACGTGATGCATAACACACGAGAATGAACCTTATTGGTTCTTAGGGAAGCTCAAACATAATGCGTAACACACGAGAATGAACCTCATTGGTTCTTAGGGAAGCTCAAACTTGATCTGTAACACACGAGAATGAACCTCATTGGTTCTTAGGGAAGCTCAAACGTGATGCGTAACACACGAGAATGAACCTCATTGGTTCTTGCTGAAGCTCAAACGTGATGCATAACACACGAGAATGAACCTCATTGGTTCTTAAGGAAGCTCAAACGTGATGCATAACACACGAGAATGAACCTCATTGGTTCTTGCTGAAGCTCAAACGTGATGCATAACACACGAGAATGAACCTCATTGGTTCTTGCTGAAGCTCAAACGTGATGCGTAACACACGAGAATGAACCTCATTGGTTCTTGCTGAAGCTCAAACGTGATGCATAACACACGAGAATGAACCTTATTGGTTCTTAGGGAAGCTCAAACATAATGCGTAACACACGAGAATGAACCTCATTGGTTCTTGCTGAAGCTCAAACGTGATGCATAACACACGAGAATGAACCTCATTGGTTCTTAGGGAAGCTCAAACTTGATGTGTAACACACGAGAATGAACCTCATTGGTTCTTAGGGAAGCTCAAACATGATGCGTAACACGAGAATGAACCTCATTGGTTCTTGCTGAAGCTCAAACGTGATGTATAACACACGAGAATGAACCTCATTGGTTCTTAGGGAAGCTCAAACGTGATGCGTAACATGAGAATTAACCTCATTGGTTCTTAGGGAAGCTCAAACGTGATGCGTAACACGAGAATGAACCTCATTGGTTCTTGCTGAAGCTCAAACGTGATGTATAACACACGAGAATGAACCTCATTGGTTCTTAGGGAAGCTCAAACGTGATGCGTAACACGAGAATGAACCTCATTGGTTCTCGCACGTCAAGTGAACATGCTTGAGCTTCCATTTACCATGATGTGTGAGTTGCTGAATGTTTATATGTGAATAAAAGCCAAAATTCAATCTATTCATCATATAAAGCGATCAAATTTGGACTAAACCGTTCGATTCATATGGATTAGTTTTATAATCTCTTTATGAACTTTTTGAAGCATCAAAGTGTCAGTTGCATAGCTGTCAATGGAGGGACAGAAAGCTCTCAAATTTCATCAAAAAGATTTTCATTTGTGTTCCGAAGATGAACGAAAGTCTTACGACAATATAATCTATCCGACTATATTGGCCATGCAGTATGTTTCTGATTTAAGCTACTAAAAATAACCTACAGGTTGCACATTTTTGTTGTAGGCTTTTCAGCAAAATGTAGACAAAAAGTCAATTAAACAGTACAAATGTAGCCTAACATATCAGACTAGTGTTTTAAGAGATGCTGCAATAAATAAATTGTTTAAAATGCACATTTAAAACAGTTTTGAATTGTGTGCTTGAAACCAACCTACAAAACCACTGCTAGAGAAAACACATTCGTATAACTTGAAACCTTATAGTTCCAGAGATATAGTAACCCTTGTGACAACTCCCCTGTTGGACACGTATCCCCGGGCACCTGTTTGAGTGGATGGGGAATTTGACACTTAACCACATCCGACTGCAGTTCTGTGTGATTTGGCACAGATTTCCTCCCAGCAGTCAGTTGCATGCTCAGCATGTTTAGGCTTCAAATAACGCTTTACATTAGACTGGGTCTGCGTAGATGCAAGAAGTCCGAAAAGTGATCAATGCTCATGAGCTGGATGTGTAGGCCAGATGTTTCTGTACATATGACACTTACTGTATTCCTTAACCCAGTATTTGGGCTATAGTCAGTTAATTGTCTTGTATAATCAGGTATTGCTTTATTAGTTTTTTGTGTGAGATTATACTTTTGATCATGATTATGTGCTGTTGCATCATGTGTGTCGGCATTGGATTTATCCTATTTTTTTTTTTTACTCCACCATACAGTCTGCTTTTCAACAGCTCCAGTGTTTGTGTGCTCTGTTCTCTTGACGTGGGGAAACCCATTTTCCTGTTGGCTGTTGATTGCAGCCGTCACTAGTGTCAGCATGTCACAATGAAGCACTTTGTTTGTTCATGTTGATGGAATAATAATTACAAACATTAGATATTATCTGGGGGTTCTTGCTTGTTTACCTGGTGATGGACGTGCATTAGCATCCTCAATTTACCAAACACCAGTGATGCTCAAAGCGTAATGCCATTCGGTTACATTGATCCAGTGATCCCTCTTTAACTATACATGCTCCCCCCAAATAATAAAAACTCATTCAAGGTTTAAAGGTGCAGTAAGTGATTTCTGAGAAACACTACTGAAATTGGATTGGTCAGAGCACCACAACACACTTGTAGCCAATCAGCAGTAGGGGGCGTGTCCACTCAGGATGGAGGAGGAGAGTGAGTGAGCAGGAGGGAGATTTGAAGACAAACTGTAGGAAAGAGAGATGGCTGAGAGTAGTGCTGGGCGGTATACCGGTTCATACCGAATACTGGTATTTATTTTTGTTATGATATGAATTTTGATGATACCGCAATACCGGTATGTGTCGCGTTCGGACGTTCGGAGAGGTCACTGTTCGAGGGGTCACGTTTCACTGTTGCACTGTAGTGAGAGCACAGCTGAGATTGCATCACAGCCTATGGTAAGTCCGAAATCACCCCCTAAAGCCTCATTCACTATTATTCCTTACGTTATTCACTTATATTGTTCACTTGAAGGAGTGAATGAAAACAAGTGAGTGAATTCGGACAGCCGTTGCGTGTACATCGGCTGTACACTCGTTATTGCGGTGCAATGTGAGATTGAATGAGTGCACTCAATAACGTCCACTATGGTTTCGGACACCACTACAAATGGCTGTCCCCTTAAATAACGCCCTATTTGAGGTTATAGGGGGGCGATTTCGGATTCGGCCCTTGATTACAGCGGAGAATTCAAACTACACGCGGCCCGCGCGAGAGAGAGCAGTTTCTGCACGGAGCGCCGCAATGAGATTAACGTTCTCCACATGGATCATATTATAATATATAGACATATAGACCGGAGCGAGCACGTTTAAGTTTTTATGGACATATTCATGTACTCTAGTAGCCTGACGTTGTCATACTCAATTCTAGTCAGAATATGAGTCTGATACTGCTCCGTTGGGCTGTGATTATGGGGCGTGTTTCAACCGAACCAGAAAAGACCTCAATTGGATAGACCTACAACCAATCAGAGCAACGGAGCGACGCATAATGTTAGTTGTCAAATGTCAACAGAACTCAACTGCACAGTGTTGCCAAGCCACGGGCTGTTTTTCCATGTCCACGGGTTGAAGCGACCCCAATTATGTGATATTTAGACCCAGGAACCCAGGCAACCCAGCCAAAAAAACCACATATTTTACCCCCCAAACGCCTTTTTTTCCGGAGAACCCCCCCCCCCCCCCCCGGAAAGCTATTGGGCTTGTTTTGGGCTAGTTTTGAGTAGCAATTGGGCGGGTTTTGTTGTGAAAACTTGGCAACCCTGTGCACGCGCACTGGAAGAAATAAGTGTACACGATGTTTGCCAGTGTTGTAAAAAGAATTTTACTTACCAACACGATCATCATTTCTGAGAGAAATAGTGAAGGTGAATGCATATACGAACAAGTTCTCCGTTTAGGATTAGAACAAATTCCAAGCGCCTTTGATGACGTGGATGCTTACGTTACTGTTTATCATCTGTCCATCATCGTCTAAAGCCCGCCTTGACAATTTGATTGGTCCGAACAGCTTCTGTTCGGGCATAGTTGCTCCCCGACGGATCGAGTCCGGACCGAACTGCCGACCTCAAATGTTCTGGGCGGGGCTAAGTTCGGCTGGCATCCAGGCTAATACTCTAGTGCTCTAAAACCGGCAGCGTATGCGCACATATTTCATCACGTCTTCTTCAAATGAAATGTAGCCATAACGTTATGCAAAGGACACTGAACTGTACATCTGATCACGACCGCGATGACACAATGGGTTATTCTGCTGCACAGAAGACGATATGGGCAAAAATGTAACTGTTAACTGCTTTATTCTTTCTGTGTTAAACTTACATGTGTCATTTGTTCAGAGACTAGTGCTCTTAATTGTACTGAAAATGTCCATTATCGTTAAATGTTCTTCCGCATTT
Source organism: Romanogobio albipinnatus (assembly GCA_023566225.1). Lineage (NCBI taxonomy): Eukaryota > Metazoa > Chordata > Actinopteri > Cypriniformes > Gobionidae > Romanogobio > Romanogobio albipinnatus. The sequence goes on along the minus strand of CM042242.1, from coordinate 10,894,702 downwards.
CTCCCTCGTTTTGTCAGTTTGTTGTTATATAGGGTTAGATTTTTAAAATGCTTAAGGTGCCCTCAACTCTTTTTTTAACTCCATGGTCATATTTTAATATGCATGTGTTTTATTGGTTGTTGTCTCCCCACAGCATCATTTTGTGGGGCTTTGTAAACCTGTAGGCCTATTAATTCTAGTGTGGATTTTTTCTACAATATTCTCTCGTCATGACAGTAAAATAGGGCATTCTAGTCAATCTACTGCAGCGTCCTCTCTCAATTAGTAGAAAATGTAGTTAACAAAATACCGTCATATACCGCGGAAACGATATACAGTAATTAAGAAAAATACAGTGATATACATTTTTGGTCATACCGCCCAGCACTAGCTGAGAGACATTACAAAAGAGAAAACTCAGAGGAATATCACTGGGGAAAGAAGGGTTATGATTAGGGGTGTAACGGTAAACGTATTCGTACCGAATTTGTACAGTTTCCGAGTGCAATCTTTAACAGTTAACAGTAGGCTTGTTTTAAGCGCAGAACACACTTCAATCCGAGTTCCCACACGGACATAAGTATTCAGTCCATTTTATCACGAAATTCAAACGATAAATGCCATTTTGACGCTCTATGTTGCATGACTGATCACAGTTCAAGCGGCCGTGTGACGTGCACGCGCGTGAACGCAATCATCTGTGAAGGCGATCGATCATCTCTTCCTAAAGAATAAACATGAATGACCATCTGAAGGTATGCTGAGGATACATTACAACTTACTGTCATGTATCATATGTGGTGTAATCGCTAAATCAGTGTTTCAATGTTTATAGGCTATTTCAATGAATTGGATAAAAAACTATTTTATAATTAGATTTAGAAATTAATGCAAAAACTGCCTTATGTGATGTTTACATGTTTGCACACAATGTGTTATTTGAGTGTTGATTATTATACCTAAAAATAAATAGCAACTGAATTTAGGCTAATAGTTTGGGCTCTGTTGTTAACCTTTAATATTAATGTGCAAGTAAGGGCTCCCTATATAATTTACAGAAATATCTTCAATAAACTTTTAGTTATAATTTTTTTTTTTCAAGGACAGACACTTTTTTCTTCTTCAGTAAACCACTGTTTAATAAAAAAAATAAAAAGCCATTTTGTAAAACTGCTGTACCGAACTCGTACTGAACCGCAGAGGTGTAAAACTCAAAAATGTTACTCAAGTGAAAGTACAAGTACTGAATTAAATTTTTACTCAATTAAAAGTAAAAGTATCTAGCCAGAATCATACTTGAGTAAAAGTAAAAAAGTACCACATTAAAATTGTACTTGAGTATTAAAAAAGTAAAAGTAGCGTAAAAGTAGCAGCAAGAATGAAAACTAGAGATTCTTCTTTAAGATTTTAATCTCTAAAAACATGAAGTGAATGAACCACATACAAGGTTTTATCCTGCTTTAGAACTGTTTGAATTTAATGGTATTTAATTATCAAACTATGAGACTACTACCTAATGCCAGTATGCAACATGCTACTCAAAGTTGTAAAACCCCGGATTTAACTTAAAGGGATAGTACACCCAAAAATAGAAATTTGATGTTTATCTGCTCATCTCCAGGGCATCCAAGATGTAGGTGTCTTTGTTTCTTCAATAGAACACAAATGAAGATTTGTAACTCCAACAGTTGCAGTCTGTTAGTCGTATAATGCATGTGAATGGAAACAAAATCTATGAGAGTAAAAAAAAAAACATGCACAGACACATCCATATTAAACCCCACAGCTCGTGACGACACATTGATGTCCTAAGACATCATTTGTGAGAGAAACCGAACAGAATTTGTAATTTTTTTTTACCTCGAATACATTCTATCTCCAACACTCACCCGTTCAGCTTGCCATCACTTCCGGTAAGTGAGGTCAATGTACACAATCTGGCGTAGAGATACGTGTGAGAGATCACTTCCCGCACTCTGTCTGATCATTTGCCAGCAGCCATATCACCCTTTTGCCCAAGACTTGTTTCCCACTGAAGCTAAGCAGGGCTGAGCATGGTCAGTACCCGGATGGGAGACCTCCTGGGAAAACCAGGTGTCTGCTGGTAGATGTGTTAGTGAGGCAAGCAGGGGGTGCTCACCCTGGGGTCTGTATGGGTCCTAATGCCCCAGTAGGGGACACTATACTGTCAAAGAGCACCGTCTTTCAGATCAGACATTAAACCGAGGTCCTGACTCTCTGTGGTCTTAAAAAAAATCCTAGGATGTCCTTCGGAAAAAGAGTAAGGGTGTAACCCCGGCATCCTGGCCAAATTGGCCTCTGTCCATTATGGCCTCCTTCATCACTCCGTCTCCTCTCCACCATAAGCTGGTGTGTGGTGGGCGTTCTGGCGCAATATGGCTGCCGTCGCATCATCCAGGTGGTGCTGCACATTGGTGTTGGTTGAGGAGATTTCCCCCTTCTATATGTAAAGCGATTTGAGTACCCAAAAAGTACCCACAAATGTATTATTATTATTATTATTATTATTATTTTTTTTTTTATTATTATTATTATTATTATTATTATTATTATTATTATTATTATTATGTACACTGGCCACACTTACCGGAAGTGATGGCGCGCTGAACGGGTGTCGGACATAGACCGTTTTTGAGGTGAAAATATTATATAAATACTGTTCGGTTTCTCGCACAAACCGATCGTTTCATGTCTTGGGACATCAATGTGTTGTCACGAGCTGCAGAGTTTAATATGGATTTGTCTGTGCAGGTTTTTTTTACTCTCATAGATGATGCTAGTAGTCATGTACCATTCACATGCATTATATGACTGATAGACTGCAACGGTTGGAGTTAAAAATCTTCATTTGTGTTCTACTGAAGAAACAAAGACACCCACATGTAAGCAGATAAACATCACATTTCATTTTTGGGTGAACTATCCCTTTAAGCAGAAGCTGATTTTCAAAATTGTGAGTGTCAAGCGTCTTTTGGGGCTGAAAGCTATCTTGCAGTGCAGAAAAGCATCTCACTCTAATTTCCAGGGCTGCGTTTCCCAAAACCATCGTAAGCTTAAGTTGATCGTAGAACAAGTGCCACCAATGGTCTCTACGATCAACTTAGGCTAAAGATGGTTTTGGGAAACGCAGCCCAGGTCAAGGTGCTGCATTGTGGTAATTGATGCGACATGACGTCACTTCCAAAGGACCAATTAGCATGTCTGACCAATTTCATGGAATGTTAAAATGAATCTCATTGGCAGAATAAATACATTTAAATTAAACATTTAAATTAAACTGGGCATCAGCGCAATTCAATTGGTTTGGTAATAGTAAGGGAAAATAGAATGAAGTGATCTCCAAAAAAGAAGTACTTTTTGACTGTAGATAAAATTGTAAGGAGTAAAAAGTACTTTTTTTTCCTTAAAAAATGTAATTAAGTAAAAGTATTGATTTTTAATTGTACTCAAGTAAAGTAAATATCCCCAAAAATAATACTAGTACTTTACACCTCTGCTGAACCGTTCAAAACCGAGGTACATACCGATCAGTTTTGTACCGTTACACCCCTAGTTATGATCAGGTAAGAGCTTTATGACCCGCGTTAATATTAGAAAAGCTTTCCAGGGCTGGAGAGAACGAAGCGGGAAGTCTGAGGTTGCTTTGTTTCTGCTCTATGCGTGAGTAACATTGGTTTTGAGTGTGTTCTGGTGGCGACCAACAACAAACTCTTGCTTGTATATTCTCCTGTGTACTGTACTGTACTGTATGTTCATTTTTTGTTCTTCCTTGTTGTTCGTCATCTTCACTTTATTTTTCACGAAGCTTTATTTTGCTTCTCTTCTGCTATGATAAAGAGACATTTACTCTTACATTGTGTGTTTGTGCTTACATTGGGGGCGGAGCAATAAAGGCGGTGGTGTGTTTGTTTGTGTTAAAAAAAACGATTATCAGAAATTGCTTACTGCACCTTTTAAAGTATATTTGCAACAGTGAATTGTCTGTGGTCTAGACAAACTCTGTCCTTCAAATACATCAGATAGTTTCAGTATTTTCTACTCAGGGATCATAATCGATTATAGTATGATATCTCCTAAGTTCATAACATTCATTGTATGTTATGGGTAAAAACAAGCATATCCTTTGCTTACAAATTGGCACTGGTTTAAATTACATTAGAAACAAACTAAATTGCGTCCGTCCACTGTAGTGGACAGATGTGTAACTCTCAAAATTCAAAAAAGATTTGTGGGTGAAATGTTTCTTTTTAAACTAAAAACTGTAAGGTTTTATTTTCATTTTAAAATTTGCGATTTGGCTTTTGAATAGATTACAGAATAGGTTTGGGTCAACTTCTGTTGTTTTTAAATGTGCTATAGAAATAAAGGTTGACTTGACATGAAAGGATTAAAGCAGGGTTTACAAAACGATTAAAATGATATTAACAATGCAAACAAATAAAACATACTAAAAACATCCTATTATGACCTGCTTGCCATATGACCATTAATCATGAAGAATGTGAATGTGTTGATAAATTATTGAAATATTAAGTTAAAATCTCTGGGATACTTCAGGTAAATATTTTAGGTTCAGCTGAAAAAAAAAAAACGTTAGTTTCGGTCACAATATGCAGTGCACCCGGAAAGTATTCACAGCGCTTCACTTTTTCCACATTTTGTTATGTTAAAGGTCCCGTTCTTCGTGTTTTTTGAAGCTTTGATTGTGTTTACAGTGTGCAATATAACATGTGTTCATGTTTCGCGTGTAAAAAAACACAGTATTTTTCACACAATTTACTTATCTGTATACCGCTGTTTTCACTGTCCTAAAAACGGCCTGATGAGTTCCTTGTTCTATGAAGTCCCTCCTTCAGAAATACGTAACGAGTTCTGATTGTGCCAGCGGTTCCTGTGTTGTGATTCGACAGCAGCTTAGCGCACGTTATACGGAAAGGTCACGCCTCTTAACGGGAGATGTATGCGCTCAATGATCTCTACAGCGTCCCTGGGAAAGCCAAACAAAGGTGATTTGACTCCGGGATGAAAATAACAGCGTCTCGACGACATGGCGACAAACACACTGAAACACAGCTCTTCCTTTTCTCCACGCGACCGTCCTCTTCTCCACGTGGGACAGCAACAAGACCACGCCCCCTTTTTCGCGTATTCTTGTGGGCGGAGGTTAGTCTGTTCTACTGTCCTACTGACGTAATGAATGAAGGAAGTACCAGGATGTAGTCCAAGCCGGCCGTTCGCTGTAGGCTTTGAAAGGGAACTTCTGTTAAATAAAATATCTCGCTTGGCATTGAACTTTGAGCTTTATAATTTTACAGGTATTATTTATGCTCTAACAGCAACATTACACACTAACTAAAGTTTGAACAATGGGATCACGAAGAACGGGACCTTTAAAGCCTTATTCCAAAATGGATTAAACTCATTCTTTTTTTCCTCAATTCTACAAACAATACCCCATAATGACAACATGAAAGAAGTTTGTTTGAAATCTTTGCAAATTTATTAAAAATAAAAAACAAAACAAAAAATCACTTTGCTCAATACTTTGTTGACGCACCTTTGGCACCAATTACAGACTCAAGTCTTTTTAAGTATGATACTACAAGCTTGGCACACCTCTTTTCGGGCAGTTTCTCCCATTCTTCTTTGCAGGACCTCTCAAGCTCCATCAGGTTGGACGGGGAGTGTCGGTGCACAGCCATTTTCAGATTTCTCCAGAGATGTTCAATGGGGTTCAACTCTGGGCTCTGGCTGGCCACTCAAGGACATTCACAGAGTTGTCCCGTAGCCACTCTTTTGTTATCTTGGCTGTGTGCTTAGGGTCGTTGTCCTGTTGGAGTCTGAGGTCCAGAATGCTCTGGAGCAGGTTTTCATCAAGGATGTCTCTGTACATTGCATTCATCTTTCCCTCGATCCTGACTAGTCTCCCAGTTCCTGCCACTGAAAACATCCCCACAGCATGATGCTGCCCAACCTGTTCTCACTCCCAAGGCGTCAAAATCCGAAGCATGGTCAAGTGCTTTCCGCGTCACAATAAAGACGTTAAAGGTACCCCTAGGCGTCACTATATCGACACGCTTGGTGCTCCATTCATTTCAATGAGAAACCTTTGGTGTTATACACAGACGTGTTGGGCATGGAAACGTTATCGTCATGATGATCATATATTGGGTTATGATTTTGCCATTATGACATGTTGGAGTGTGATTCTCAATTTAATCAGCCAGCATAATTTTATTTACGCTATCTAGACACGTTTTAACATGTAACCCAACCCCATTCCATCCCTTAACCTACCCATTTGTGTGGTATATAAAACACAGGATATAACAGGCAGATACGACTGCATGCACAATTTATTCAAAAAGTACAAATATTCCAAGTACTCCAAGGCCAAGCGATTGATTTGTGTGAAGGAAATCCCCAAAAGCGATCAGCGTATCCATCCGCAGAAGATCATGAACACATTAAATTTCAAATATTGCCGTCCGTTACGTCAGTTTTCATAGTGAAATTGCATTGGCTCTTGTATGTCTCGTGACCAATTGCGTCATTACGTCAGCTTTGATTGTAAAATTTCATTGGCTCTCGTGTGTCTTGTGACCGATTGCGTCATGCTAAAGAGTCGTGTGTATTATTTGAACGAGGTATGAATGAGTGCGTTCACAGAGCGGCAGGATCATCATCTCAATGATTAAAACATTAAAGATCAACTCTGTTGTTCTTTACATAAAGATATTTTGTGACTTCAGAAGACTTGGAATTCAACATGAGTTAATACTTTTATACTGATTTTGCAATAAATACATGTGACTGTACTTGTATTTGCCTGTTATGTGTTTTATATTGTTTAGAAGTGGGTAGGTTTAGGGTAGGAGTGGGGTTAGTTGCTCCAAAATATAAAAGAAGCCTATAAATGTGAATAAAATCATGCCTGCTTTTACAAATGCAAAGAATAAAATGCGTCTTGTTCTGACGCATTGGGTCAACAACTGAAATGAATGGAGCACCCAGCGTGTCGATATAGTGAGTGACACCGAGGGGTGCCTTAAGCATCTTTGTTGTGACGCGGAAGGCACTTGACCATGCTTCAGATTTTGATGCCTTGGGAGTGAGAATAGGTTTTGCTGCCACCACCATGCTTTACTGTAGGGATGGTATTGGAGTGTCATGGCAAAGGCTGTGAATACTTATGTGATTTTTTTCCCCCTGTTTTATTTTAAATACATTTGCAAAGATTTCAAACAAATTTCTTTCACATTGTCATTATGGGGTATTGTTTGTAGAAATTAGTAAAAAGTAATGAATTTAATCCATTTTGGAATAAGGCTGTAACATAACAAATTGTGGAAAAAGTGAAGTGCTGTGAATACTTTCCGGATGCACTGTGCCTGCAGCTGTTCCAAAACAACAAGAGAGTGATGTGTATTGTGACAGGAGTTTATAATTCAGTTCTCCTGGATTTGGGTCAGTTATTTTTTTCAGTTCAGAAAGGCCATTTAGTTCAGGTAGTGAATTGAAAACTTTGAGAGAAAATGCTTTTGAAAGAACATCTCTAGGCTTTAATCTGGGACTCACAGACAAAGTGCTTTATTTTCATACAGTAACATTCAGCAAACAGTGTTGCCAAGGGCGATCAACCCAACACAAATGAAACTGAACAAACTGTAGATGGACAGTGTTCAATAAACTGATAAGGCTGAAATGATCAAATAGATAATTCTTATTTACTCATTAGTTTAAAAGGTCATAATGTATCTTGATGGCATCTAGTTTCTGGATGATTTGTCAACCATAATCCTTTTTTCTTGCTATGTGTGTGACATTCATTACCTCATTCCTTGTGGACAAAACATGTTTTGCTGTATGTTATACTTTTTGTACATTGTAAAAAAAAAAAAAACATGGAGTTTTAAAAAAGTAAATATTTTGCATAACTTTTGAGTTAATAATTAAGTCATAAGTCAATGTTTGAGTGAATGTATTTTTTATTTTTTTTTGCAAATCGTTCTTTCAATCATTTGTGCTTCCTCTTATGTTTTCTATAAAATTAATATTCTAAATAATTTTTGAAGTTGTAAATAAAAACAAAGATTATATGTTTTTGTGAGGGACCAAGCAGTCGAGGGCAAAGGACACAGGGTTTCCAACCAAAAATGATTTATTAAATGCAAAAAAAACAAAGTTACAAATTAAATAACTTGAAAAACTGACTGAAAATAAAGTCAGGTCTAGGCTCATGACAATAGTAAACTAAAGAAACTCAAAACTAACAACAGTAATCAAACAAACAAACTAAACAAAGAAAACATGGCCTTCCCAAATGACACACATGGGGAACTTATATACACACAGGACTAGTCCATTAAACATACACAGGGAACACCACAAATATCACTTAGCACAATTACAATAAATAAAGTAATTAACTTCAGAAATAAGAAATGGGCCATAAACAAAATAATGTACCCAAATAATTAGTCAACAAAATATAAATAGACAATAAATAAACAAACAGTCAATCATACACCCCCCAGCTAATTAGCAACACGGATTAGCCCAACTGAACAAAATGGCAGCAACTGACGCCAACCGGTCCTTTATTGGAATGGACCTCCACCGGAGCGCAGTGTCCCCGACAGCGCCAAACCGCCGCTCTTCCCACGTAAGCAACTTAAACTCAAAAGAAATAACCGCTAACACAATATACCACTAATAACTAGAAAGTGTGCACCCAACCTAGTCATGTATGGTAAAAGTGTAAATTATAAATAAAGTGGGTAAAATGAACCAAATCTGTGTGTCTTTATTATGAAATATATAGGATGATCTGCACGTCCTCTTCTCCACGTGGGACAGCAACAAGACCACGCCCCCTTTTTTCGCGTATTCTTGTTGGTGGAGGTTAGTCTGTTCTACTGTTCTACCGACGTAATGAATGAAGGAAGTACCAGGATGTAGTCCAAGCCGGCCGTTCGCTGTAGGCTTTGAAACGGAACTTCTGTTAAATAAAATATCTCGCTTGGCATTGAACTTTGAGCTTTATAATTTTACAGGTATTATTTATGCTCTAACAGCAACATTACACACTAACTAAAGTTTGAACAGTGGGATCACGAAGAACGGGACCTTTTAAAATGTCAAACATTTCTAAACTTGACAACAAACCCCACAACTGTGTGAATAAAACTGGTAAACAGTGCAACCATAATTATTCATGCCCCAGTGCATGCTGGGAATGGAGCTGAACCACAAAACCTTTTTTCAGTGTAGATCTATTTGAACTCAAAAATGCATTAATCTAACTCACGTGCTGTGCTTAAAGTCATGACAGAATTTTTTTACTTGATGTAAGTATATATATATATTTTTTTACAGTATATTGCATTTATGCTTTTTAATAGTTGTGTGAATAGTTTACAAAATAGTTTTGCTAGTGTGTGTTTGTGTACAGTGCTGCTATTTTTTTACCGCCATATTCTAATATACAGTTTATATAATTTGATTGTATGCTAGAATTCTATCATTTCTACAACACTGCATCCTTGTAAACAAATGGATACTATTTAAACCATACAGAGAGATGGTGTATATAATGCATATAAGGGAAGTGGAAAATAACTAGTGCCTCCTGTGAGGTTTTCGTGTGTTATGCTTATTTATAAAAGCACTAACAACGCTTTAAATGTTGCCTCCTTGTTTCCCTGCACAAACATTACAGTGACATGACTGTCTTGGGAAACTTGTCCAGTTTAGAATATTCATGTTTTTTTCAACATGCTTGGAATCAGTTCAAAGAGATCATAAAATATTGAATGACATTAAGGACAGATGAAATGCGAAGCATTGCATTTAGAGTTTGCTTACGGATCTGCGTGTGTCATATAACTATACTTCAACAATAAAAATACACAGTTACTTTGTTTGGCTTACATGGAATCTGCACACATTTGAAAGTCAACATGAAATCAAAATAGAAAATTCTGGAATATTGCAGTATTTATTATAATTTTTTTATATATGCATATTATATTTATTTTTAATTAATATGCATAATCAGATAATCAGCCGATATAGATTATTGGCTGATAAATCTGTTCATCAGATAATCAGCCATCTGCCTATTGTTTTTACAGCTAAACAACGATAAAACTGAAATAATCATCTTTGGTCCATCAGCTCTGACATTGTCTTTCAGCTTGGTCCTCTCTCTTCTAATGTGTACGACTGTGTTAAAAACTTTGGTGTCATGTTTGGTTCCACACTGTGTTTTGATAAGCAGATTAGTGCTGTTGTGAAAAGCAGTTTCTTTCAGTTAAGATCTATTGCTAGAATCAAGATGAGGCTCTCACTGTAAAAAAAAATCCCCCTAAAATTTACGGTAAAAAAACGGAAGCTGTGGCTGCCAGAACTTTACCGTAAAAAATACAGTACACAGTAAAAAATAAAAACGGAAAATGTACTGGTAATTTATTTCTGATTATGTGAACTCCCTGATGTCTGGGAGTTTGTGGACCGGCTGGACTCAAGTCCTCCTAGGACCCTGGTTCCGATAACTCCGGTGGTTCCTGCTCCGGTGGTTCCTGCTCCGGTGGTCCCTGCTCCGGTGGCCCGTGGTCCCTGCTCCGGGGTGGAGGAGGAGAAGGAAGGTGCCATCCGTGACTGCTCCGGTGGTCCCAGTTCCAGTGGTCCCTGCTCCGGTGGTCTCTAAGTGGAGGAGGAGAAGGAAGGTGCCATCCGTGACTGCTCCGGTGGTCCCTGTTCCGGTGGTCCCTGTTCCGGTGGTCCGTGCTCCGGTGGTCTCTAAGTGGAGGAGGAGAAGGAAGGTGCCATCCGTGACTGCTCCGGTGGTCCCTGTTCCGGTGGTCCCTGTTCCGGTGGTCCGTGCTCCGGTGGTCCCTGCTCCGGTGGTCTCTAAGTGGAGGAGGAGAAGGAAGGTGCCATCCGTGACTGCTCCGGTGGTCCCTGTTCCGGTGGTCCCTGTTCCGGTGGTCCGTGCTCCGGTGGTCTCTAAGTGGAGGAGGAGAAGGAAGGTGCCATCCGTGACTGCTCCGGTGGTCCCTGTTCCGGTGGTCCCTGTTCCGGTGGTCCGTGCTCCGGTGGTCCCTGCTCCGGTGGTCTCTAAGTGGAGGAGGAGAAGGAAGGTGCCATCCGTGACTGCTCCGGTGGTCCCTGTTCCGGTGGTCCCTGCTCCGGTGGTCCCTAAGTGGAGGAGAAGGAAGGTGCCATCCGTGACTGCTCCGGTGGTCCCAGTTCCAGTGGTCCCTGCTCCGGTGGTCCGTGCTCCGGTGGTCCATGCTCCGGTGGTCCCTGCTCCGGTGGTCCCTAAGTGGAGGAGAAGGAAGGTGCCATCCGTGACTGCTCCGGTGATTCCAGTTCCAGTGGTCCGTGCTCCGGTGGTCCGTGCTCCGGTGGTCCGTGCTCCGGTGGTCCCTGCTCCGGTTGCCCCACCTGTTGTTCCCTCGTTATCTGCTTGATTCGTTGAAATTACACTACGACTTGTTCTTTTTCATGTCCAAAAACTGTAAATGTAATGTAAGGTTAGATCTATTACAGTTATTCACTATGTAGTACGGAAACTTTCTGTTAACCAGTTTACAGTCTTTTACTGTTAAAATCATGATCATTTTTTACAGTAGGGTCTTTCACAAATAGTACAAAATGTGGCAGCCAGATTACGGAGTAGCACTGAAAAACGTGAGCATGTGCTTGCCGCTCTTCACTGGTTCCCGGTTAAGTTCCAGTTAAGCTTTTTGTTTTTAAAGCTTTGCATGGACTTGCTCCTCTTGATATTTGTGATCTTCTCACCCCATACACTGCTTCAAGATTCCTTCGATCATCCAGTCAATTACTACTCAGTTCCTCGTTCACTTTTTAAGGCTAAAGGTAGCTGCTCCTAGGCTTTAAAAAAAAGTCTTCCTCTCTACATTAGATCTTTCCCTTCCGTTTGTTTAAATCCTCTTTGAAGACCTATTTGTATTCTTTTTTTTTTTTTTTTTTTTTTTTTTTAATTCGCTTTCGAAACATTTTCACAAGTGAGGTGTACATTTTCAAAACTCATAGTGCTAATATCACAACAGCTCATCAAAAGTGCACTTTTTTTCAAACATTTCAGCATATTTTAAATTGTGTTAGTATAATACACAAAACCACAAAATATCCTTTTCACTACACAAAATAAGTTTCATCTTTATAAATGTTTCATTCACAGTAACTGCCTTTCATAAAGCTCTTACTATCAAACTTTTGATTTGCATCTCTTCGCGCTCAGTTTAATACATTCGTCTATTATTTAATCCAACTGATCTCAATTAATCATTTGGTACACCAATAGATTTCTATAGATATTGATTAAATAGACATAGTTTCTACTTTGCTTGCAATTTCCGATATGGATAACCATATGAAATGAATTATTTTTACATTATAAGCGATTTATCTTCAATTTTAAGGTAAGTGTGTGTGTGGCCTGGTAAACTCTACATTATGAGACTGTCACATTAATGTAACACCCTTATAAAGCTCAACTACATTCAGTCATATGGTACAGTGAGAACATTTATTGGCAGCAAACTCTTGATATAGCACAGAACCTCATGGCTGTGTCATACATTTATCACACCTTTATCACACTGAATACTATTACAAACATTATGGATTCAATTACATAAGTTAGGTAATGTGTATTTCTAATGAGGCACGTGTAGCCTGTGTTACAGTAGATAATTCAGCAACGAGGGAGATTTGAAAGATGTATCTTGCATTGTTTGCTGTTGGATGAACTGATTGTTAAAAGTACTGAACTGAAAGAAGATCACACTGTTGTGTTTCGGTGATTAAACCAAATGTTCTCATTACCTATCTATCTATCTCCGTTTGTGTAAACCCACTTGGGATTCAGAGTAAGTTGACTTGCGTACCGCTGACCCCCGGAAGCTAGTTATTTTATTCTATAAAGTTTTCAATATGGATATTTTTCTTACACAAACGAGTCACTTTGCCTCAGAAGGCCTTTATTAACCCCCCGGAGCCATGTGGAGCAGTTATATGATGAATAGATGCACTTTTATGGCCATTATAAAGCTTGGAAGAGCCAGGACATTTTTAATATAACTCCGATTTTATTCGTCTGAAAGAAAAATGTAAATCATGGGGTAATTTTTGGGTGACTAACCCTTCAATACAAGTTACAGCATGAAAAAACATGCAGGGTCATCAAATGGTCTGTATATGGTACAACTTATCGAAATGTATCATGTCACATTTAATCGCTCAGTGTTTCAACCCACGGAAAGACATCAATAAAACAGCTTGTGAAAAATATGTCACTTAACGTTGCATTTATCTCAGGTTATCTAACGTTCAGAGTTCGTTAGCTAGCTAAAACACCAGAGAGAAGCTTTTTTACTGTTAATTATATATTATGTTTGGATAAATAAGTCATGAAGGACAAGTTTTTATGAAAACTACATTATGTGCAACTGAGTTGTATACAAACATTTCAGTTTTTATTTGAGTATCTGAAAAGGAAAAAAAACAGTTGAATATAATAGTTTGGGCTCTGTTGTTAATTTGAACCTCTAATATGTAAAGCGATCTCAAACTCTGCTCCTGGAGAGCCACTGTCCTGCAGATTTTAGCTCAAACCAGCTCTAGTTTCTAGTAATCCCGAAGACCTTGATCAACTGGATCAGGTGTGTTTATCTAGGGTTGGAGCTAAACCACTCCGAAATTGCCCCCTATACCCTTAAATAGGGCACTGTTTGAGGGGACAGCCATTTGTAGTGGTGTCCGAAACCATAGTGGACGTTATTGAATGCACTCAATAACGAGTGTACAACTGAGGTATGCTCAACGGCTAGAGAATACCCATAATGCACCGTGAGAGTTGCACGCTGAATGAACATTATAGTAATGTACCAAATGACAGGGTTCCTTCTATAGTTTACAGCATTAGTTGGGAGAGATTTCTTTTTCCCTGTATCGGCAGATATCATTCTGAACTTTCCGAGTGACAGGTTTTCAAATTCTGTTGCTATTTCAGAATTTTAAGCACATCCTGTGACACATTGGTGTAAATTATCTAACGTATAACATACAAATGTTAAATATTGTATAGGTTAATGAGTGCTGTATGAAGTTCTTTCTTTTTTTCCTTCCAGGGTAAACTGGTGAAGTATTTCAGTCGGCAGCTCTCTTGCAAGCGTAAAGTGTCCTTACAGGAGCGGAATGTGGAACTGGATGGATTCCCGCGTCTGGGACATTGGTTCCGCATTGTTAACATGAGGAAAGAGGTTATTGAGGTATGTACAATCCTGTGCGTTGTGTCCTCAACCAGTTCAGTGCAAACAGAGGTGGGTGATATGTTCAGAATATTATATCACGACTTGAGTCATTACATTAAAACAATATATATCATGAAATAGTTATTTTATAGTTTTTATACCCTTAAATATGTTGATGCCATTGAAATTTCAGAATTCTTGTCACCAATTTTCAATATTTTGATGGTACCATTTAGACATTGTACTAGCTGTAAGTAACATTGCACCTACTCTAATCAGAGTAGATTACCGGTATATTGCAGAGTATTAGTAGATTAGAGTACCGGTATATTGCCCACCACTAAAGTCGGGCTCAGACTACAGGAGTTTTTAAATCCTAACCGATTATGAAATCTGCACCATGCACATAAGGAGAATCTTCACAGATTTTTTTTCTCTCATATCTCAAACATGCACACACTACAAGATTTGAACATTGTAGCGCATCACACACTTCAAGGTATTATTACGATTTTCATGCCAGGAGGAGCACCTCACGTGATCTCATGGGCAAGCGGATTTGACATTGATTCCTCAACAGGTGATGTTTACGTTTGCTAGAAGCTTTCTACACTCACCCGGTATGTTCAAAACCAAGGCGATTTCTCCCCAGCTCTTTTCTTTGTCTGTACAGTTGTCATGTTTTCGAAGACACGTTATACAAGCAGTCGTGTTGTTGCAACACTCACTTCCACATGCCGTTCCACCATCTCCGCTGTTTAACGAACCCACACACCAGCTTGTTTCGCTGTTGTGATTTCAAAAGTGCTCTCATTCACTTTTCTCATTGGCTATTGTGAAAGAACTGACGTAATGATCCCGATTTAAAATCTGTTTGATAAAATGTGTCCACGAGCAGATCGGGAGGTTTAAGATCTGATCTGTAAACGTCTCACATTACCTGATAATCTGGGCCGGACATGGGAACCGACCAATGTCATGGACAAGATTTTTTCTCAGATTGTCGGGAGAGGTAAATCAGGGATAAATCGGCCTAAAACTCCCGTAGTCTGAGCCCGGCTGATTTCCTTGTCCAACTCCATCATGAAGTTACCGGTCAAGAAAAGTTCAGGCTTCATGGAGTCAGTTCAGAGTTTGGAAATATCATGGATCCATCCGACCGAGTAATGCTATCTTTTAGTACAGCAATCTCAAACTCTGCTCTTGGAGAGCCAAGTTTTCATTATTATGATTATTAAACAGCAAGCACAAACTATGCAAAAGCGACAGCCTTTCCGGCACTCAGTGTCCGAATTCAGTCCTTTTAGTGAACTATATTAGGGGAGTCATTTAGGGAATAGTGAATGAGGGTATAGGGGGCGATTTCGAACACAGCAACTGTTTTAGTATGTGCTACCAACACCAAGGTTAGAGGTTAGAATTAGTTTTATTTGTTTTTAGCTCTGTAATGGACATGACTAACAAAATCTTTAGAATCGGCTGCAGGGCGGGTTTGTGCTTAACTGGTTTGGGTATTAAAAAAAATCATGCATCGTGTTTGTATGCTTGTGTGATTACTTATTCTTGTCCTGAGTCATGTCTTTTAAAAAAAAATTAAGTTAACTATTTTTTTGCTGATTTTGTCAGTTGCACAATCATATATGATGCAAGCGACACAATGTTCTTCTGCACAAAATATTGCACAAATATTGCATAAGAAATTGTCACTAAATATTTTTTAAATAAGTTATATTATATATTATAAGTTATATACTAAATAAATGTTTTATGCTGACAATTTCACTCCCCTTCATTGCTAAAACCAATTACATTTTGTTTGATATTTTTATTTATTTCATGAAAGTAAGAATTTATTTAATTACACAAAAGTTCCCCAAAGAACCTTTCAGTGCAAAGTTCTTAAAAGGCCCATTTTCTCTTAGCGTAAAAACATTTGAATAAACTAAGGGTGTGTTCACACTTGTAGTTCGGTTCGCTTTAGTTCGCGTTTTGGTCCGGACCAAAAAAAAACCCCATTTAGTCCTGGTTTCGACTGGCATTTTTGATACCGAACCTAAAGGCATAAGGATTAGGGGTGGGCAATATAGCCTCAAATTTATATCACTATATTTCAAGAATATTAGCGATAACGATATTTATGACGATATAGAATTTTTTTGGTTATTGCATTTATTATTGCAAACAAAATGAAGGGCATTTTCCATCCTTTTCCAATGAGCTACTGTCATTGATGAGAGAATATTTAATTCGAAGTGTAAATCTATTGTCATAAGGTGGCAGCAGGAGCATCATAGACACAAACAGCACGAGACAAATGAAAGAAAATTAGCCTTGATTCAAGTTGTTAGTGTTTTCACTGGGAATCTTAAGTAAAACTATAACATAACATAACATTTTAGTTTAACAATAACTAAAGTAATTTATGCCATGGCATGTAGGTGCGTTTACATGAAGCACTGTAATCGGTTGAAAAGTCCAAACCGAATAAAATGCTCTATATAAACACCTCAATCGGAATAAAAATGCCCAAACCGAAGGAAATTGTAATCAGTTTGAGCAACATGTCCTCCAACCAATACGCCAATACGTCACTTCCTCCCATAGGAGCGTTTACTAAAGTTGCGCCCCTGTCGACAACAGGACACATTACTTTAATGCTTTGTTTCCTTTTATGTGCATCATATTTCAGGTTTTGCGTAGCTCAATTTGTATAGGATATTGATAGGATAGCATCTTGCAGTTGATGGAGATTTGTGGGATGCACATCCAGGGCACGAAGCTCCCGTTCCACCGCATCCCAAAGATGCTCTATTGGGTTGAGATCTGGTGACTGTGGGGGCAATTTTAGTACAGTGAACTCATTGTCATGTTCAAGAAACCAATTTGAAATGATTCGAGCTTTGTGACATGGTGCATTATCCTGCTGGAAGTAGCCATCAGAGGATGGGTACATGGTGATCATAAAGGGATGGACATGGTCAGAAACAATGCTCAGGTAGGCCGTGGCATTTAAACGATGCCCAATTGGCACTAAGGGGCCTAAAGTGTGCCAAGAAAACATCCCACACACCATTACACCACCACCACCAGCCTGCACAGTGGTAACAAGGCATGATGGATCCATGTTCTCATTCTGTTTACGCCAAATTCTGACTCTACCATCTGAATGTCTCAACAGAAATCGAGACTCATCAGACCAGGCAACATTTTTCCAGTCTTCAACTGTCCAATTTTGGTGAGCTCGTGCAAATTGAAGCCTCTTTTTCCTATTTGTAGTGGAGATGAGTGGTACCCGGTGGGGTCTTCTGCTGTTGTAGCCCATCCGCCTCAAGGTTGTGCGTGTTGTGGCTTCACAAATGCTTTGCTGCATACCTCGGTTGTAACGAGTGGTTATTTCAGTCAAAGTTGCTCTTCTATCAGCTTGAATCAGTCGGCCCATTCTCCTCTGACCTCTAGCATCAACAAGGCATTTTCGCCCACAGGACTGCCGCATACTGGATGTTTTTCCCTTTTCACACCATTCTTTGTAAACCCTAGAAATGGTTGTGCGTGAAAATCCCAGTAACTGAGCAGATTGTGAAATACTCAGACCGTCTGGCACCAACAACCATGCCACGCTCAAAATTGCTTAAATCACCTTTCTTTCCCATTCTGACATTCAGTTTGGAGTTCTGGAGATTGTCTTTACCAGGACCACACCCCTAAATGCATTGAAGCAACTGCCATGTGATTGGTTGATTAGATAATTGCATTAATGAGAAATTGAACAGGTGTTCCTAATAATCCTTTAGGTGAGTGTATATGCACTATAAATCACTCTGCAGGTTTAGGGGTGGGGTGTAGTTGTTAATAAAAAAATATTTGGAATTATTTGGATTAATGGAAATATGACAAATGGTGGTAAAAAGTCCACACATTGCATTTAAATGAACACGCATTTTGATTGGTAACGACAGTCATACGTCATTTCATGACGACAGACCTAACACGACACTGTCATTATTTTTACGCCAGCTAGAGGGCACATGACTTTGAAACATAAATAATAAGGTGCTTGAAAAACGACCTATAGAGTGTTTTTTTTTTTTTTTTTGGAGGACAGTCTGGGTTTGAGAGGGGTGGAATAAACCATAGTCGCGATGTTGCCCATCACAGTTCAGTAGAGGCGTCAGAACCACGTCTCCTCACAGCAGATCTTCATTTGTGTGTGTGACGGAGGGATTCCTGCCACTGTTTTGACTCCTTTACACATTTCATAATCCCTTCACGAGTTCTCAGCTGGTCAAAATACCATCATATGTAGGCTACGCACACACAACGAGTGCATAGCCCAGCACACATTATTATTATGGATGCTCAGTAAGTTCCCTCGTGAAATGTACTTAATAAAAAGCCACAGGCTGTCCCTATGCCTTTAGGTTCAGTATCTTTAGGTTCGGGGTAAAATACTAATGTAAACGTTTAGTGGACAAGGACTAAATGTTTTTTAGCAAATGTTGCTTAGCAGTAAACTGAGCTACAAGTGTGAACACACCATAAATAACTTATTTACACTGTAAAGAGCCTTTTGCACAATGGAAAGGCTCTATGGAAATTGATCATAGGAAATTCGCAGAAAAATAAACAATATCTTAAGAAGGCTAACAAATTACACACATTTCAGAGTTTTGGCCTAGTTGCGGCATGCTCAAATGGGATGGCAGTGAAATGTATTTCAAACATGTCTATGCAAAAGGAATTAAGCAAAAAGCCATAGCTAATGGGATAGAAATAGAAATATCTAGATATTGCACACTGAAGTGAAATTTAGACATGAGTGTGTGGAGCGATTAAGTGTGTTTAAATGTAAATGTGTCAGTGGTTTACGATTGGCTAGTGAGAGCATCTTTATGAAGGATTTTGAGGCAAGTAGCTCATTCTGAGCCTCCCCATGCTGTATATCTCTAAATATTTCCCATCTGATGGGCTGAAAGGTTGTAAACAGAAGGTCTATAACAGAAGATCCTCTGAAGGCCTTGAGTTTTTTTCACCTGTGTCGCTGTCCTTAGTGCTGAAGTGTTGGCGCTGTCCAATGTGCTGAAGCCCCCTGCTGATGTGGAGAAGGAATTGCAGCTATAGCGCAACAGTCAGGTTCCAGGAATTATAATATTCATGTTAATTTATCCTATTCCAATATCATATTCATTTTTCTTCATAGGGGAGCCAATTTTGAACAGTAACTTATAAACATTTAAAGACCGACCTACTGTTTTTTATTAAGCCATCAGCCCATATTATTTTTTACATATTTGTTTCTGTATATACAGTATAATCTACATATTTAAATCAATAGTTTTATATTTTTCCAAATTGATTATATAATTCGAAGTGCTTCATGATATTGTAGTTCTTTCCCCTCATTAAAGCCGTTAAGTACACTGTAATTTTGTCCGATTTTTCAAATACATTTTGTTTCAAGTTAAAGTTATTAATGCTTTGATTCAACTCACAGCTGGTTGGTTCATGGCTTATGACCCTTTTTCCCTATTGAAAAAGTGATTGCGAAAAATTCTTCTGGAACCAAGGCCATGAGAAGAGTACATTTGTATGAATTAAAAGCCAAAACGATGTTATATGTCATATTTATTTGATACATCTCCCAAGAAAAAAATGATATTCAAGATGCTGAAATAGAGCGTTTAATGCAGTTGTATGGCATCTTGCAAGCTGAAAGGTTGTAGGTTTGAACCTGTCACCACTGAGAAAAGCACTTAAGCTCAGGTTTCTCCAAGCCCAAAATTTATTGTAATTTATTGTTGATAACAGCACCAGTAATTCTATGTTTTGTATTGAGTCCAATTTAAAGGGATAGTTCACCCAATTGTTTTCTTATATTTAAGTCTTATATTCTGTGGGTTAGTTTTATAAACCCTTTCAAATTTTTTCACGATACTTTGATTAGAAAGTTCAGAAGAACAGAATGTTTATTTGAAATAGAAATCACTTTATAACAACGTAAAGGTCTTTACTGTCACTTTTGACCAATTTAATTAATCCACTCTGAATAAAAGTAGCCTATTAAGCTCTTTTAAAAACTGACCCTGAACTTTTGAATGGTAGTGTAGTATTTTTTGGAAGTTGTATTCAAAATCCACCATGCTTTTCAGTCGAGGCCAGACTGGCGTGACTGGTCTCCATCACTGATCAGTTGTGTGTACGTGTCTTTGTTGTAGGAGATCTCCCCAGGTGAGCTGACTCTCGAGGCTTTATTTGAGATGTCGGATGAGCAGGTGTGTGAGGCGCTGCAGAAGTTTGGAGCGAGTGATGAAGAATGTGCTCGGCTCAATGCCTCGCTCACATGTCTACGATCAGCCCACAAATCAGGTGAGTTCACAGGATGCAGCTAAAAATATCACCAGACTGTAAGCCTTCAAACTGTTCTGAATTACTGACAGTGCTATTAGATATGTAGTGGTGGTCTGTCTGTCTGTCTGTCTGTCTGTCTGTCTGTCTGTCTGTCTGTCTGTCTGTCTATCTATCTGTCTATCTGTCTATCTGTCTATCTGTCTGTCTGTCTGTCTGTCTGTCTGTCTGCACTTTATGGCAAAAAGTAGAGAAAAGTATAAAAGCACATTGTAGAGAATGACTGGAATAGATTATTAGAAGGGAGTATTCATACTTTTGTTCACATAGTTAAGCTCTGGCGTGAAAACATCTGGTGTGAACATCCAGTAGAGGGCAACCCAATGCTGAGTTTCATTATTGTGGACCGGGGTGTAAAAAGATCTTTATGTAACTCAGTTTCATATCATGCATCTGATTTTACTTGATATGATGCATTTAGTGGTATAGAAGGTTGCTTTTGTGTGAAGTGTTTATTTTGTATTTCAGTTTATTAATTACAATGGGGTGGACTGGGGAGAGATCTTTGCACTTGGGGTCGATAAGATCTTTCAATGTTTTTAAAAGAAGTCTCGTGCTCATCAAGACTGCATTTATTTGAACGAAAATATGATAAAAAACAGTAATATTGTGATAAAGTTATTTGTAAATACATTTTGAAATGCCATTTGTTCCCGTTATGTCAAAGCATCATTACTCCAGTCTTCAGTGTCACATGATCCTTCAGAAATCATTCTGATATGCTGATTAGATGCTCAAGAAACATTTCTTATTATTATCAATGTTGAAAGCAGCTGTGCTGCTTAATTTTTTTGTGGAAACCAGGATATTTTTCAAGATTCTTTGTTGATCATTTATTTGAAATGGGAGTCATTTTTAGCTGACAGGAGTGGCACTGATGTGCTCTTCTGCTGCTGAAGCCCATCAAGGCTCTTCTGCAGACCTCGGGTTGGAACGAGTGGTTACTGTTGCCTTTCTATCAGCTGGAATCAGTCTGGCCATTCTCCTCTGACAACAACAAGACAGAACTGCCGCACACTGGATATTTTCTCTTTTTTGCTTCATTGTCTGTAAACCCTAGAGATGGTTGTACGTGAAAAATCCCAGTAGATCAGCAGTTTCTGAAATACTCATACTAGCTCGTCTGGCACCAACAACCATGCCACATTCAAAGTCACTTAAATCACCTTTCTTCCCCATTCTGATGCTCAGCTGCTGCCATGTGATTGGCTGATTAGATACTTGCATTAATGAGCAGTTGAACAGGTGTACCTAGTAAAGTGGCCAGTGAGTGTAGTTAAAAAATGTAATGTATGCATTGACGTCACTTTCCCACCGGAAAACGCCCCCTCAGCCGGACTGAGTGGAAGAAGAGCTGCTGCATGACTGGATTTAATAGAGGAAACTGCGAAAACGCGAGTAAAACAATTATCAGTTTAAACTGAAGTTTGGACTCCATATAGTGTTCCTTACAACTTACCAAAGATCCAGTGATCCATGGATATTGACATGCATCCAGGAATCATGATTCCTGACATTTATATGTGCCTGATTTCAACGCAATACATGAAGCAAATTTTGCGTATACAATATAGGTCTAAATCTGGGTGATCACTTATATCAATGTTATATATATATCGTCATATCGTTCAGCCCTAAAACTTGTATAGTTTTTGTCAGTGCTTATTTAAAAACATGCAGAATATAAGATGGTAAATATTTAACTGATGAGTTGGCAATACAAAATATAACAATACAATATATAGGGTATGATTTTACCCCAAAATTCAACATATTTTGACACAATGAAAACTGCAAATCCACGTTTGGCTGCCTGGAGTCCAGTTGTTTCTGTGAATTGCGGCGATCCATTTGCTTCTCTTTTCTGTAGCTTTCGGCAGTCTGTACAAATTGATTTGATAAGAAATCTGAGATATAATTTTTACAGTCAATCTCAAAGCTCTTTCCCGTTTTAGATGTGTTTTGTGTGCTTTTCACGGCATTCACGCTGAACACTAGTGCTGCCAATCTTTTTGCCACTCAGCGGCAAACCCTCCATACTACTGCCACTATTAATACAAATAATTAATACTTGGAAATTATTTGCTTACAAATTTAATAATTTGTTACACCATAAATCTCATATTTTTAAAATCATTCGTCATAGTAGGCCTACAACAAATTATACATTTGATCTAATTTCCAGCAGTATATATTTTATGCTTGGAATAAGCAAACAAAAAAACAACTAAATGAGTGACTTAATTTAATCTCTAGTTCATAAATTCATTCAATTGAAAGATTTTCATGCTTTTCTCCAGATGTTTTCATTGCAGTGAGCTTCAGGGCTGTGTTTAGACATCCTCTGCGCAGTGTTTCTACCACTGGAGGGCAGCATTGTATAATGCTCTGAAAAACAGCACAGTTTGATAACTGCGTTAGGGAATGTCACACTTTAAATGAACGGAAAGATCTTTCTCTCAGTGTTTGTCTTCTGCCTTCAAAGCTGGAGATGATTGTTGTTCCTTCTCTTAGGAAGGAATTTCTGCAGACGTTCAAATCTCAGTCCAGTTTATGATGTCACCAGTCCGTGAAGTTAGAAGAGCTTGATAACTGATGCTAAATCACTTGAAGGACTGGAGTCTCCTGCTTAATGAACTCTTGTGATTTTTGCATATTGTCCTTAACTGATCCATAGACCTGTAAAGTGTTACCACATCTTTCACGTATTATAATACCACATCTTGCAGATTTCTGCACTGATGCATGCATGGAAGTTAATATTGTGCAAATGTACCTTTGCAAATGATTAACGTTTTGCTTGATGTATCAGCCAAATTAATAATAAACAAGTCAAGTCAACTTTATTTATATATCTTTAGATCAATAATTAGATCAGTAATTTAGTTTATATGGTTAATTTAGTTTATTAATTAGATTAATTTCGATGTTTAGTTGAAAAATGTAGTGTCCCCAACTGAGCACGCCAAGCCAGAGGCAACAGTGGCAAGGAAACCAAAACCCCATTAGGTGATATAGTATTATTATAGTTAATAATAGACCCATATTTGGCCATCTTGAAATGACTAAGATATTTTAGATATTAGATAGATATTTAGATATTTTGACAAGATATTTTAATTGATTTTTATTTTATATTTTATTTACAAGATATTTCTCATGTATGTATGTATGGTATGTATGTGTGTGTGTGTGTGTGTGTGTGTGTGTGTGTGTGTGTGTGTGTGTGTGTATACTGTATATGCAGTTGTGGTCAGAATTATTGGCACCCCTGGTAAATATGACCAAATATGGCTGTAAAAATAAATCTGCATTGTTCATCATTGCGATCTATCATAAACAAAACAAAAAAATTGCAAAAACTTAACCTTTCATTGAAGTAAAAGAATGGACAGTCGGGGGAAAATCACATTATGAAATAAATGTTTGTCTCCAAAACACGTTGGCCACAATTATTGGCACCCCTAGAATTTTTCACGAGTAAAATATCTCTGAAGTATATTTCTTAGCACACCAGGGTGACTATAGGAGCATGAAATTGTCTAGCTATGACATCTTGTTTAACAGGAGTATGAATATGAGGAAACACAAATGGCAAATTTCCTTAATCATCCATCACAATGAGTAAACCCGAAGTATATAGTTCTGATGTGCAACAAAAGATTGTTGATCTTCAACAAATAGAAAGTGGCTGTAGGAAAACAGCCAAAGCTTTGAAAATCCCCATATCCACCATCAGGGCAGCAATTAAGAAGTTCCAATCAACTAAAGATGTTATGAATCTGCCTGGAAGAGGACGTGTGTCTATATCATCCTAATGAACGGCGAGGAGGAGAGTTTGACTGGACAAAGACTCTCCAAGGATCTCAGATGGACAATTGCAGATTAGTTGAGTCTTGGGGTTAGAAAGCGTAAAAAAAAATAATAATCATACAACCCCTACATCAACACATGTTGTTTGGACGGGTTTCAAGAATAATCCTTCTTGCTCATCCAGAAACAAACTCCAGCATATTCAGCTGCCGGACAGGACTGGAAATTCAAAAGTGACCTGTTTCTGTGGTCAGATGAAACTATAAAAAGAGCTTTTGGCAGCAAACCCACCAGATGTGTTTGGTGCAAACAGGGATAAAAAAGTACTCCATACCCACGGTTAAATATACCGCTGGATTTATAATGTTGTGGGCCTATTTTTTTGCTGGAGGTCCTGGACATCTTGTTCAGATACATGGTTTCATGGATTCTAGCAAATAGATTAAAAAAAGGAAAAGACAGATCTGCTAGAAATCTTATAATGGCCCGTGGTTGGATCTTCCATCAGGACAATGATCCAAAACAACCATCAAAATCAACACACAAGTGTGTCACTGAGCACAAAATGACCATCCCAGTCCCTGTCCTGAACCCTATAGAAAATGAGTGAGTTGAACTGAAGAGAAGAAGCACCAACATGGAGCTGGGAATCTGAAGGATCTGGAGAGATTCTGTACGGAGGAATGGTCTCTGACCTCTTGTCAGGTGTTCTCCAAACTCATCAGGCATTATAGAAGAAGAAAAATATGGACGTAGTGTCCGTGACGTCACCCATAGGATTCTGAAGAGAAGTTTTGAAGCGTAAAGTCGGGTCGAGCTGGCCGTTGCCATCTTGTCAGCGCGTCATCGCATGTCACTCCCGGATAACAGGAAATGGGCAAAGAGGTGAGATGTGGGCGGAGCTGATGTGATGACAGCAGACAAACGGCAATCCACCTGTCACTCAAACTGGCCACACCCTTAATTATGCAGAGCTTTAAGGCTTTATTTAATGTAAACGAATGAGTTATAAAAAAATTCACCCCCCTCACAATCGTCATGAAGGGCAAAATTAGCCGTATAGACTATTTAATGCAATTAACTAATCATCTAACTATTCCTTTTTAATTATATTGTCTCATTAAAACCTCTACAAACATATAAAACTGATCAGATATTTCAAAGCGTCATGAAGCCGTCTTTCAAAAGCACCCATCACTGCAATATTGATAAAGAGCTGTTATCTTGGCAAAAAATAGGTTGCAAAACGTATGGAATATAATTATTATGGTCAATGTGCATTAGAGAAAAACATTTATTTAATAAAAAGACCCCTCCCCCATTTTCAATTGTTTTACTTTACAATCTAATGAAAGATTTTTATGAATTTTTTTAATAAAAGGTCAAAAGGATTAACATTTTCACAGTCTTCTTTGTTCATATTTACCAAGGGTCTAAGACAAAAAGTTACCTCTGAGAAATGTAAAATTGTCTCAGTTGACCAACAGAGGGCAGCAAAGCTTTTTCAGTCTGATAATATGTTGTGTCAATGTTAGACTAACGACTGTGAGAAAACAATGGAGAACTATTCTGGCATGTTCTTTTGCAGGTGAATTATATCACGCATACTACTTTGCACAAGCCTTATGGTGCTTTTTTTTATAAAAGTAAAACTGCAGGTATATAAATGTGATAAAATGTAATGCAGTTTGTTGTCATTGAATCTCTTCACCAATTCCGTGGTACCCTCTCATCGGATATTTCTTTCCTCTTTTGACTCTGTGTTTACTTTGAGTAGCGTTAGTGCGGCCGCCTTGGAGTGTCTGAATTTTCTCAAACGTGGATTCCCGCTGTGATAGTGTTCAGACACAGCGCTAACCACCGATTGCTTTGTTTAAAGACAGGCTTAGAGATGCCTTTAAGATGCGGGTAGCTTGTTGAGGACACAGCACGGGCTCCTTCAGGGTTCAGCAGAGGTGCCACACAAGGACTATGGAGGATTCCAGCCGTCACGAGAGCATGGTGTATAATTTAGAAATCACACCTCTCTTCATCTTGATTTCTTTTTCGTTTTCGCTCTCCTTCTCCGTCTGCCACTATACCCCCCTTGTTCTTATCTCTGCTGTGTCTTTATTCAGACTCTGATTCATTTAAATTAATAGTTCACCTAAAAATGAGAATTCTGTCATCATTTACTCACTCTCATGTCACTCCAAACCCACTTGGGACATTGTTTCTTCTGTGTTCCAAGCTGCTCTTATCATCCAAGGAAAGTGAATGGTGACCAAGATGTCAAGCAAGATTGTCATTAAATGAAGACTTGTACAGTATGTCAGTGTGTTCCTCACATAATGCTATTATAAGGATTCAGAAGACTTAAATACACCGATCAGGCATAACATTATGACCTAATATTGTTTTGGTCCTCCTTTTGCTGCCAGAACAGCTCTAACTCGTCGAGGCATGGACTCCACTAGCCCCTGAAGGTGTGCTGTGGTACCTGGCATCAAGATGTTAGCAGCAGATGCTTGAAGTCCTGTAAGGTGGGGCATCCATGGATCGGACTTGTTTGTTCAGCACATCCCACAGATGCTCGATTGGATTGAGATCTGAGGAATGTGGAGGCCAATTCAACACCTCAAACTCATTGTTGTGCTCCTCAAACCCTCCCCTGAAGCATTTTTGCTTTGTGGCAGGGCATTATCTGCTGAAAGAGCCACAGCCACCAGGGAATACTGTTTCCATGAAAGGATGTACATGGTCTGCAACAATGCTTAGGTAGGTGGTACGTGTCAAAGTAACATCCACATGGATGGCAGGACCCAAGGTTTCCCAGCAGAACATTGCCCAAAGCATCACACTGCCTCAGCCGGCTTGCCTTCTTCCCATAGTGCATCCTGGTGCCATGTGTTCCCCAGGTAAGCAACGCATCCCTGTGATGTAAAAGAAAACGTGATTCATCAGACCAGGCCACCTTCTTCCATTGCTCTGTGGTCCAGTTCTGATGCTCACATGCCCACTTTCGGTGGTGGACAGGGGTCAGCATGGTCACCCTGACTGATCTGCGGCTATGCAGCCCCATACGCAACAAACTGCGATGCACTGTGTATTCTGACACCTTTCTATCAGAACCAGCATTAACTTCTTGAGCAATTTGAGCTACAGTAGCTCGTCTGTTTGATCGGACCACACGGTCCAGCCTTCGCTCCCCACGTGCATCAATGAGCCTTGGCCGCCCATGACCCTGTCGCCGGTTCACCACTGTTCCTTCCTTTTGATAGATACTGACCACTGCAGACCGGGAACAGCCCACAAGAGCTGCAGTTTTGGAGATGCTCTGACCCAGTCGTCTAGCCATCACAATTTGGCCCTTGTCAAACTCGCTCAAATCCTTATGCTTGCCCATTTTTCCTGCTTCTAACACATCAGCTTTGAGGACAAAATATTCACTTGCTGCCTAATAGATCCCACCCACTAACAGGTGCAGTGATGAAGAGATAATCAGTGATATACACTTCACCGGTCATAATGTTTTACCTGATCAGTGCATAAAATAGTACTGTACATGAGTCATATGGACTACTTTTTGATGCTTTATGGAGCTTTTGTATAGCCCTTGGTCACCATTCATTTTAAATGTAAGAAAGAAGCAGCTCAGATGTTAATTTAAACTTTTCGTTTTGTGTTCCATGTGATTTTAGTGATTTTAGTGAGTTTGAGACCTCACAGCTCTCCAGAGAAAAAAAGTTATTTTGCTAAACAGGGTTCTTGTAGGCAGAGCAAAGCAATCAATCATCTATCTTGTTTTGTTACCTAATACAATTAAATTCAAATATATATATATACAGGGAGTGCAGAATTATTAGGCAAATGAGTATTTTGACCACATCATCCTCGTTATGCATGTTGTCTTACTCCAAGCTGTATAGGCTGGAAAGCCTACTACCAATTAAGCATATTAGGTGATGTGCATCTCTGTAATGAGAAGGGGTGTGGTCTAATGACATCAACACCCTATATCAGGTGTGCATAATTATTAGGCAACTTCCTTTCCTTTGGCAAAATGGGTCAAAAGAAGGACTTGACAGGCTCAGAAAAGTCAAAAATAGTGAGATATATTGCAGAGGGATGCAGCAGTCTTAAAATAGCCAAGCTTCTGAAGCGTGATCATCGAACAATCAAGCGTTTCATTCAAAATAGTCAACAGGGTCGCAAGAAGCGTGTGGAAAAACCAAGGCGCAAAATAACTGCCCGTGAACTGAGAAAAGTCAAGCGTGCAGCTGCCAAGATGCCACTTGCCACCAGTTTGGCCATATTTCAGAGCTGCAACATCACTGGAGTGCCCAAAAGCACAAGGTGTGCAATACTCAGAGACATGGCCAAGGTAAGAAAGGCAGAAAGTCGACCACCACTGAACAAGACACACAAGCTGAAACGTCAATACTGGGCCAAGAAATATCTCAAGACTGATTTTTCTAAGGTTTTATGGACTGATGAAATGAGAGTGAGTCTTGATGGGCCAGATGGATGGGCCCGTGGCTGGATTGGTAAAGGGCAGAGAGCTCCAGTCCGACTCAGACGCCAGCAAGGTGGAGGTGGAGTACTGGTTTGGGCTGGTATCATCAAAGATGAGCTTGTGGGGCCTTTTCGGGTTGAGGATGGAGTCAAGCTCAACTCCCAGTCCTACTGCCAGTTTCTGGAAGACACCTTCTTCAAGCAGTGGTACAGGAAGAAGTCTGCATCCTTCAAGAAAAACATGATTTTCATGCAGGACAATGCTCCATCACACGCGTCCAAGTACTCCACAGCGTGGCTGGCAACAAAGAGTATAAAAGAAGAAAATCTAATGATATGGCCTCCTTGTTCACCTGATCTGAACCCCATTGAGAACCTGTGGTCCATCATCAAATGTGCGATTTACAAGGAGGGAAAACAGTACACCTCTCTAAACAGTGTCTGGGAGGCTGTGGTTGCTGCTGCACGCAATGTTGATGGTGAACAGATCAAAACACTGACAGAATCCATGGATGGCAGGCTTTTGAGTGTCCTTGCAAAGAAAGGTGGCTATATTGGTCACTGATTTGTTTTTGAATGTCAGAAATGTATATTTGTGAATGTTGAGATGTTATATTGGTTTCACTGGTAAAAATAAATAATTGAAATGGGTATAAATTTGTTTTTTGTTAAGTTGCCTAATAATTATGCACAGTAATAGTCACCTGCACACACAGATATCCCCCTAAAATAGCTAAAACTAAAAACCACTTCCAAAAATATTCAGCTTTGATATTAATGAGTTTTTTGTGTTCATTGAGAACATGGTTGTTGTTTAATTATTAATGTTGTAAAATTAATCCTCAAAAATACAACTTGCCTAATAATTCTGCACTCCCTGTATATATATATATATATATATATATATATATATATATATATATATATATATATATATATATATATATATATATATATATATATATATATATATATATATATATAGTCACGTTATGTGGAAAAACACAAAACAAAAGCCCACGGGGGGAAAAAAACACATAATCAGAAATAAATACATACTAAAAACAAACCAACAGTGATCACGGGGAAACGTGAGACATAGACAATACAACGATCCGACAAAGACTGCAAACACAAAGGGACTTAAAAAAGGGACAAATCAAGCAGATAAATGAGGGAACAACAGGTGGGGAAATGAAATCAATAATGAGATAACAAGAGGGGCGGGGTCAGGACAATAGACCGGAGACATGACATAACCAAAAAATGACAACCCAAAGCACATGGCTAGAAAATAACCAAAACACC
The DNA here is from genome assembly GCA_023566225.1 of Romanogobio albipinnatus. NCBI lineage: Eukaryota > Metazoa > Chordata > Actinopteri > Cypriniformes > Gobionidae > Romanogobio > Romanogobio albipinnatus. The sequence continues at coordinate 10,864,400 of CM042242.1, read as the reverse complement.
ACATGTGCTCAACAAGACAAGACATATAAGATACAAGATATATATATAAAGCAAAGTTCTCTCAAATATTTTTTTTAACATTTGTCCACACTGTAATTGTAGGGGGTTCTGACTTTTTCTAGTATACAATCTGTCTGCTGCTGTAACATTCCCTTGATATGAAGGGGAGAAATCTCTTTTTCTGGTATGAGGGATTTCTGTCTTATCTTTTAAAAGACATACACCATAGCGAAAGTGGAAAGTCACATCTCAGCCATTTCCCAAGACCTTTCCATAGTATGTACCAATTTCATGTTCAGCATGTCAGCATTTATATATCTACAGTTTATAAAGATCAGGTGCATAATACTGCTCATCTTGCCATTTTATTGACCTCCCATTGACGGACAAAACTCTCTTTCACTGGGCTTCGTCTCATTCACTTCTGAACAGGCAGTTTATAAATTATTGTTTAGCAGTTTTGTTTATTATTACCTTCCCCTAGAGCAGCTGTTTGACCAAATCACCATAATTGGCATAAAACATTACAGTGTTCACAAAATGTTATTTCCAACATTAAGTGCCCACAATTTCTAAGAAAAATTAATATGTACAAAATTAGTTTACTTGTATGTATTTGCTCCAGATGAGTATGATGTTTTCAAAAGCACTAAATAAATTATTAGTGCTGTTTTCAATCTATACCAAGAGTTAAAAAACCCTACTTTACTGACCTTGTAGAGATATTTATTCATGTTGAGCGCATCTGATTTGAAGGCCGTGCTGGAGGCAATGCTTAGATACTTGTGAGTTAAAGGGATAGTTCACCCAAAAATTATCCCATAATTTACTCACCCTAAAGCCACCCTGTATATGACAATCTTCTTTCAGACGAATACGATCATAGTTATATCAAAATATCCTGGCTCTTCCAAGCTTTATAATGGCAGTGAATGGCAGCCCAAAATGTGAAGACCAAAAAAGTGCATCCGTCCATTATAAAAGTAATCCACACAGTTTAAGAAGAAAGTGTAGCGCCTCTTGCATTTCAAAATGCTTACGCTAAGCCCATGTCATCGGCGCGCCAGTTACGTTTTTGTCCGTAAGTTGAATATGGAAGGCGGTCCGCCGGAAGTTAGATATTTTACTTTATAATGTTTTAAATATGGATATTTTTCTTACTAAAACCCATCGATGCATGGATTACTTTTATAATGAGTGGATCCACTTTTTTGGTCTTCAATTATGGGCTGCCATTATAAAGCTGGGAAGAGCCAGGACATTTTTAATATAACTCAGATTGTATTCGTCTGAAAGAAGAATGTCATATGCACCTAGGATGGCTTGAGGGTGAGTATATCATGGGGTGATTTTCATTTTTGGCTGAACTAACCCTTTAAGTAAGCAAAGTAATCGGAAAAGATAATTTTTTTCATTGAGATAAACGCCTTCTAGAAATTCTGTTAAAATGTATTTTCTTGAGCCAGTTAGTAAGCTGGTGAGTCACATTCAGGATTCTAATTGTGTCTTTTTGTTTTACCCACAATCCTCCCCTGCAGGCTTCCTCATTGTAAATCTTGCTTATCATCCATATTAGTGTGTAATTGGGATGTATGTTTTCAATTGCCCACAAATGCAGCCCCTCAAACAGCTTTTACAAGTCATCTGTTTTTCAGAAGAGTCATTGCCACAAATATCTGGCCGAAAGTGGCTGTTTTCAAGAAACATGTACAAACAGTAAAAAGAATTTATATAAACCATGATGTTTTTACTTCTAATTATACATGGCTTTAAACAAAAACACAATATGTGTCCAGTACTTAGAATTGTACATCATGGTACAAAATTACCAGGAAAAATTCCATTTAGAATTTCAGTGTAACAATCTGTTAGAATTTTTGGTAACACTTTAGTTTAGGGTTCAACTATTACTATTAATTAGCATGCGTATTAGCATATTACTAGGATATTATCTGTTTATTAGCACATATTAGTGCCTTACTCTGCATGACCATATTTTACCTCCCTTAATCCTACCCAAGGTAACAATTACCTCACTAACTATTAATAAGAAGTAATTAGGAGTTTATTGAAGCAAAAGTTATAGTTAATAGTTGGTTAAGAGTGAGAATTGAACCCTAAACTGAAGTGTGACTACATTTTTGTAAGATGCTGTCAATAGAACTTCAAAGTTTTGAATGGTTTTTGAAAGAAGTCTCTTACTGTATAGTCACAAAGGCTGCATTTATTTGATCAAAAACACAGTAAAATATTCTGAAATATTACAATATAAAATAGCTGTTTTCTCTTTGAATATATATTTTAAAATGTTATTTATTCCTGTGATGCAAAGCTGAATTTTCAGCATTATTGTTCCAGTTTTCAATATGACATAATCCTTCAGAAAAGATTCTAATATTTAGATTTTCAGCTCAAGAAACATTTCTTCTCATTATTAATATTATCAATGTTGAAAACTGTTGTGCTGCTTAATATTTTTGTGTAAACTATGATGCATTTTTTTAAAATCAGGATATTTTGAGTAGAAAGTTCAAAAGAACAGCATTTACCAATTTTTTCATCTTTTGTAACATTATAAATGTCTTTACTGTGGCTTTTGATCAATTTAATGCGTCCTTGCTTAATGAAATTGATTAAAACCTAAAAAAAAAAAACCTTACTGACCCCTTAGTAGAGAAATAGTAAAAATAAAAAGTCTACAGAGGAATTATTCTGGATTTGCAGGTTGACAGAAGGTTTGTTCATTGTCTCAGTGAAGCCTGTCCAGTTCCTCTTGGTTAAAAGCATTTTTGGTTGGAGAGACTTAGTCATTTCCAAACATTTCAAATGTCTTTTTGATCTGATGCATGTGTCATTTCCTGTCTGTCAGGATTCGGTCCACTCAGTAGGGCTGAGAGCCTTTATAATTAGCTCTGTCTTGACAAATATCACTGCTAAGTCATATTCATAGTCATTGTGTCATGTAATCAAAGTCATATTATTAGAGCAGAACCTAATTAACGGTATTGCGAAATGATAATGTATGGGCAAACCGCGGGGGTGATGATTCGTCTTGACACCTCTCATGAGTTGTTTTGTGACATTAATGGCAGTATCTTCGACTTGTGATAATGGCATTGCTAATCTAGGTGCTAATAGAAGTATCCATGTGTCCCTAACAGTTGCATAAGGCACTGTTGCTAGGCAATGGTTGTGACTGCAAATGTATTGTTTCAGAAATGTTGACTTGTTCTCATTAGGATTTGCTGGATGGATCATTATTGGTCGACTTTTCTACTTTGTGTTCTGTAGGCTGGGAATTATGTCATTACTGGTGTTATAAGGCTTGTAGTTAGGATTAGGGATTTGACCTTTTACCCTAAGTATTCAATTTAGTCATGTAACTCGTCACACACTGTTTGTGCAACAGACCTGAATGAAATTTCAAATGGAGCGGCTTGATTTCTTAGCACTTATGCAATAATTTTGACCTGGTGGATGATGGAACAGTCAAAAAAAATAAAAATCCCATACATTTGCATTTGCATGCAGAATAGCCAAGCAACTGCATAGCAATATATTAACAACCACTCAAAACACCTTAGCAACCTCATAGCAATGCCTTGGCAAACTCCGAGAACACTCTAGCCTTGTGGCGTCAAGTTCTACACATGAGAGGAGTTGATTTGCAACTCAAAAATGTGATGAAACTAATCAGGAAGAATGTTTGTAACACTTACTACGAGGCAACGCGTCTTCAAGTGATATTGATTATGTACAACTACATCTTTGAACCTTTGTTGCTTGCTTTAATAAGACACATTCATCATTTCAGGAGAGCAAACACTGAGAAATTATTGACAGCTGTTGTCACAATCTACTGCACAACAGACGGATTCATTCGCACCTTTCTGTAGCAAGACAGAGGTGAATCCTGAGGTTGAAAATTGACGATAGACAAAACTACCATGGGGTGGTGAGATGAAGATGTTTTAAAAAACACTTTTTTTTGGAGGACAAACTTTTTTTTTTTTAAATCTTTGTACTCATTCAAGGTGTTACTACCCTTACGAAAAAGAAGTTTATTGATGTGTGCTATTATTATACTACTTTTAAGTATACTTTCAGTCTACTTTCTATGTAATTCTCAGAAATATACTTAAAATTGCACTTAAGTATACTAGACTTATACTGACAGAAAAGTCTAAGGGCCCTATTTTAAAGGTCCCGTTCTTCGTGTTTTTTTGAAGCTTTGATTGTGTTTACAGTGTGCAATATAACATGTGTTCATGTTTCGCGTGTAAAAAAACACAGTATTTTTCACACAATTTACTTATCTGTATACCGCTGTTTTCACTGTCCTAAAAACGGCTGATGAGTTCCTTGTTCTATGAAGTCCCTCCTTCAGAAATACGTAACGAGTTCTGATTGTGCCAGCGGTTCCTGTGTTGTGATTTGACCGCAGCTTAGCGAACATGGCACGGTTCCTGTGTTGTGATTCGACAGCAGCTTAGCGCACGTAACTTGCACGGAAATGTCACGCCTCTTAACGGGAGATGTATGCGCTTAATGATCTCTACAGCGTCCCTGGGAAAGCCAAACAAAGGTGATTTGACTCCAGGATGAAAATAACAGCGTCTCGACGACATGGCGACAAACACAGTCAAACGCAACACTTCCTCTTCTCCACGAGGGACAGCAACAAGACCACGCCCCCTTTTTTCGCGTATTCTTGTGGGCGGAGGTTAGTCTGTTCTACTGTTCTACTGACGTAATTAATGAAGGAAGTACCAGGATGTAGTCCAAGCCGGCCGTTCGCTGTAGGCTTTGAAAGGGAACTTCTGTTAAATAAAATATCTCGCTTGGCATTGAACTTTGAGCTTTATAATTTTACAGGTATTATTTATGCTCTAACAGCAACATTACACAATAACTAAAGTTTGAACAATGGGATCACGAAGAACGGGACCTTTAACGGTCTAAGTGCATGGTCTAAAGCGCACGCCGCAAGAGCACTTAGGACGTGTCCGAATCCACTTTTGCTAGTTTAACGAAGGGACAAATGGTCGCCTCGCCGAGCGCATGGTGTCTATTCGCTTAATGAGTAATGGGTGTGTTTTGAGCATAATGTGCAATAAACCAATCAGACTCTCATCTCCCATTCCCTTTAAGAGCTTTACGATTGCTATTTGCATGGTGGAATATAGACACTCTCAACCTGACAAGTCAGTTTAGATACATGTGTGTTTTGCCATAATTGGTTAAATAAGTAGCCAATTTCATTCGTCATTACAGCAAATAGGTCATTCTGATACATGTGCATGACTTGAGACTAACGCTGACTCCTGCCAGGCTCTCTCCCACACCCGTGACCCGCCTGCTCTCGCTTCTATTTTACGTTGTGTCCACCTGCCATCCACCTGTAGTGATCCCGCTTTCCAGAAAGTCACATTGCTACATTATTTGTCTCAACTGTGTTATTTTAATATATTTACTGTTTACAAAGTAGGAGGTGTCACAGAGAAACCCAAATCTCATTTAATTAAATAATAAAATGAATACAGATATAATGACTGATGACAGTCTCAACACTTAGCATCTCCTCCCATCTCCTCTCTCTCTAGCACATTCAAACTTTTGCATTAAAAAGGCAGCAATTTTTTTGCAGTCACTCTTGTGTACGCCCTCCATAACTAAAAAGTTAATCAAATTGAGTTTTAACGTTGTTTGTGGATTTTCTCTGATCTCTGTCTCGACTCAGTCTCAGACTCAACCCTCTCTGGTCTCGGTCTTGACTCGGACTCAGTATACTCTGAACTCTGTCTTGACTCGGACTCGAACGAGCTGGTCTCGACTGCAACACTGCCTATAGGCGCATATTACTAACACACCCTTTAAATAACACAGATTGTCTTTAGACCAGGTTTTTGTTGGTCAATGGCACAGTATTTTTCACTTGCCTCAAATTTTCCACAAATTTTCTGGCTATCTATGTTTTCACTGTTATATGGTAGGGGGGCGCTATTACGCATCTTCTAGTACACAATCTCCGGATCAAAACTCAAGTGAAGAAGAAGCAGAAACAAGTGATAGAAGATTGCTTACGCAAATGTAAAAAAACACTATCATTAAACATTAACCCTTAAATGCATGAATGTTTCGCCAATCATTCTTACATATTTGGGTCTTTAGCGACCCAGATCTATATCTAACATGGATAGATCTCTACCTGTCGCGATAATATATAAAACTCCTTATATTAGAGTAACAATTACATATGAATAAAATAAAGCATATTTTGTTACCTTTTGGAGCTTTGAAGGGTTCAGTTTGAGCGGATGTTTTATACCATCATCATCACTGTCTTCGTCAGAGCTCATTTCCCAGTACATTCAGCATCTGGCTCATATTCGCAAGCTCAAACATATTCTCAAAACTCATTTTCAACGTCTTCAAAATCAATATTTTGATCGCTGACAGCTTCTTCACCAGATCCACCATCAAGTGTTCTGTACTAGCTCTGCAGTAAATCGCTGAGCCATTTCAGGTTTTGCAGATTATAATTATTATTGTTTTGTTTTCTTTCTAAGGTAACGTGAAACGTCTGAGTGAAACGTCACTTCATCATTGTGTATCAGACATTGCCACCTTGTGGAATAAACGTGAATTGCACTTATTTTGTCATTATAGATTCATTTATTGTTGTGCAGAAAAAAAAATATACGTACACTCTTTACACACCTCGGGCCGTTAGCGACCCTATACAATTTTAACAAAATACTAATGGAAAAACAGGCATTCTTTTAAAATGTTATGTTTTTCTTGTTATATTGTTTATAATGAATTGATTGAGAAATACAAAGACAAAGAAAATGAACGAGGAGGAGGGTAGTGAATGACATCCCGGGTCACTAAAGACCCGAGGTATGTATTTAAGGGGTAAACAGCATATAAGTTCAAAACTGCCTAATGTTACAGAATGAAATGTCGACCCAGGAATGGTTAACGACTGTGAAGCTTTGGGGGTGTTGATAGACATCTCCTCCATCTGTGTTTTGATCATTGTTCTGAATCCAAACTGGATGTAGTCTTTAATAAAAATGCGATTTTTTTTTTTTTTTCTCAGCTTTTTGTTTAAAATGTTGCGTTTTCAATTCAATTCAATTTTCATCCAAAATTTCATCCAGCTTCATCCTTGTTGGAAGGGGAGTTGAAACTGGCCATAGGGTCTGTACAGAGGACTTCGACATGAACACAGTTATTTTGTGGCAGTCCATGTTGCATTTGTAGGAGTTTCCCTTTCAGATGCAAAATTTATGGGAGGAAAGCATATTAATGAATTGTGCATCCTGATTCACTAAGGTTTGCGGTAGTCAATTTACTGGTATTTGCACCATTATTTACCAAATATGTCTTAACCCATTTTGTGCTAGACATGGCACTGAATTTACGCATTGCCAGTAAATCATCACTCCCATTGGCACTTTTTTTAGATTGCGGCTGCACGCTAATTCACCCTGTTTAGTAAATCTGGCCCAATGTCTTCAACTTCATTCTAAGTTCATATATTGTCATTTCTGGTCAATGTCACACTTTTAAAATGACCTACACGTTTAGGGTAATTGTTTAGGGTTGTTGTTTGTTTGTCACTTCTTAGAAATCACTCTAAGAAGGAGAAGGATGTTGTTTGATGTTCCTTCGAGGCTATGCAAAGTATCAGTACTTAATGTCAACTAGCCAAGTAGTTAGTGATTGATTTCTCGATCATGCACGCAACTAGACATCGCAAACTTCACACATCTCTCAGCGGGTCAAGTGGTGGCCATGCCTGAAACTTTGAAACTTCGAGTAGCTTGTTTGTCATCTCTTTGCTGTAATTAAAAATGCTCATTTGAGCATCTCCCAGGTCATGGGCGGACTGTGAGAAGTGTCCTTCAGCTGTGCCCACTGGACCTCCTTAGGAGTAGCAAACACTTATCTCCCATCATGCTCCAAGAGTGGGAGTGTGTCCCCTAGAGCAAGCGTGTCTTGTAAGGGGGTTGCTAAGGGCCCTTGGAATCATTTGCGCGCAGTGAACGGTGACCGCTGAGCCGCGGTCCAGGTAGAAACCACAAGAGGGAAGGTCCTGTAATGATGTTTGTGTGTGGAGTTTGTGGATTGTGGGTTCCAAGCAATTACTGATTAACAATCTCTGACGGAAACGGACATTTTTCTCTCTTTTTTCAGAAAGTTTTATTTGTAAACCATAACTTAGTAAAGCTATAGTTCTGAAATGTGATTTGTGGCCTAAATATGACTACATTTACCCTGACATCTGTGATGCCCATGTGAGTGTCATGTATTCAAATCTGGCCTGTGATATTTCCTGACCTTATTCTTTATTAATAAAATGTAGGCAAAAAATCCACACTATAAGAAAAATGTGCAACACTAATTCTGCAATAGATGTATGCTTCAACTTTATTTAGTTGAAATCACAGTTACAGATTTAGACTCAATAAAATTGAAGCCTAAAGGTTTAGTCACATCAATGTGCAAGGCAAGGCACTTTTATTTCTAAAGCACGTTTAAAACCGCCACAACATCTAGTGGTCACTTGCATGTGTTGATCTGAAATACCTTCACAATGATCCATGTAAAAAAAAAATATAAAAAAAAATAAAAAACAGTTTTTAACATCTGTCTGACAACTACATGATCTTGGTTTTGTAACATGTAGACTCCTCCTGAAATGTTTGTAACCATTTAAATCTAGCCTAAATATAGCCTAACTAACCAAAGCACGCTATAAATCTCACTTATATCACAAAATCACTCTCCTCTCACAAAAACCGACGAGGTGAAGATGGATTTACTTTTAAACTGTGGTGAATTAGGTTCATACAGATGTGTAACTGTATGGTTTGTTCCCACCGCCTTAAAGCTACACTGTGTGATATTTTCCCCCATCTAGCGGTGAAAAGGTATATGACCATCCAGTAAATATTAGTTTCTGTTCCTCCCAATTCCGATTTCGTTTTAACTCCTACGGTGGCCGATTTAGTCCAAGATTAACATGGCTTCCAGTTCAATCCAGCAATCCCCCTCTTCACATTCGACACCATCGAGTGTTAAAACGCGAAAGGCGAAGCTTGAATTTACGGGTATGTCCCTCTTTGGCTAATGTACTTTCAAGATGGAGGGGCAACATGGCGACCCCCATTCGAACCCCTTACCCGTATGTATTTTCAATGGCATATTATAAACTTACGAGAATACTTTATTACTTGAAAGAAGTAAATATACATTAATAAGCACATATATTTTTGAAAGAACTAAGTGTTTTTAGCTAAGAATAAACTAAAAAAGGTACACAGTGTAGCTTTAAATCAACACAGTTTCGGCACGCGCCACCTGATGAAACACTTTGAAGCTTCATTTAGCCATAGTCATGTGACATGGGTGTTTCGAAACACTGTTCGGAGCAGTGTTTCGAAACATCTGCGCTTCGGGATCTCAGAAAAGCGCCGAAACGTCAGTTTCGCATCAGCCATCCCTAACTAACACCGTGTCTACACCGGATGGGACCATTGAAGCGCTAGAAACTAGACGCGACAAAGCGTTCGTTGATGTCAGTACGTCATTAAACAGAACGAGGCATCAGTTTACTGTCGGGGATTTGTTGTGCCGCGTCACGCCGCATCTAGTGTAGACATCTAGTGGCATCTAGTGTCTTTTGTCGCATCGCACCACTCGCGTCCGGTGTAGACACGGTGTAAGAGGAGAATTAACAAAAACTCATTTTCACAATTAGTTTTGCTCATATTTACAGAGGTTGTCAATATTTGTGGAACCCACTGTATCCAGGGCCGTAACCACCATAGACAAGTGGGACAAACAAGTGACATAGACCAGGGACAAGTCCCCCCCAATAAATAGAAATGGCCAAATTGTCCCCCCCAATATTTGAAATTCTTGCATTGCACTTCATTACGCAGCGCTCTGTATGTTAGATTGACAAAAAGGTTTTGAAGTTACATTTTTAGCCTTGTCTGCCTCAGCGGTCTAACATCGCTCGTCAATGTCAAAATGATTGAGATGGCCAATCAAATCAAAGTAAGCATGCTGTACATTCTATTTTGGCTCGTGCACAGTCTTCACACAGACGAGCGCATCAATCTATCACTTAAAAGGATAGTTCACCCAAAAATAAAAATTACGTCATCATTTACTCACCCTTAAGTTGTTCCAAACCTGTATGAGTTTCTTTGTTCTGTTGAACACAAAAGAAGATATTTAGAAGAATGTTTGTAACCAAGCAGAGAGAGCAACCATTGACTACCATTAGTATTTTTCCCCCCTACTATGGTAGTCAATGGTTGCTCTATCTGCTTGGTTACAAACATTCTTGTAAATATCTTCTTTTGTGTTCAGCTATCCCTTTAATGCCGTTGCAGAGACTCTATTCTTTCCGGTGAAATCACAAAACAAAATGCACACAAACGTGTCCATGCTCTTAATATACAATTATTGAACATCTTTGAATTTAACGAAGAAAAAAAACTATATGAGGGTGGATTAGAGCCTGGAACCTTTGACACGGTTTACAAAAATTCGACCACCAGACCACTAAGAAATTTGAATGTCAAGTGAAGTGAAGTGACGTGTGGCCAAGTACGGTGACCCATACTTGGAATTTGTGCTCTGCATTTAACCCATTCAAGTGCGCACACACAGTAAAGAACACACACACACGGTGAACACACACCCGGAGCAGTGGGCAGCCATATTGCTGCGGCGCCCAGGGAGCAGTTGGGGGTTTGGTGCCTTGCTCAAGGGTCTCACCTCAGTCGTGGTATTGAGGATGGAGGAGAGTGCCGGTATTCACTCCCCCCACCGACAGTGAATTTATTCACTAACGGGAAGAATCTGGAGACTAACAAAATATTTGATGCAAATGAATGCAAATATTACTTGCAAACAGGGGCGTAAATCGCGGGGGGGACGGGGGGGACAAGACCCCCCCAATCTGAGGGCTGTCCCCCCCTAAAAACCATGCTGAGTATTGTAAATAATATAACAATATATACTTAAAATAAATGTGTAAGTAGTAAAACAATACAAACGCAAACGGGACAAAAAATGCGTTTTAAGTTTAGAAACATTTTGAGTCCCCCCTCCCCCTTGCCTCACATTGGTTTGATCCACCGTGCACCTCAACTAACGTTACCCATAGACCGTAGAAAAACTACCACACAAGTTTGGGGAGAGAACAAGGCTCTTCAGACAGCAGTTGTGAAACACCAGTAAGTAGCTGTCAAGGCTATTTTATTCACTTTAAACATCAGATGAAGTGATTCTTTTCTCTTTAATACAGATTAGGCAAAACACTGTTAACATCACTTGCCCACCGCCGCACCGCCCCGCTCCGCTGTACAGTAATAACATCATTTAGTTCAGTTAGCGAACTGACAAAACAATTAAAAACTGAACGTGTCTGCTCAATACAGCACCAGCCGAACGAGCAAACAGCTGACAGACAAGATTATCGAAGATTTGGTTTCAAAGCATAAAAGCGCCTATTTAAGGGAGTGTGTCATTGGACTGTTTTGTTGTTGTGTTTTTCATTACGAATAATCGGCTAATGAACCCAAAATTCAAGCAACCCGCCCCCAAATTCTAAAAATTGGCTAATTCTAAACCGAAAGTTCAGTCAGATCTGTGTAGGGTTTTGCTCAATATGATAATAAGTGGCAGATCAGAGGCTTCTGCAGTTATATATCTTAACATCTGAATATCATAGTATAAAATACTATGTGGAGGACGCAAGATAATTTAATAATTATAATATGACTGCGTGGTGAACCTTAATCGTATTTAAACTACTATCGCTTTGTGTTGTTGGTCAGATAAAATGACAGAGAAAAGAAAAACGGACATTAGATAATTTTTCAGTACACCAAAACGCCAATTTTTTTTTTTTTTTGTGGTACACATATCCTTACAAGTACGATTTTGGCTGTATTATTTGTGTCCCCTTCAAAAATTGCTCTTGAGAAATTTCATGTTTATTGCCCCCCCCCCAACTTTTAGATGAAATTTACGCCCCTGCTTGCAAATAGTCCCAAAATGATTATTTCCCACCTAGAATTAGACCTAGAGTTTCGTTCACTGTTCTGTTTCTTTATGCTTTCTAAAAATAAAAACATTGGTCCCCCCCAATGTTCAAGACATGGTTATGGCCTTGACTGTATCTTCAATGAAATTGCAGTAAAGTTAACATGCATTTTGGGAATACATAATTTAATAAAGTGCAGAATTATAACAATATACTTAAGTGATTTTTTTTTTCTATTAATCTGTTAGACGAGTTTGATTGATATTCTGTAGCACATTTGATCGTATGGGTTTCCATCCATCTTCCTGCCTTTCAGCTATTCTAAATAAAGCCACCATCAATCAAATCACAGCAGCCCTGCTCTCCCAGAGTTGAAGACATTTTCTTCAGCTCGCTCACTTTTCAGTCTCCAGACAAATCGTATACTCAGAAAATGGGTTAAATATAGACATGTAGTATAGACATGTTTAATGTCAGTCTGCTGGTTTTCTGTTTGTTCGCTGTAATACAGAGTTTACCGTCAATGCACTGAAATTTACGTCAGCACAAAATAATTTTGGAGAGAAGGAAAATAAATAGAGAGAGCTAGAGAGATTGTGAAAAACAGGACCTGATGGATGATGGAACAAAAGGTGGACCACTAATAGATAAAGTTCACTATGAGCTTTGTGTTTGTGTCATCTTTTAATTTCCCTTTAATGGTGTATTCCCTTTAAAAACTTCTACTTTAATGGTGTTCCATTATAAATCGGATTTACTCAGAAATTCAAAGAGGGCTAAATATAAGATTGTTTTGTGCTTAACATAATCATTAATGATGATCCAAAGACAAATATACCTGAATCTAATCAATTATATAAATGATACTCACAGATGGCATCATTTCTTAATTGCATTAGTATTGTTTTTTTGTTTTTAAATCAAATGAATATGTATTGAATTGCATTTGAATATGTATTAATGAATATGCATTATGTTTTTTTTTTTCCAAGAACAACTTGAGGATGACAAATTACACAGTAATGGAGGTGAGGCACCATCAGTTTCTCTTTGTCAAGTTTGTCTGTTGTCATAGTAGTGTGTTTGCGTATCAGTCAACTTCAGTACTCATTACATTGAGACATTTCAGAATCACTTTGCTCTCAATCACACGTATCCTTTCATCTTTCTGTCTGTTTGTCATGATAGATGCAGTCTGAGTCTCTTCACTGTTGACATCCTTCATCTGGCACTTGGTATCGAACTTCTCTTCTCTTCTCTTCTCTTCTCTTCTCTTCTCTTCTCTTCTCTTCTCTTCTCTTCTCTTCTCTTCTCTTCTCTTCTCTTCTCTTCTCTTCTCTTCTCTTCTCTTCTCTTCTCTTCTCTTCTCTCGGCTCATCTCATCTTTTAATTTCTCCTTTATCTTGTCATCTCACCCTGTCTCTTCTCTTTTTGTCTGGTGGTCAATTTTTTTAATTATCGGCATCAGCCGGTAAGTTTTTCTGTTCGTCTGATTAAGGACTGATTAAGGAGTCTGTTTTTTTTTTTGTTTAATCGATACATTTTTTAATTATTCTAAATTATTTTGGTAAATATGATGTAAAATATATATTTATTTTACAGATTTATATTTTAATCAAGTTCAATGTATTTGTTTAAACTAATTCATTTTCAAATGAATTCAAATTACTTATATTTATTTTACAGAATTTGTATCAAGTTGAGTTATTATTAATTAATTCATTTCAAATAATTGTATTAAATATAATGTAAAATAAATATTAACATTTTTCAAGTTCATTTGTTCAAATAGATTTTTTTTCTAATTATGTAAAATTATATGAGTAAATTTGATGTCAAAATAAATGTTACATTTACAGATTTGTTTTTATCAAGTTCAATTTATTTTTTCAAATAGATTAATTTCCAAATTAATTATTTCAAATTAATTTAGTAAATATGTAAAATAAATATTACTTTTACATATTTGTTTTATCAAGTTAAATGTATGTGTTCAAAATGATTAATTTTCAAACTATTTAAAATTATTTTCATAAAAATATGTAAATTGAATATTATTGTTTTTATCAAGTTCAGTTTATTTGTTCTGATTGTTTTTTTTAAATGTCAAATTATTTTAGTAAATATGTAAAATAAACATTTATTTGACAGATTTATTGGCCCCACTTTATATTAGGTGGCCTCAAGTACAATGTTCTTACTGTGTTCAAATTGTATTGCAAAACACCTTTGCTGATATTGAGGTGGGATACGGGTCGGGTTAGGGACAGGTGTGGTGGTATGGGTCAGTTTAAGGGTAGGGTTACGTGTAAGGGAAGTGTCAACTGTGTAATTACAAATGTAACTACAGAAATTAATTTCAGACGTAATGACATGCAGGTATTTTTTAAAATGTAAGTACAAAACATGTATGTACACAATAAGTACATTGTATCAAATGATTAATTAAAATGTTAGTACATAGTAGTTAAGGCCACCTAATATAAAGTGGGTCCGATTTATTTTTATCAAGTTTAATATATATGTTCAAATTGATGATCTTTTCTTTTCTTATTTCTTCTCATCTTATCTTATCTCATCTCTTCTTTTTTTAAGTTTAAGTGTGTCTTCTCTACCTAACCTGTGCCTCTTTATTCTGGCCTGTACAAACCTCCACCTCTCACACTGTGTCCACAGGATCCAAGCAGGACTGGTCCATTCAGTGGCCCACGTCTGAGTCGGGTAAAGAGAACACCCCAGTGGGGCCGTCGGACCCCAGTCAGTGGGTCCGTCTCCAGCTCTCCCAGAGCCCCAAATTGCACTCGCGCTATAGCCAGCACTTGTGCCAGAGCCCACAGGCCCTGGCGCCCCCCTTTTACTCCCCTCACCTGCATTCGGACCGGCTGACCGTAGACCCTCACTCCGGCCTCTTCCCCTCGCCTCTGGATACGGGACATCACTCTCTCCCTCCTTCCCCCAGACAGAGGCACTTTGCCCACACCCCTCCGCGGACTCCCTTAGTAGTGAACACCATGACCCCTCCAGGGACGCCGCAGGTCAGGCGCAGGAATAAACTGAAGGCCCCCGGAACCCCACCGCCCGCCAGCCGGAAGCTCATTCACCTTCTGCCGGGGTTCACGGCTCTGCACCGCAGCAAATCCCACGAGTTCCAGCTGGGGAACAGGATAGATGACGCACAGACACCCAAGTGAGTCACACTACATTATACAGTGTTCAGCGTAATGCATTGTGCAGTGCATATTTTTTTCGGTGTGAGGGCCACATGTTAGTCTATAGCTCAGCAAAACCAAGTGAGCTGCCTATGTAGAGAGCATTTTAAGGGGTCATAAACATGCTTTTGACACAAAGGCCAAAAGTTAGGAAGCAAAATTAGGCTTCCCTTCTAAGATACATCGCTCATTGCATGTAATCCTTCACAGTTACAATCCCATAATGCACTGATTGATTAATTAATCAACATATATGTATTTCATTAATTTTTAATATTTTTTTAATATATGCAATTCACCTATCTTGAATGAAATTTCAGACAAGCTCAGTGCAATGCATTCTGGGATTGTTTTATATATATATATATATATATATATATATATATATATATATATATATATATATATATATATATATATATATATATATATATATATATATAGTGCTGGGGAAAAATTAATCGTGATTAATCGCATCCAAAATAAAAGTTTGTGTTTACATAATATACAGTATGTGTGTGTACTGTGTATAATTATTATGTGTATATACATACAAACATGCATGTATATATTTAAGAAATGTTTGCATATATATAATTTATCGTATATATAAATATCATTTTTAAAATAAAAATATAACATATTTTTCTTAAATATATACATGCATGTGTGTGTATTTATATATACATAACAATTATACACAGTACACGCACACATACATTGTGTAATAAACTATATTTATTTCAGCTAAATGCCTAGACATCATTTCTTATTTTTAACTTTAAATACTAAACTAACAAAAAAGTAAAATTAATAAGTATATACACATATATATAAAAAAAAAACTATAATACAAATTACAAAAACATAACAAAATCACTACAATTTTATCTAAAATTAAAACAGAAAATATAAAAATTTTAACTAATTCAAAATATTAATAAAAATGTAATAGTATATAGATGATGCTAAAAGAACGCTGATTTAAACTGTATTTGTATATTTTGTTTTATTTGAGTATCATGTAAATAGTTCAGGAACATGCTAACTATTTTGGAATATTCTGAAAGCAGTAGTCTCTAGACTCTCGTGCAGTTTTTGTGTGGCGTGCATGAGTGACTGTTTTAGAGCGTAACATATGTGGTTTCATGATGCTCATGTGCCTTGTGTTGTCTTGAGATAAAGAGAGAAATAGGAGAATAGAGAGACATTACGTCCAAAGACGATCAGTTTACTTAGATCAGTAAACTGGATTAAACGGCATTAGATCAGTGATTACCAGTCCCCTTCTTCTGATGTGATCCAGACCCTTTCCATGTCCCTTTAATAAGGGCCTGGATGCTGAGAATGCCAGCAAATAGGGAAATCCAATCAGGACAAAGCTATTTCGATACCTCCACTAGACCTGATTTGGGACTTGTATTGTTCATTTGAGACTTCGCTGATTGTATGCAGAGGACTGTTTGTGACCAGGCACTGATATGTTTGCGCAAGGAGGTCATCGTATTGTATAATTAACCTTTGTCTTATGAAGCAGTAAATTTAGGAGTGAACATGCATGGCATACAAAAAATGCCAAGCATGTGTCTTTGTAATGGCCTGTTGTTGGAGGTAAATTTATGACTAGCACTGGAATTTGGTTGTAAATCAGAGTTGTCTAGCTATCAGTTGTGAATCAGTTGTACTACATTTTAGCTTCACAGGGCTCGCAAAATTTCAAAATCCCTGGTAGCCCTTTGGGCAGGCACTCTTAAGATTTTGGTAGCCCAAAATAGAATTTAACTAGCCAAAATAAAAAAGACAATTTTTTTGAGTCGAAATATCAATCAAAAACACAAACAAAAACACACGTATTTGGTTCTAACTGAACTGAAATTTCTATGAATTTCTATCCTGACAAGTCTTTTTTGGTTCAACAGAACTGAAATACCGGTGTAAATCCATGCGCCTCATAACATTTTCACACACACGCACACACTGTTGGGTTTTCATGTTTTATGGGGACTTTCCATAGGTGTAATGGTTTTTATACTGTATAAACTGTATATTCTATCCCCCTACACTGCCCCTGCCCCTAAACCTACCCATCACTGGAGACATTCTGCATTTTTACATTTTCAAAAAACATCACTTAGTCTGATTCATAAGATGTTTTCTTCATGGGGACCAAAAAACGTCCCCACAAGGATGAGGATTTCGGATATTGCCATCTTTTGTCCCCATAACGTAGGGTTTACCAGTCCACACACACACACACACACACACACACACACACACACACACACACACACACACACACACACACACACACACACACACACACACACACACACACACACACACACACACACACACACACACACACACACACACACACACACACACACGTCATCGATTTTCTCCACTGCGCATGTAATCTCTTTCATTCAGCAACAAAAAAATAAATGAAAAGTAGTAAGTTCTTTGGCAAAATTACATTTCCCCGCCACTGCAGCTTCCCGAACACACAACACTAAATATGTTCAACCCAAGCGGCAACCTCCCGCAGTTTCTCTTGAAGCCAATACGGAAGTGCCTCAAACTGCAATTCACCGACTGGCCGCTAGGGACAGGATCCAGAAGGGAGCAGAATCTCATTGAGCCCCATGTTAAAATGGCCAACTTTAGAGCAGAATAAAACATGTTTACAGCCTGGTACAAATTGTGGTTTTGGTCTATACGGCTCATTTTGCCCTTCATGACAACTGTGAGGGGGGTGAATTTTTTTATAACTCATTCGTTTACATTATATTGAGCCTTAAAGTTCTGCACAATTAAGGGCGTGGTCACTTTGAGTGACAGGTGGATTCCCGCTGCTGTCATTATTAATGATTAGCCGTCTGATCTCTGTTAGCCGTCACGTTACCTCAGCTATGTAGTTTCAGGTTAACTTACCTCAGTAGTAAACTGGAAAGTAATAGGAATTCAAAATCAACCGCCAATATATTCCACCCGACCTTCACACGTGAGCTAGCGCACCTCAGCTCCGCCTCCGCCTCAGCTCCACCCGCGTCCTGCCCACGTCCCGCCTCTTTGCCCATTTTCTGTTTCCCGGAAGTGACGCGCTCCCAAGATGGCAACGGCCTACACTAGGCTTCAGAAACGCTCTTCAGAAACCTACGGGTGATGTCACGGACACTACGTCCATATTTTTTTGCAGTCTATGGTTCAACCCAAGCTAAGACTGGATATATGCTTTATTAGTTTACTGTCGTAGTTGCTAAGTTATTAAACAATATTTAATATTTCTTAAATAACTCCTTCATGTTTTATATAATGACCCCTAGGAGGTGTTCTGTTTTCCTTGATTGGTTTTCTCTGAGGAGTTGAAAAGGAAAGTAAAAAAGTAATGCACGTTCGTTGCATTTTACCATAAAATGAGAGTTGTGTCTTTATCAAACAAACACAATAATGATTTATCTCTCTTCCACCCACAATTAATTTGAATGTTATTTATTTTTTAGTACTTAGCCTGCCAGATCGGTGGATATAGAACCGCGCATCGCTAACACACACACACACACACACACACACACACACACACACACACACACACACACACACACACACACACACACACACACACACACACACACACACACACACGCGCGCGTGTTAGCAGAGAATAAGCAGCGCTTATTTTTTCCGGTGTCCATGTTAACAGATTAGAGCATGTACACTGCACGTAGAGGCGTTTAAAGGGTTACTTCAGCGATTTAGCATTAAGCTTTGTATCAGTAGAAACCCGGTAGAACAGGGAGTGCAGAATTATTAGGCAAGTTGTATTTTGAGGATTAATTTTACAACATTAATAATTAAACAACAACCATGTTGTCAATGAACACAAAAAACTCATTAATATCAAAGCTGAATATTTTTGGAAGTGGTTTTTAGTTTTAGCTATTTTAGGGGGATATCTGTGTGTGCAGGTGACTATTACTGTGCATAATTATTAGGAAACTTAACAAAAAACAAATTTATACCCATTTCAATTATTTACTTTTACCAGTGAAACCAATATAACATCTCAACATTCACAAATATAAATTTCTGACATTCAAAAACCAAACAAAAACAAATCAGTGACCAATATAGCCACCTTTCTTTGCAAGGACACTCAAAAGCCTGCCATGGATTCTGTCAGTGTTTTGATCTGTTCACCATCAACATTTCGTGCAGCAGCAACCACAGCCTCCCAGACACTGTTCAGAGAGGTGTACTGTTTTCCCTCCTTGTAAATCGCACATTTGATGATGGACCACAGGTTCTCAATGGGGTTCAGATCAGGTGAACAAGGAGGCCATATCATTAGATTTTCTTCTTTTATACCCTTTCTTGCCAGCCACGCTGTGGAGTACTTGGACGCGTGTGATGGAGCGTTGTCCTGCATGAAAATCATGTTTTTCTTGAAGGATGCAGACTTCTTCCTGTACCACTGCTTGAAGAAGGTGTCTTCCAGAAACTGGCAGTAGGACTGGGAGTTGAGCTTGACTCCATCCTCAACCCGAAAAGGCCCCACAAGCTCATCTTTGATGATACTCTGAGATATTTTCTCAGTTCACGGGCAGTTATTTTGCGCCTTGGTTTTTCCACACGCTTCTTGCGACCCTGTTGACTATTTTGAATGAAACGCTTGATTGTTCGATGATCACGCTTCAGAAGCTTGGCTATTTTAAGACTGCTGCATCCCTCTGCAATATATCTCACTATTTTTGACTTTTCTGAGCCTGTCAAGTCCTTCTTTTGACCCATTTTGCCAAAGGAAAGGAAGTTGCCTAATAATTATGCACACCTGATATAGGGTGTTGATGTCATTAGACCACACCCCTTCTCATTACAGAGATGCACATCACCTAATATGCTTAATTGGTAGTAGGCTTTCCAGCCTATACAGCTTGGAGTAAGACAACATGCATAACGAGGATGATGTGGTCAAAATACTAATTTGCCTAATAATTCTGCACTCCCTGTATATTTGAATTATCGTACTTTTCCCCCTTCATGTCCCCCTGAGATGAGGGAATTATGCATTCTATTTCTGGAAAATATCGTAATTTTGCGTCATCTGAGGATTTTTTGGCCAGAGGCTAGAGACTACAGCCAGTAGAAGGAGCTAGTTCCGCATGTTTTCAACCCACCCATAGGGGTGGGATCTCACTCAGAATGTAAATGCGCTCTGCTCGGCCTCGGGCATTAATAACGGGGCGGTATGGAGCAAAGTGAGTGTTTCAACTTTTCAATGAATTCCTATGAAAGTTAAGCTTCCATAGGCATGATCTGATAACGCGCCAGACTGGACACGCGCTGTGAATGACTGCAACACTTACCTCAGCTCTGCTCGACTCCTGCTGCGTCTGTGTCGTGACTTTCGTTCGGCTGACTCACACTTTATTGAAAAGACACGTTCAGTTTTAATCTTAGTGTCTGTTCTCTAACTGAATGAAATTATTTTATTACTATGAATATCAAAACGACGGTGGGGGTGGTGTAATGGTGGGCAAGTGATAACCAGTAGCCGTGTCTTTGGGAGTGGCCTCGAAGGGCAGCGAAGCAAGTGCATTCTGGGAGTTGTTGTCTTTCATCCACATGATACTTTTCTCGGTCTAGAAGGCACCCAATTCAAAAATAATTTCACATTTCTACTGCATAAATGACCCAGTTTAAATACATATTCATCTTCCCAGTGCTGAAGTACCCCTTTAAATGATTAAAACTAGAGGCACATCTTAACTTTAAGGTTACTTTTATCATGTAAACTACATACAGCATGTTATATGCATATGTGTTTGGGACAGAGGGGAACACGGTCGCATTCTCAGCAGATATATGCTGCCCATAATAAATCAAAACAAGAGACAGACGGGGCTCGGAGGAGAACACCGGAAAATGGGACAGAATGGACGATACTCGTCTGTATACTACACAAGCACAGCGGTTCAGCTGTGCGCAAAAAACGCTGCCAATGTGAAAAGCACAACGGGCACGCGCTGCTCCCGCTCTCCATATACGCACAGCTTCTGCGCTGCCTCCACACTACTTGTGCGTGTGGTGTGAAATCGATCAGCTAAATTTCACTGCAGTCAAATCAGCATGATCAAAACTTCCACGATCGTATTTTTGCTTCAAATAACAAGTCAAGAGAGTGAACAACGCACATCAAGAAAGGAATGTTATTTCACTATATAAGATAGCCCTTCGGGCAGGGCGGTGATACATTTTGGTAGCCCAACTGGAAAACACTTTAGTCCCAGGACGTCGGGTTAGCAATTTTGTGAGCCCTGCTTCAGGTTCACGTCAAATCTCCTTGATTCAGTTGAAGTGAAATATTGTGCTAAAAGGCCTGTTCACACCAAGAACGATAACTATAAAGATGACTATATTAGTCTCCACACCAGCAGACAGTATCGTTCTGTTTATTCTAAGCCCGTGCTGCAGTTTTGTCATCTTCAGCTTTAAATGCACGAGCTCTTTAAAGCAGGATGGATTCTGATTGGTTGTCATAATAATTCTGAAAGTGATTCCAACGATACTGTTTCTCTGTGCCATTATTGTTATAGTTGTGGTGGGGACTCTGCTATTCTTTTATATTTAGAATGAATTTTAGAACTATATCTTTATCATTATATGATGTGAATGGGCCTAAAGACTCTCCAAAACAACTTGCCACAATTCTTCCAGAATATTAGATATTCATGGAGGTTTTCATTATTTATTTTTTGAAACAGCTAATGAGCTTGTCTGTCAAACCCACATTGTTTCACTGCTATTGTCGAGGTGTGCTTTCTGTATAAAGCCTTAGTGCCTCATAATGGTTTGTTTCATCACCAGTTGCAGGACATTCAAACCACAATTATTTTATGGCCGGATTTACATATTTGCTTAAGCTGATTGAGAATGCGGTGTTTTCAATTCCTTCCTTAATAAATGACGTGTGGTGCTACAGATATCTCATTAGAACAGCTGTTTAGCTGAATCATAAAAAAAGGAGACTGTCAGGACAGGTACACGACTTCCTTTTTCAGTCACAATGGATTTGGAGTTTCTGTTGATTTGATAGGATCACAACGAATGACAGATGCTTAGCTTGTGTGCAGCATGTGCCATATGCAGATTGATTATGAATGCTTCTTGGCAAGGCACTGTCATATTCCGATATTGACAGTTTAATGATAAATGCACTTTCTTAAAGCATGTTGCTTGTCTTGTGAATGAATGAATTTTGTGAATAATTCTACAAGTCCACTGTTTTTTATTGTTTACACTACTGTTTAAAAGTTTGGGGTCTGGAAGATTTTTGTAATGTTTTTGAAAGAAGTCTCTGCTCACCAAGACTGCATTAATATGATCAAAATACAGTAAAAACAGCAGTACTGTGAAATATTATTACGATTTTAAATAAGTGTTTCTGTTTTAAAGGTCCCGTTCTTCGTGATCCCATTGTTCAAACTTTAGTTAGTGTGTAATGTTGCTGTTAGAGCATAAATAATACCTGTACAATTATAAAGCTCAAAGTTCAATGCCAAGCGAGATATTTTATTTAACAGAAGTTCCCTTTCAAATCATACAGCGAACGGCCGGCTTGGACTACATCCTGGTACTTCCTTCATAAATGACGTCAGTAGAACAGTAGAACAGACTAACCTCCGCCCACAAGAATACGTGAAAAAAGGGGGTGTGGTCTTGTTGCTGTCCCACGTGGAGAAGAGGAAGTGGTGCGTTTGAGTGTGTTTGTCGCCATGTCGTCGAGACGCTGTTATTTTCATCCTGGAGTCAAATCACCTTTGTTTGGCTTTCCCAGGGACGCTGTAGAGATCATTAAGCGCATACATCTCCCGTTAAGAGGCGTGACTTTTCCACGTGTGCCAAGCTGCTGTCGAATCACAACACAGGAACCGTGCCACATTTGCTAAGCTGCGGTCAAATCACAACATGGGAACAGCTGGCACAATCAGAACTCGTTACGTATTTCTGAAGGAGGGACTTCATAGAATAAAGGAAGTCATCAGCCGTTTTTAGGACAGTGAAAACAGCGGTATACAGATAAGTAAATTGTGTTAAAAATACTGTTTTTTTACACGCGAAACATGAACACATGTTATATTGCACACTGTAAACACAATCAAAGCTTCAAAAAAACACGAAGAACGGGACCTTTAATATATTTTAAAATGTATTTATTCCTGTGATGGCAAAGCTTAAATATATATACAGTATATATATATATATATATATACATATATATATATATATACAGTATATATATATATATATATATATATATATACAGTATATATATATATATATATGTATATATGTATATATATATATATATATATATATATATATATACACTCACCTAAAGGATTATTAAGAACACCTGTTCAATTTCTCATTAATGCAATTATCTAATCAGCCAATCACGTGGCAGTTGCTTCAATGCATTTAGGGGTGTGGTCCTGCTCAAGACAATCTTCTGAACTCCAAACTGAATGGGAAAGAAAGGTGATTTAAGCAATTTTGAGCATGGCATGGTTGTTGGTGCCAGACGGGCCGGTCTGAGTATTTCACAATCTGCTCAGTTACTCTCCTCAACAACTCTGACTGAAATAACCACTCGTTACAACCGAGGTATGCAGCAAAGCATTTGTGAAGCCACAACACGCACAACCTTGAGGCGGATGGGCTACAACAGCAGAAGACCCCACCGGGTACCACTCATCTCCACTACAAATAGGAAAAAGAGGCTACAATTTGCACGAGCTCACCAAAATTGGACAGTTGAAGACTGGAAAAATGTTGCCTGTACTGATGAGTCTCGATTTCTGTTGAGACATTCAGATGGTAGAGTCAGAATTTGGCGTAAACAAAATGAGAACGTGGATCCATCATGCCTTGTTACCACTGTGCAGGCTAGTGGTGGTGGTGTAATGGTGTGGGGGATGTTTTCTTGGCATACTTTAGGCCCCTTAGTGCCAATTGGGCATCGTTTAAATGCCACGGCCTACCTGAGCATTGCTTCTGACCATGTCCATCCCTTTATGACCACCATGTACCCATCCTCTGATGGCTACTTCCAGCAGGATAATGCACCATGTCACAAAGCTCGAATCATTTCAAATTGGTTTCTTGAAGATGACAATGAATTCACTGTACTAAAATGGCCCCCACAGTCACCAGATATCAACCCAATAGAGCATCTTTGGGATGTGGTGGAACGGGAGCTTCGTGCCCTGGATGTGCATCCCACAAATCTCCATCAACTGCAAGATGCTATCCTATCAATATGGGCCAACATTTCTAAAGAATGCTTTCAGCACCTTGTTGAATCAATGCCACGTAGAATTAAGGCAGTTCTGAAGGCGAAAGGGGGTCAAACACAGTATTAGTATGGTGTTCCTAATAATCCTTTAGGTGAGTGTAGAGAGTCCCAGACCAAGGCCACGTTTATGTGGTCTCGAAAGGTCTCAAGACTAATATTACCATATCACGACTCCAAATCTGCTCCGTGTTAATTAAAAAACCCAAGATAAAGCTCAACAATCATCTGCTAACCTTTATTGAAGAACTTTTATATTCGAGAGCTCA
Source organism: Romanogobio albipinnatus (assembly GCA_023566225.1). Taxonomy (NCBI): domain Eukaryota; kingdom Metazoa; phylum Chordata; class Actinopteri; order Cypriniformes; family Gobionidae; genus Romanogobio; species Romanogobio albipinnatus. Next base: position 10,839,491 of record CM042242.1, on the reverse strand, counting down.
GAGACAGGTTGTTTGGAGTCTGAAATTGTGTTTCTCTTCAGGAATGGTCTCTTTTTGACGCTCTGGAAAAATGTTCATCGTCTCAAGGGACAAAAGTGGCCATAAACCTTAGCTCACCATGTTTTTTCCTCATAATTACAGACCTTTTGACAGCTTACATTAACCTATGACCCTCACACACTGAGACACTCACACTCACACGCACTTCAGAATTCCTAATGAGGGATTTTTAATGAGACCGGACAGAGGAATTCTCTCACCATTCAAATGTGCATCTAGCACAGCATTCCCTCTGAATATATGATAATAATCTTTTTTTATGGAGACTGTGAGAATGTGTCTATCCTTTCGTCGTCTCGTAAAGAGCTAACATGAATGTTATTTTCTCTCTGGTCATCATTCATGGTGTCATTTGCACTGTGCAGAATTCTTTCTATTTGCTGGCTCCTGTATTGTATCATGTGTATGTGTGTATGGAGATATTTAAGAAAGGAGCTTGAAACGTAGAATGCGGGACAGCTGTTCTATAATATCTGGCAGGTTTGAAGGCGAAAAACGGCTGGAACGGAGAAGCAGGAGATGATGAAATTAGTGTTGTTTGATTTGCATGCCATCTGATTCCGCCTTTGTGATTGGATTATAACTGATAGGATTTTTTTGATTAATTTGCAATTGTTATCTGTTGAATATGATTTCAATGGTGTTGGCCATGTAAAATCACAGAGTGGGGTCAGTGCATGCTGAGGTGCACAGTACGCAGAAGTCCCCAACTTTCTGGTCTTCAGATTAGCTCAAGAACAGTGCATAGAGAGCTTCATGGAATGGGTTTCCATGGCCGAGCAGCTGCATCCAAGCCTTACATCATCAAGTGCAATGCAAAGTGTTGGATGCAGTGGGATAAAACACGCCGCCACTGGACTCTAGAGCAGTGGAGACGTGTTCTCTGAAGTGATGAATCACGCTTCTATGTCTGGCAATCCGATGGAGAGTCTGGGTTTGGCTGTTGCCAGGAGAACGCTACTTGCCTGTCTGCATTGTGCCAAATGTAAAGTTTGTTTGAGGGCTTGGCCCCTTAGTTCCAGTGAAAGGAACTCTTAATTCTTCAGCATACCAAGACATTTTGGACAATTTCATGCTCCCAACTTTGTGGGAACAGTTTGGGCATGGTCCCTTCCTGTTCCAACATGACCCTAAAGACATGGATTAGGTCCATCAAGACATGGATGAGTGAGTTTGGTGTGGAGGAACTTGACTGGCCTGCACAGAGTCCTGACCTCAACCCGATAGAACACCTTTGGGATGAATTCGAGCGGAGACTGAGAGCCAGGCCTTCTTGTTCAACATCAGTGCCTGACCTCACAAATGCGCTTCTAGAAGAATGGTCAAAAATTCCCATAAACACACTCCTAAACCTTGTGGAAAGTCTTCCCAGAAGAGTTGAAGCTGTTTAGCTGCAAAGGGTGGGCCAACTCCATATTAAACCCTACGGAGTAAGAATGGGATGTTTTTAGCTTTAAGAAGGATTTATTTTTATATAATTTATAATGTATGCAGTGAAGACTGTGAAGTGTTTGATAACTTTATTACATTTCTGTATATAGGCTTATCCTACCTGTTAGTCCTACCTGAGAATCTTAAAGTACTGTTTACAAGGTTACATGGGTAAACAATAACGAAAACAATAACTTTTTATGCATTTTGTCAAGGGAAGCAAAATTCTGAACTGGTCTGACTGGGCCAATAGAAAAAATTGAGCCCTGATACAGTGAGGAAAATAAGTATTTGAACACTCTGCTATTTTGCAAGTTCTCCCTCTTGGAAATCATGGAGGGGTCTGAAATTGTCATCGCAGGTGCATGTCCACTGTGAGAGACATAATCCAAAAAAAAAAATATCCAGAAATCACAATATATGATTTTTTTAAACTATTTATTTGTATGATACAGCTGCAAATAAGTATTTGAACACCTGTCTATCAGCTAGAATTCTGACCCTCAAAGACCTGTTAGTCTGCCTTTAAAATGTCCACCTCCACTCCATTTATTATCCTAAATTAGATGCACCTGTTTGAGGTCGTTAGCTGCATAAAGACACCTGTCCACCCCATACAATTAATAAGAATCCAACTACTAACATGGCCAAGACCAAAGAGCTGTCCAAAGACACTAGAGACAAAATTGTACACCTCCACAAGGCCGGAAAGGGCTATGGGGAAATTGCCAAGCAGCTTGGTGAAAAAAGGTCCACTGTTGGAGCAATCATTAGAAAATGGAAGAAGCTAAACATGACTGTCAATCTCTCTCGGACTGGAGCTGCATGCAAGATCTCACCTCGTGGGGTCTCAATGATCCTAAGAAAGGTGAGAAATCAGCCCAGAACTACACGGGAGGAGCTGGTAAATGACCTGAAAAGAGCTGGGACCACCGTTTCCAAGGTTACTGTTGGTAATACACTAAGACGTCATGGTTTGAAATCATGCATGGCACGGAAGTTTCCCCTGCTTAAACCAGCACATGTCAAGGCCCGTCTTAAGTTTGCCAATGACCATTTGGATGATCCAGAGGAGTCATGGGGTCAGATGAGACCAAAATATAACTTTTTGGTCATAATTCCACTAAACGTGTTTGGAGGAAGAAGAATGATGAGTACCATCCCAAGAACACCATCCCTACTGTGAAGCATGGGGGTGGTAGCATCATGCTTTGGGGGTGTTTTTCTGCACAAGGGACGGGGCGAATGCACTGTATTAAGGAGAGGATGACCGGGGCCATGTATTGTGAGATTTTGGGGAACAACCTCCTTCCCTCAGTTAGAGCATTGAAGATGGGTCGAGGCTGGGTCTTCCAACATGACAATGACCCGAAGCACACAGCCAGGATAACCAAGGAGTGGCTCTGTAAGAAGCATATCAAGGTTCTGGCGAGGCCTAGCCAGTCTCCAGACCTAAACCCAATAGAGAATCTTTGGAGGGAGCTCAAACTCTGTGTTTCTCAGCGACAGGCCAGAAACCTGACTGATCTAGAGAAGATCTGTGTGGAGGAGTGGGCCAAAATCCCTCCTGCAGTGTGTGCAAACCTGGTGAAAAACTACAGGAAACGTTTGACCTCTGTTATTGCAAACAAAGGCTACTGTACCAAATATTAACATTTATTTTCTCAGGTGTTCAAATACTTATTTGCAGCTGTATCATACAAATAAAAAGTTGAAAAATCATACATTGTGATTTCTGGATTTATTTTTTTAGATTATGTCTCTCACAGTGGACATGCACCTACGATGACAATTTCAGACCCCTCCATGATTTTCAAGTGGAACTTGCAAAATAGCAGGGTGTTCAAAATAATACTTATTTTCCTCATTGTATATTGAAGTGCACAGGTAAATGTGACATTTATTATAATAGGTTGATGTGAAGATTGTTTAGTTTACTTAAATTAAATGTTGTTATCTTATTTAAAGCCTAATAAATGTTTAAAGAAAATTATAGCTTTCAATTGCACTGTAATGCTGAATGCCTATAATTGTCACGTGTGAGGGTGAGGGTATGAGACGAGGACTCAAGTGCAGGAGAATATGGGTTTATTAATAATAAAAAATATAAACAAAAAACAAACAAAAACAACCCACGAGGGGGAAAACTTAGAACATACCAAACACAAGGAACCAGGAAACATGAAACAGGAACGGGAAATAATGACAACGAACCAACACGGGACTGAAAACACAAGGAGACTAAATAGGGAGCAAACAAGGCAATAAATGAGGGAAGACAAGTGGGGCAACGCACATGCCCCAGAATTGAACCAAAACACCACACGTGCTAAACAAGACAAGACAGACATGTGACAATAATGTCTAAAATTGAGAAAAATACTATTTTGTAGAGAAAGTAGCAGTATTGGTAATGGTGATACTGGCCTTCTTTCATATAAATATGCCATTAAACAAATATTTAAAATATAGGCTACTGTCTTTATGTTGTTTATACGTTAATTTGGAGATTAAATGTGAAATTATTACAATATAAATATATTAAAACTTTAATGTTAGGTCTATTAATCACAATTAATTACAGAAAAAATGTACAGTTAATTAGTTAATTTTTGAATCTTTAATTAAAATGTTTTCAATATAGGCACACACACATCAGCATCTGCATATTATGATTTTTGAAGGATCATGTGACACTGAAAACTGGAGTAATGATGCTGTAAAATCAACTTTGCATCACAGGAATATATTACATTTAAAAAAACAAAAAATAGAAACAGTTTTTTTTTTATTAATAATATAATATATTAAAAACTATAAATTAATAAAATACATTTTGGTGAATTTATAATTATACATACCTGAGGTAATTCACTTGATTCTCAGCCCATCTTTGCAACGCTTGTCACATGCTCCTGTCCCCACTTAAACTTAAACTTTAGTGTAGAGTGGATGGCTATTAATTTTGCTTATGTACCCGGGCCACCTCTCTCTCTGCCTTTTTCAAGCTGAGTGCTGCTCTCAGCTGTAGAGATAATTAGCAAGGCTTATTTGCTATGCTAATGAGCGTCAACATGCATCTGCATAAAGGCCAATGTCTCTCCAGGCCTCTGTGGTAGTCAACTATTTGATGAGCCGGATGACAGTTAGCTACTTTAAAACTTTAATTTCCCAAGTTACATGTTACTTATGATTTATTTCCATATTCAATCATAGGCTCGTTCTTACATACTAGAGCCACCTACGCACATGCACACTCAGGCCCCGATCAGACAGAGCGCGTTTTTGCAGCGAGAGGCGCCTTTTTTGAATAGATTTCTGTTGTCAGAGAGCGTTATGCTCGCTGCTTATGTGCCCCGTGCACCTCGCGTTTTAACCGCCTGCAGTGCCTTGCGTTTTTTAGAAGGAGCACTCTTGAGTGCATGAAGTTGAAAAAAAAAAAAGCTCTTTTCTGAATGAAAACACGTCAACCAAAAAAGGCAGTGCAGAGGAGCCTCAAGCCTGCATCAATGTAAAATATGTGAAAAATAAAGTGTTTTTTGGACATTCTAGTAGACCCCAAAAACTAAATCAAGACTTTGTAAAAGAGCACAATATGACCTCTTTAAGTTGCCCTGTAGAAGTCCCACGCAGATGACATTAGAATCACGCAGATGACATTTACTAATCCTATTGAAAACGAACGCTAGACAGCGCATGCGACTTCATACATGTACGTGAGAGAGCTTACTTTTATAAAATTGTCTAAAAGAATATATGTGTGCACACTCCTTTATGAAAGTTAAGACTTGTTTGTGCCGTATTTAATGAGAATGTGTCTATGCGTGGGAACGGCTGTCTTTATGGCAAATGTTAAGCACTCTTTTATTTATTCTGATGAGCTCGGTAGACTCTGATGGAGAAATGGAGTAAATACAGGAGAGTGGACAGGGAACAGGGTGGAAAACGAAGGAGGAGGCGATTGGATCACGCTGTGAAGCCTTTTCTTCAAGTAATTCCACTGTGGATTACTTGAAATTGAGAAATTTGCATTCGCTTCAATACGAGCCGTTGTGTTTGGATTGATTAGGTCTGTTACCTCCCCTTAACCCCCTCCACAGCTCTCACTTTTAATGAGAGTGTTTTTTATTGCTGAAAACTTTTGAAATGAGATGAGGAGCAGACCTGTGTTTGATCATCGTGTTTAGTTCAGGTCTATTGCGGCATCGTGGCTTCAATCTAAAGAATATGGAAATGGGTTCATGTTGCCTTGGGCTCACAGAAGTCATACAAAAGTGAGAGAATCGAGCATATTATGATGCAACAGAATGCCAATACACAATTTGTGTAGATGTATATAAATATTAGATTTGTATTAAAATTGTATAAACTGAAAGTCCAAATTTTAGTTTTTTTATAAAGACTTTAATGAACCGTTATTTTTGAAAATCCAAAATACTGTATTATCATGCAGATGGAGTCATGTAATGTTCAATAAAGAATACGCACAGAATCACCTTTACTCAATGAAAAGTGATTTACATTAAATTTGTAGTTGATGTGTGATGAAATCTTTTCTACATTTCTGGTTCTGGGAAATAGATTTCTATTACCTGGCATTGTACTTCCATCAACATTTTGATCTAACAGCAAATGTTTGTTCTTGGCCGGTGGAAGATTGAAGTTGCTAATGAACAAAAGACTTTCTGTGGCGTTGAGTTGCCTAGTCATTTTTTAAATAGTAATTGTGAAAAAGAGTGACTGAAGCTGGTGTTGAATCATGCATTAAACGTTTGTTTTTAGAGGTTGGTGAAGAATTGTACAGAACTCAATATACAGGTATTTTGACACTTAAAGGGTTAGTACACCCAAAAATGAACATGGCTTTCTTCTTTCAACCAAACACAATCAGAGTTATGTTTAAAAATATCATGGCTCTTCTCTTTATAATGGGAGTGAATAGCCCAAAAAAGCTTAATAAAGGCCTTCTGAAGCTAAGCAATGGGTTTTTGTAAGAAAAATATCATTATGTTAGTGTCATGGACTGCATTTCCCATCATCCTCTCTGGCAACTAACCACGCACACCTGGAACTCATTCGAAATTTAGAAGATCAAGTATGGTAACCCATACTTGGAATTTGTCCTCTGCATTTAACCCATCCAAGTTAGTGGACACACATTAGAGTTGTGAGTAGTGAACCAACACGGTCTCACACACTTGGCCAGGACCCCTCTGCGTCACTTTTCAACGCACAGGGTAGCCCTTTAGCGTCTTTTCCGACGCACAGGGTACTCCATTTGATCAAGATCAAGACTCATTTGTGAAAGTACACATGATTTTATGAATATTTATAGGCTACTTTTATATTTTGGAGAAACTAACCCCACTCCTACCCTAAACCTACCCACTTCTCAACAATATAAAACACGTAACAGGCAAATAAAAGTACAGTCACAGGTATTTATTGCAAAAACTGACCAAAAACTGTATAAAAGTATTAACTCATGTTGCATTCCAAGTCTTCTGAAGCCAAACGATGTCTTTATGTGAAGAACAGAGTTGATCTTAATGTTTTAATCGCTGAAATGATGATCCCACTGCTCCGTGAACACACACACTCCACTCAGTCATATCTCATTCAAAATTTCAAATGATACACCCGCCTCTTTAGCATGACGCGATCAGTCACGAGACACACAAGAGCCAATGGCATTTTGCAATCAAAGCTGACGTAATGACGCAATTGGTCACGAGACATATGACAGCCAATGCTGTAACGTTTCTTCAGGCGGCAAATTTTGAAATGCGTTCATAATCTTCTACGCTGTTCGCTTTTGGGGATTTTCTTCACACAAATCAATCGTTTGGCCTCGGAACACTTGGAATATTTGCAATTTTTGAATAAATTGTGGCTGCAGTTGTATCTACCCGTTATATCCTGTATTTTATAATACACAAATGGGTAGGTTTAGGGATGGGGTTGGGTCACGTGTTCAAAACATGCTGAATAGCGTAAATAAAAAAGAAAATAAATGTAAATAAAAATATGCTGGCTGATTAAATCATAATGGCAAAATCATAACCCAATATATAGTTTCATCATGACGATAAACATGCCCAACACGTCTGTATATAACGCCAAAGGTTTCTCATTGAAATCAATGGAGTACTGCACGTCGAAATACGACGCTAAAAGGGTACCCTGCGTGTTAAAAAGTGACGCCGAAGGGAACTGACCAAGCGTCAATATGTGACGAATAGGAGTGAGACCGTGTGGAGTGAACACACACACACACACACACTGCAAACCGTGGACGCACACTCCCAGAGCAGTGAGCAGCCATTTACTGTGGCGTCTGGGGAGCAATTGGGGGTTAGGTGCCTCGCTCAAGGAATCAAACCCACAACCTTTGGGTTACCAGTCTGACTCAATAACCATTAGCCCTCATCACCAGCATTGTCTGACCTCGGCTGTGTCCGAAATCGCCCCCTACTGTATATCCTGAAATAGGGCACTATTTGAGATGCCATTTGTAGTGAAGCCATTGAATCCATAGAAGACGTTATCGAGTTCACTCATTCAGTCCCATAATGCACTGCAATAACTAGGGGTGTAACGATTCATCTACTACATCGATGTATCGATTTATATTCCTACGATCTAACTACATCGATCTGTGCTCAGCAAGTTGGTCTTCCGGATGACATATATCGATCTAAAATCGTTTTAAAAGTTAATAAATCGATTGTATCGATAATAGGAAATAACGCATTGATTTTAAGCACGCCAGACTTTATATGGATGTTTTTTTCTAAGCACTTTTAATGATAAAGACGTTAAACGTTACCCGATTCAGTCTGCCTTTCTGTGACGTCATCGCCACGCGCCAGCAGCAGCGCAAAGAAAACAAAACAGCATGGCGGATGGCAACGAAGCCAACGAGCGAGAGATTTACAAACCACCATTGCGGTCCAGAGTGTGTGGAAACACTTTGGCTTTTGCAAAGAAAATAAAAATAATGTAAATAAAATAAAACGAATTTAGTTTTTGCTTAAAACAAGCTGAATTGTCTGCCAATGGGGTGAGAAAAATAATCTTGTTTCTGATTGAAATCTTGTTTCTTGTTTATGTCCCAAACAGAAATAAGATTATTTTTCTCACCCCATTGGCAGACAATTCAGCTTGTTTTAAGCAAAAATTCACATAATTTATTCCCCCCAAGAAAACCAGAAAAAATATCTTGCGTCATTTTACTTATCTAGTAAATGCACCTTGATTTAAGAATTTTTAGATATTTAGACTGGAAACAAGAAAAACATACTAAATAAGAAGAGCATTTTTTGCAGTGTGGTTGCACTTTATTTTTTATATTAATACTGTATTATTTGTATGTTGAAAAACTAAAGCAAGAAGTAGCAGGTACTGTTAATTAAACCTGAAGAGATGCTAATTGCACTTTATTTTTGATGTTAATATATTGTAATATTTTTATGTTGAAAAACAAAAGCAAGAAGTTGCAGGTACTGTTCAAATGTTGGTTGCACTTGCTGTACTTTTATTGTATATTGAAAATGAGAGCAGAAAAGGTTAACTTCCTGTAAATTCAACCTAAACTGTTGGTTTGAATTATTCACTTTATTCAAATAAAATTTTAATGCATTTGCCATTACTTGTTTGTTTATATCTATAATTCATTGATATACCGGATTCCCTTACAAGAAACAACAGGAATCTAGGAAACTTCACCTGCACTGACCAGTATCCAGATATTTATTTCAGTCACACAATTTTTGGCTAAAAAGTTACTGAATCGATTTCAAGTCACTGAATCGTTTCGGATCGTATCGTTCTAAATGAACCAATATCGTCCTTGAATCGTTTCGACAACCTCAAATCGTGATACGAATCGAATCGTTGTTAAAACGAATCGTTACACCCCTAGCAATAACGAGTGTACAACCGTTGTATGCTCAATGGCTAGACTAGAGAATAAAAAAAGAGGCACAGCAGTGCACTTTTAATGGTCTCTCTCTTCAAAATGTGCACAAACAGCTCATAAATCCACGTCTAATAGATGTGGACAAACCTGTCCCTCTCTCAAGACACAAATCACGACTCTAACGCTGACCTGCACCTGAACTCTGATCTGGTCAAATTTCACAATGAACCCTTTTCATAAACTGTGATGACGTGATTTAATGGGAATCAGCACTGTAAATCCTGCAAAGTATTTTCATTTTTAAAATCATGCATTTACATTTATAACACTATACTTTGTATTATATTACCTTTGTATCAAATTACAAGAAACTAGTTATCGCTGCTGCATGAGTGTTTCTAATACAGCGGCTATGGGAGTGTCAGTAAAATTGACATGTTTCTCTCTTCCGACTGCCGTTATCAATCTCTCTCTATTTTTTTTGTTTACCCAACTATGATGTCTTCCGCTTCTGAGAAACCCGGAAGTGTGAAAAGGGTCTATTCTCACTATCATACATCTTAATGTTTTATTTTTGAGTTTGCATTTCTCAGTATTATCATTGAGGATTCTCAATGCTGTAATACCATCACTATGATTTAAAAATATATATAATTTTGTAACACTTTACAATATGGTTTCATTTGTTAACCATTAGCAATACATTTGTTACTGTATTTGTTCATCTATATTAATGTTAGTTAATAAAAAAACTGTTTGTTCATGTTACTTCACAGTTCACGACTAATGTTAACAAATACAAATTTTGATTTGAATGATGTAGAAGTAAATGTTGAAATGAACATCAACAAAGATGAATAAATGCTGTAGAAGTGCAGTTCATTATTAGCTCATGTTAACTAATGTAGTTAAAGGGTTAGTTCACTCAAAAAGGAAAATTAGCCCATGATTTACTCACCCTCAAGACATCCTAGGTGTATATGACATTCTTCTTTCAGACGAATACAATCAGAATTATATAAAAAAAATGTCTCTTCCAAGCATTATAATGGCAGTGAATGTTGCTCTGTTTTTGAAGTCCATAAAAGTGCATCTATATCCATCATAATTGCTCCACACGGCTCCGGGGGGTTAATAAAGGCCTTCTGAAGCGTAGCAATGCATTTGTCTAAGGAAAATATTTCCTTTTTTTAATTTCATGTAAATTTATAACACTATACTTTGTGTTTTATTACCTTGGCAAGTTGGCATTCAATTTCAGAAAACTAGTTTATCAGTTAGTTTGCTGTGTGAGTGTTTCTAATGCATCTTTTCTGACCAACATAATCAATCTCGCTTTTATTTTTCCTCTTCTGGGAAATGCTATCATGGATTTTTCTCTTTTTTTCTTTTTTTTTGCTGGAAATGTGAAAAGGGTCCATGTCATTTTTTTTCCTTTTTAATTTAAATAGTGTTAAAGGGTTAGTTCATCCAAAAATGGAAATCATCCCATGATTTACTCACCCTAAAGTCATCCTAGGTGTACATGACATTCTTCTTTCAGACGAATAAAATCGGAGTTATATTAAAAATGTCCTGGCTCTTCCAAGCTTTATAATGGCAGTGACTGTTGGGTCATTTTTGAAGTCCATAAAAGTGCATCTGTCCGTCATAAAACTGCTCCGCATGGCTCCGGGGGGTTAATAAAGGCCTTCTGAAGTGAATTGATGCATTTGTGTAAAAAAAAATATCCAAATGTAAAACTTTATAAAGTAAGTTATCTAGCTTCAGGCGAATCGCCTTCCGTATTCAACTTACGGAAAAAATGTTGTGCCTCTCGCAGTTCAAAATGCTTATGCTATGCCTGACGACATTGCACACCAGTTACTCTCGTCAGACGTAGCGTAAGCATTTTGAACTGCGAGAGGCGTTACACTTTTTCCATAAGTTGAATACGGAAGGCGATGCAATTTTATGGACTTCAAAAATGACCCAACAGTCACTGTCATTATAAAGCTTGGAAGAGTCATTTTTACTATACAGTGGGTATAGAAAAGAATCACCCCCTTTAAAATAATCACATTTTGTTGCTTTGCAGCCTGAAATGAAAACGGACCAAACTGTTTTTGTTTTATTCAGCTGTATTTACAACTTATAACATCCAAGTGAAAGATATAATGCCAACTTGAAAAAAATAAAATAAAATTACAAATGAAAAAACAGAATCAGTTGGAAAAAGAAACACCCCCCCTCCTAAAAATGACTTGTAAGCCCAATCAGGTGTAGTTAAAGGGATAGTTCACCCAAAAATGAAAATTAGCCCATAATTTACTCACCCTCAAGTCATCCTAGGTGTATATGGCATTCTTCTTTCAGACTAATAAAATCGGAGTTATATTACAAAAGTCCAGGCTAATCCTAGCATTAGAATTGGATTCATAGTTGCTCTGTTTATGAAGTCCATAAAAAGTGCATCTGTCCATCAAATAACATGCACCACGCGGCTCTGTGGTGTTAATAAAGGCCTTCTGAGGTGAATCGATGCGTTTGTGTAAGAAAATTATCCATATTTAAAACTTTATAAAGTAAACTTTGGGCCGACCGCCTTCCCTGTTCAATATATGGAAAAATTGTTGAAAGGTCCTCTGCCGATCGAAAGACTAACGCGACCAGGTTCGCTCGTCATGACGTCATGACGTTTTCTTACACAAACGTGTCGATTCGCCTCAGAAGGCCTTTATTAACACCCCGGAGCCGTGTGGAGCACGTTATTTGACGGACAGATGCACTTTTTATGGACTTCAAAAACAGAGCAACTATAAATCCAATTCTAATGCTTGAATTAGCCGGGACTCTTGTAATATAACTCCGATTTTATTCGTCTGAAAGAAGAATGTCATATACACCTAGGATGACTTGAGGGTGAGTAAATTATGGGCTAATTTTCATTTTTGGGTGAACTATCCCTTTAATCACCTTCTCAATAGCACACAAAGCCAATTGACTTTCAACTGTGATCAGCTGTGGTCATTTTGATTAGCTCAGCATGAAACAAGCTTTTCCTGAAGCATTTCAGTCCTTGGTAGTGACTCTGAAGAAAACAATCAACTATGGGTGGCAAGGCATTGTCAAAAGATCTCCGGGATAAAGTTGTGGACAGGCACAAGTCAGGAGATGGATACAAAATAATTTCAAAGGCTTTATCAGTGCCTAGAAGCACAGTGAAGTCTATTATTAAGAAGTGTAAGGTATTTGGTACAACACAGACCCTCCCTGGATCAGTACGTCGCTCCAAACTGGATGGAGGAAACTGGTCAGAGAGGCTACCAAGAGGCCTGCAGCAACTCTGAAGCAGTTCTTCAGAGAATTCATGACAAAGAGTGGTCATGGTGACAACAATATCACAAATTCTCCACAATTCTGGCTTGTATGGGAGGGTTGCAAGAAAAAAGGAAAATCTGCTGCCCTCTGCCAGAAAGTGGTCAATGGGAAGACGATTTACCTTCCAACATGACAATGACCCAAAGCACACAGCAAAACTGACCACACAGTGGTTGAAGGAGAAAAGGTGAATGTCCTTGCATGGCCTAGTCAGAGCCCACACTTAAACCCCATTGAAAATCTGTGGAATTACTTGAAGACAGCGGTCCACAAACGGTCACCATCAAATTGAACTGAACTTGAGCAGTTCTGCAAAGAAGAGTGGCCAAATATTGCAACGTCTAGATGTGCAAAGTTAGTAGAGACATGTCCCAAAAGACTAAAGGCTATAATTAAAGCAAAAGGTGGTTCAACAAAATACTGAAAAAAGGGGGTGATCCTTTTTCCAACTCTTTTTTTGTTTTTTTCTGGACAAGTTGGTGTTATATCTTTCACTTGGATGTTATAAGTAAATACAGCTGAATAAAACAAAAACTGTGTGTCTTCATTTCAGGCTGCAAAGCAACAAAATGGGATTTATTTTATTTTCTATACCCACTGTAACTCTGATTGTGTTCTTCTGAAAGAAGAACGTCATATACTAGGATGGTTTGGGGGTGAGTAAATCATGGGCTAATTTTCATTTTTGGGTGAACTAACCCTTTAAATAAGAACTGAGGGTGTTCTTTGACAGGCGTTATGAGTTTCACCCAGCCACAGTTTATTCTTACAGTGAATCTGACTTTCTCTCTTCTCTCTGACTTTTCTCTCTTCGTTTTTCTATGTGTTGTATGTGTTAGGCTGTACATTTCCCTGCACATGTGTTTAAGTGTCTGAGGGATTGGGCCATTAAGCAAACCTCATCCATGTTAATGACAGGCTTTTTCTTTCTCCGTCCCATTAATGAGCGGTCAGGTTAAAGGCATATAAGCGCCAGTGTGGCCGGTTTCCTTTCTCCAGTCTGGCCTTTGTAATGAGCCGCTCTCTTCTCCCTCCCGCGCAGATTGGAGTCATGATTGCGAATTTAAATGAGTGTTTAAGAGGGCCCGGGCCTCAGTTGCATCCCTGCGTATCATTGATTTATCACAGCCGTGCCCTACTGATGGGAGTCGAGCTGTCGGACACAAACCTGCCAGGAGACCCTGAACGACTATCTAGAGACCAGCTATATCAATGAATCAGATCCCACTTCCTATCTGCCTTTCATCTCAGTCATATGTATGCATTGCAGACTGACTGAGATATGAATTATTACGTCCATCACAGTATGAAATGTTGCTCATTTAAAGAGACATGCAGTCATTTATTAGTTTGTTATGAAATTCCCTTTTATATAATATCACTTTTTTATTTCTTCACTGTCCTCATTAGCTTAATAAGAAAAGAAGAAAAAGCCACAACAGAGTTATTAGCCTATCTTCCCCTTGAAAAATGTCATAGATACTGCTTCTTGTTACTTTTAGGTGTTTTAAAAAAACAACAAGTGTGAGAAATAATATGATGTTTAATAGCTGCTAACTGGCATTTTTTCTGAAACTATGGTTACCATGGTACATTTTCATTTTCACTCTTTCATATTCTCTGAATGTAATTACGAAATTTGTTTCTTTCTCATTTACAGTCCATGTTGTGATTCTCTTGAATATAAAACATAGAGATACATTGAATAGATAAATTATATTGCCCTTTTGCACCTCTTTCACCTTTATATGGCACATTTTTCACTTCATTCCACAGAGCAGAGTTGCAAATAATGAGCGTAGCCAAGGTGTAATGAAGCTTAACTATTCATGTTCCTCCATATTAGCACTGGTCTTACTGAGGGGAGAGTCCACGGCAGGCATTACGCTCCAGTCTCACATAACCAGTGTAGCGGCATGGAGTCTGCTGCTCATTACTGCTTTGCCCAGATAAGAACCGCCCACTTAGGCAGGAAGACGCCATTTGACCGATATAAAGTGGCCAGCTGCAGTTTGTTTCAATAATGTGATGTTTATGGGCAGATTTTGTGTCGTAGGCCTGGGTTGTGCGCCATTCAGAATTGAATTAAGAATGCCTTTTGAATTCCAATCCAATTATTTCCTTTAATTGAGGTAGCAAATAAAATACAGAATTGCAATTCAAATTTGAAAGGTCAAATTAAAAGGAATTCATAGTACTAACTAATACAAACTAACATGGAACTATACTGAAAAGTAATTGGTCAAATGTTTCACTCTTGATATTGCTAATAAACTGTAAGCAACTCATTGTATTAAACATCTTTGAAGTAGAAAAACTGAAAAAGTATTGTCTTGTCAAATCTAATATTTGTTTTTTATTTACAACTTCACTGCAAAAATTCAAACGGTAACAAGATTATTTTTCTTCCCCCATTAGTATATAATTTAGCTTGTTTTGAACTCTTTTTCCAGAAAATAAGACATAATATCTAATTCCATTTGACTTATCTAGTAAATGCATCTTGATTTAATATTTTTTTTCATATTTGTACTGGAAACAAGACACAAATACTAAGTAAAAAAGGCTTTTTTTGTAGCCTGGATGCCAGCCAAACTTATCCCCGCCCACAACATTTGAGGTCGGGAAGTTCGGTCTGGACTTGATCCGTTGTGGAGCAACTATCAAGTCAAGTCAAGTCAACTTCATTTGTATAGCGCTTTTTACAATGCAGATTGTTTCAAAGCAGCTTCGCAGTGTTGTGGTGCCCTGGTGGCCTGTATACAGCCAAAACAAATGTTAAACAAAAATGTTAAATAAAGCACCAGGACTTCAAAGGAATTATATGTGAAACTAGACTTCTGAGTAATACGGAATATATTATTATACATTACAGCAACCCCTCCCCCTTTACCTTTCAGACGTGGCTTGTGTTTATAACAGTAATATTGGGGGGTGGACTCATTTAAAGTAATGTAGTCGTCAGGTTTTAGCCAGGTTTCTGTCAAACACAGCACATCTAGATTATTATCTGTAATCATGTCATTAACAATAAGCGCTTTCGGGGAGAGGGATCGAATATTAAGCAACCCAAGCTTTATCATTTGTTCATCTGTATTATATCTATTGTTTATTTGTTGGACATCAATTCAATTTTTACTGTTGAATGGTTTTGATGTTTTTTTGTATTTGTTAATTCGGGGAAAAGACACAGTCTCTATGTGATTATATCTAGGTGAAAGAGTCTCTATGTGCTGGGATTTATCTGACTTCTGTGACGTGAGACAGCTAGAAGATGTTCGGTTTAGCCAGTTTGTCTGCTTCCTGACCTGGGCCCTAGTTAGTCAAGGTTTAGCTTTAAGACTATGTGCCAAATTACTAGAGAGAAGAGCGGCACCACCCCAAGAAGAATGGATGCCATCCTTCTTCAACAGGTCAGGTCTGCCCCAAAAGCTTTTCCAATTGTCTATGAACCCTATGTTGCTCGAACCAGAGCTGTTCGGACCAATCAAATTGTCAAATCAAATGAAATTGTCCCAATCAAATTGTCAGGGCGGGCTTTATACGATGATGGACAGATGATCAACAGTCACGTAACCATTCACGTCACCAAAGAGCGCTTGGGTTGAATTTGTTTACTAAACGGAGAACTTGTTCGTATATTTCTCTCAAAAATGATGATCGTGTTGGTAAATACTCCATGTATCGTTAAATTATTTTTACAACACCAGCAAAGATTATTACACTCATCTTCTACTTCCAGCATGCGTACAGTTGAGTTCTGTTGACAACTATGCGTCGTTGAAAACGTCACTTAATCCGTTGCTCTGATTGGTTGTAGGTCTATCCAATTGAGTGCAGAGTCATTTTCTTTCCTGGTTTGGTTGAAACACGCCTCATAATCACAGCCCAATGGAGCAGCATCAGACTCATATTCTGACTAGAATTGAGTATGACGACGTCAGGCTACTTTTTTTTCAGTGTTCGAAAAATCTTTTTTTACAGTGTAGAAAAGAAAAGTTTGCCAATATACATGAATGCTGGCTTGACAAAATGTTTTTTGAAAGTTTTGAAATAAGATGGATGGATGAGTGGATGGATGGGTGGGTGAGTGAATGGATAGATCGATGGATAGCCAGCCAAACCCAGTGTTTAGATGATCCTGATGCTCAAGTGCTCATTGTCACAGTTGTAAACACCATGGGGGGTTTGGCATGACAGCTTTTGTTTCCAGGCAGACCGTTAAAGATGTCTCTCAGACATTCTGTAGAATTTAACCAATCAGATGACGACTTCGAAACTCCTTAAGTGTTTCCCATTTTGTGTGCCATATAGGGCTGTCAACGAATATTCTAAATTCGAATATATATTCGAATAGTTTTTAAAAAACGAATTTCGAAGGGGAAAATGAATATTCGAATTTTTAAAAAAAGTGAAAAAAAACCGCCCGCGATAGTAGAGGCGTGGCTGTCTGCTTTGCGAGTGGGCGCGCTAGCGGCCTGAAGCCTTGTTTTATACTTTCGCCTGGCTCCGCAGCGCGAGCCTGCGCAGAGAGCGTGAGGGTGAGGGCGAGAGAGTGTGAGGTCTGCGGTCTTGGCCATTAGTTGATTTATTTGTTTTTGTGTAGGTAATACGTTGTCAAATATGTTTAAACTTAAATAGACTACCTATACAAGTAGTTATGTCTCTTTGTATTAATTTGTCCTGTTATTGACGTAATGCGCGTCATTGACAAAATGCGCAACCAGATGTTCGAATAGTTCGAATATTCATGTTTTTTTTAGAGGGAATATTCGAACGTCATTTTTGAACAATTTTGACAGCCCTAGTGCCATATGTATCAGATGTTCAGCCAACGGTCTGTGGGTGTGATGTCTGATGCTGAGACTAGTGTTTTACTGGCTGAGTTCCTTAAAGTATCCGTTATTTCGATTATTTGTGGCGCTATTTAAGGGAGGCGTAACTAATATTATTGCTAATGGGGTTAGTGATTTGAACAAACCCCCAATTTTAAGGATTAAACTTTAATTCACATTGTGAAAGTTGCGTTCATTGTTTTACATTTAGTTTAGCTCCTGATATGTGTACTGTTAGTATCATATGTGCATGATTTCTAAAAATACCTGTTGTAGGGAAGCTAATTGGGTTTCATTTTGTAGAATTGGCCTCAAGTTACTAGCTGCTTGATCTTTTTCTCTTTTAAATATAGTTTCTGAGGTTAGGAGTAACAGCATGTCAAGGTCTCTCCCTGTCACCTGTTTCCTGCTTGCGTCATGTTCCAAAAACCTTCAGTACCTCCTCACAAACACACACTCACAAACACACACTCACTCACACACTCACACCTTCAAGAACATCTGCCGTCAGTATGTGTCATATCCACACACTGACGCCTTGTGCGCTTGGACACTTTCATATCATTGTCATCAGTGACAGCATTGCCACACACGCACAAAACAAACAGATCATTTCCCAAAAACTTTGACAGCTCTACAAAAACAACACGCTCACCGGGGCGGCTTTCATAAGGCTTTTTCAACGCAGTCAGTAAAGCAATGGAGTTGCATTATTTTCCCTATTTGGAAATACATTTTATTTATATATTACTATAAATATTAATTTAGTATATGTTATTAAAATGCATTCTTTTTCACATTCTTTTTTTCATTATTTCACATTATATTGTTTTTGCGGTTACATTTAAAGGGATACTATCCCTTTAAATGTAAAAGCAAAAACAATAAATGTTTTGGATATATTTCTCTCTACACACACACACACACACACACACACACACACACACACACACACACACACACACACACACACACACACACACACACACACACACACACACACACACACACACACACACACACACACACACACACACACACACACACACACACACACACACACACACACACACAGGGGTGTTTTTGTTGTGGACATTCCATAGGCGTAATGGTTTTTATACCGTACAAACCATATTTTCTATCCCCCTACACTGCCCCTATCCCTAAACTTAACTCTCACAGGAGACTGTGCAGTTTACTTTCTGTGAAAAAAACCTCATTCTGTGTGAAATATAAGCATTTTGTGAGGACATGGGGAACGTCCTCATATTTCACCCTCTTTTTGTAATACCTATGTCATACCCATGTCATTATACACATTTGTGTCCTGATATTTCACAAAAACATGCCCACACACACACACACATACACACACGCATACACCCACACACACATATAATCTCTCTCTCTCTCTCTCTCTCTCTCTCTCTCTCTTTATATATATATATATATATATATATATATATATATATATATTCCATTAACAGTTATATTTCTAAAATGTTATATAAATTATACATTTTAAATTTGAATAATTTTTTTTTACATTTAAATGTATAGTTCCACCCAAATTGACAATTCACATGCAAAAATGCATCATGAGAATAATGAAATTATTTTAATTAGAACTTTCTGTTTGTTCCTGTGTCCTGTAGGTCAGTGATAGACTTATATTTAGTGATATGGAAATGATATATTAATATACAAATTTTATTATTTGAATTGACTTTTTTAAAGTCTATTCAATGATTTGGTTATGTTTGAATTATCTTCATTTTTGGGGGCCTTTCTCTTCAAATGTCACATATGTGATTTTATTTAATTACAATTTGTATCAATCAGTTGACTGTCCTATTGATTTTTGTTT
Organism: Romanogobio albipinnatus; assembly: GCA_023566225.1. Lineage (NCBI taxonomy): Eukaryota > Metazoa > Chordata > Actinopteri > Cypriniformes > Gobionidae > Romanogobio > Romanogobio albipinnatus. Next base: position 10,820,017 of record CM042242.1, on the reverse strand, counting down.
TGTTGTAACATCCATGTCAGACCTCACACTGTGAAACATTTTAATAAAATGCCAGACTATTTGGCACTTGACACCTAGTCTTAAACTGCAAGACAACAAAATAAAAAAAATAAAAAAACTTGTATAAAAGAAAGAATAAAACACTCGTCAGTTGTTCTGCCTGTCACCCTGTTGGATCCATCTTTATTTGTCTGTCTGTTTGTTTGTCCCCTGTTCTCCATCTTCCTTTTTTTCTTCGCTTTTGTGTTCACACACCTCACCGTTCTGCTTATCCCTGCACAATAAGAAAGCTTCTCACACACACTGTCAGTATTTGTCATATCCACACATTAATGTATTGTGCTCGCCTCTCAGAGTCTTGCACATCTTTGTCATCGGCGGTAGATACACACTCACAATGCACCAAAATATCTAACCATTGGTGAACATTAGCTCTCTTTTTTGGATTAAAATAATCTTCATGTTAATGATTTGCATAATGTTGGAAGTGTTTCCATTTTAATTCACTATTAGTTTAGGTCTGTCTCTCCCTCCTAGTTCAAAGCTTCATAAACGTCAATGCTTTTACAACACATTTAAACAGGGTCAAATCAAATGCAATGTGGTCATTGATTACATTTAGAAGTGGCTTCAATGAGTGATCTGACCAATGAAAAGAACCAATCAGGGATGTTTTGATGCACACACTTTTCTTTTGATGTCAACTCAAGCTCTTTCTCTTATGATAAAAAATGTTTTGCAGTCTAGTTAGACTTTAATATTGGGTTGTCAAACACAAATTCGGAATTCAGTCCAATCTGGCCCAGAAGATGATTTATTTGATGATGTTTATTTATTATATCAATATGATATATTCATAATTTTGTATCTTTAATTACAGCAGGACAGATACACCTTTTTAATTTGATGTGTTATGTGTTAAAGCAGGGTTCCTCGAACTCTGTCCTGGAGGGCTGCTGTCCTGCAGAGTTTAGCTCCAACCCTGATCAAACACACCTGAGCAAGCTAATCAAGGTCTTCAGGATCACTAGAAAATCACAGGAAGGTGTGTTTGATCAGGGTTGGAGCTAAACTCTGCAGGACAGCGGCCCTCCAGGACAGAGTTCGTGGAAGCCTTTGTTAAAGGGATAGTTCACCCAAAAATTTAAATTCTGTCATCATTTACATACTTTCAAGCTGTTCCAAACCTGTATGAATTGCATTCTTCTGCTGAATACAAAAGAAGATATTTTGAAGAATATGGGTAACCAAACCATTGACTTCCATATATGAAAAAAAAAAAAAAAAAAATCTGCCAGTGGGGCCCATCAACTGTTTGGTTACCAACATTATTCAAAAAGTGTTCCAAAGAAGAAAGAAATCTATAGGATTTAGCACAACTTGAGGGTTGAATTGCCATTTTTGGGTGAACTATCCCTTTAAATCTTACATTCTTGTTTTTTTAAACAATTGTTTATGTGCATTTCTCAATAACTACGGTGTCTGTGGAGTAAACTCTGGATCATTTTGTTTCTTTTGATACATAATGCATTTAATCACCACATTTGGTTTCATAAAATGTTATCTCACTCAAAATGTACAACCCCTTTTAAGGTGATGATACACAGGGCAACTTTTTGAGCAATGTTGCTGGGAAATGTTGCCGTCATTGGGAAACCAGGTGAAGGTGATGATACACAAGGCAACTTTCTAATGTTGCCAAGCGATGTTGCTTGGGCACTTTACCATTGAGAATGGTCAACAAATTTCTATCAGGATACTTTAGATCGGTCGAGGGCCCTGTGTCCCACCTGGTTGCACGTTGATGGCAACATTGTCGAGCAATATTGCTCAAAAAGTTGCCCTGTGTATCATCACCTTTACACACAGGACTGTCTTTGAATGTTTGCTCAATGATAGAATGGGGTTGATTAAGGCATTTTGCAATAACATAAACTGACGTGTGAAAATGCATGCTGGAAGAATGTGAATCATTTTGAAAAAGTGTACATAGAATTGAGAAATGCATGCAAGCAGGTAAAAGAAACGCTTTTAATTACGCATGGCACTTGAACATACATGCAAATTTGTCTTAAAACAGCACAGTTAATTTTCCCTCTGGGTCACTCACAGCAATAATATTTGCCTTTACAGTAGGCCTGTCACGATAACTACTTTTTGTTTCGCGATATATCGTCCCATAAATAATTGCGATAAACGATATTATTGTCATTTTAAGACTATTTTATGCCACTGAATATATAATCCTAATATAACAGCATAATAATGCAAGTAGACCTACACACTTTCAAATGACAACCTTTTAATTCTTTAGATCATGGAAATTAAGGGTAAAAAAATATATTATCCTAAATAAAAAAATAAAACTTTGAATAAATAGTAAATAAACATTTTCCCTTTTGAAACGGCTTTGACACTCGTCATTCTGCGTTGACATTTATATGTGCACCGGAACAGGGGATTGCGGCTTTGAAATCGAGTCCATTTGGGCTTATTCTTCCAAAATGTCAGTAGTTGTCAGGAAAACACTATAACGCCTCAAATGGTGCCTTTTTTCACCTGTCGATAACCACTCTGTGTATGAAGGACCTACCCGAGAACCACTTGTCACGGAAAACATACAAGATGACAGCACAATCGAGTAAAATGTTGGTGACCTTCATTATCATGTAAACATAATGGGCGATATATTGCATCACAAAAAATGATTGAGGTCATGTACATATATTGTGCGATATATCGATATATCGATTATTGCGACAGGCCTACTTTACAGTTATTTGGAGCAAATTTCATAGTGGATTCCATACAAGTCTATTTAATTATTAGATTATTATGTTGATTATTAAAATGGTAGACGTCCTGAATTTAAGAGAGAGGTGACATGATGACAATTTCAGAGATATTCTCTAAACAGCAAGAGATGTGCACTTGCAAACATGCACCCATACTAATTGGATTTGAATGGTATAATCAGTGCTTAATTTGTAAATTCTAAAAGGTTGGAGGGCGACGGATCCGGCAAGTTAGTGGGGTAGGGAAGTGTAACGGAACATATGCACAATCTCAGTTGGGTTTCCATCCATTTTGAAGCTAAATCTGTCCCGGAGCTTGACGTGCAAGTGCTTTTTTTCCCCTTCAATTGTAAACATTGTGCTCTTGTCTTATTTTGGGCTCATTTGTTTTTCCTCTGACTCTCTTTGTAGAACAAAAAAAAAGAACAAGCCGTTGAACCTGAAGATCCACAGCAGTGTGGCTGGGAGCTGTGAAAACTTGCCAACCCAGCGCTCTCCTCTCCATTCCGACCACTCACTTCGCTCCTTCTTTTTCCCTAATTATGTCCCTTCGACACCACCGGTTCACTCCGACACCCCCTCAGCAAGTGAGTAAACACAACCATTAACCTCTGTGTGAGACAGTACATTATTTTGGCTTCTCATTTCAGTCCTACCTTAAACACAGTTGATGATAACTTAACTTCTGAAGAACCTTGCATGCCTCCCTGCATGGTACGTGTGATTCTTTGCTTGTAAACAAACATGTAAATATCCAGATTAAACACTACAGCAATCTGGCATCATCATTATCAAGTAAACACAGAAGCATCAAGGATGCTTTACCCAAAGATACACTAATGATTGAAATGAATGAATAGATGTCTGATGACGCACATCGGGCAATTACAACTTTCTTTGTCGTTTCCTTTCACAATGTGACTTCCCATCTCCTCACCTAATAAAGGGCAGCGTCCCAAACCAGGACACCCAGGACACCTGGCAGCGTGTAAGCGCATATTGTCCAAGCCCAATATCTACTCCGGGGGCCTCTTAGGGTGGGCTATTAGAGGAATAATGGGCCGAACGGAAGCAGTGTGGATGTGAGAAGACTTTGAATGACACAAGAATGACGCAGAAGACTCAGTTTTGGAATGAGATTATTGTACAGATGGAGGGAAAAGTTTTGACTGCTTGTTTCCAGAATTATGAATGATAGATCCCCTCCAAGCTTTGGCAATCTGCTTTGTACTTTGTAAAATATCCGGAGAGGTAACTGTTAGGATATTTTTTTTTCCCACGTACTCCTTTTTTGATGGTTTTAACGAATTGATACTTCAATAATTTTTTTTGACTGTTAGTGAAATCCAATCACAGTTGAGCAGAGTTATTTTAGTATTATTTATATACTATTATGGTATTTATTAAGATTAGCTTTTATTTTTATACTTTCAGTTTTCATATTATTATATTATGTGCTTTTGTAATTTTTATTAGTCTTTGTTTGTCTAAATATTAGTATATTTTTATTTCCGTTTTATTTAAAAAAAAAATTCCAGTTAGTAATTTTAGTGCTTCGACTTTATGCATTTAATCCCACTTTATTAACCAATATCCTTGCTGTTGATCTTTGATGATCCAATTCAATCATACTTATAAGTGAAAACGTTTTTTTTTTTACCCAAACAACCAAATTCCTCCAGAGTTTGGGACGCAAGGGCTTGTCATGAAACAAGATGAAAAAGAACATTATAGTTGAATTTCCGATAAACCAGTTGCAGGTTTATAATCTCATTGTGTTTGTGGCAGCCTCTGTAATGGCATTACTCACGTTCTGGATCTCCCGATGGGGCTCCAGGCCGGACACAGTGGCAGTAACCAGGCCTCTCGAGTGTCGTCAGCCCTGGTAATGCGTCTGCTGTTTTTCTGCATGTGGTGACAGTATTATTGTACACAGCAAGCAACTGTGTGCCCAGGGCTTGTGCTTCACGGTTTCAAGTTTCTTGACATGCACACAGGATACAAATAGTGTGTGCAATACTACGAAATGCTATGAAATGCTTACATGCAGTTTAACTGTGTTAACATCACAACTGAAATGAAATGTTGTTTGGCTCTTTCATGGCTCTGGAGACCTGATGGAGTTTGTTTTTAATTTAAGAATCTGTTTCTCTTAAAATTCCTTAGGAGAAATTCAAATAATTTGCATTCTTATTGAAATTACTAACTTTTGATTGCAGACTTTGATATCTTGTTTGATATCTTGGCAAATCTGCAAATTCTTAAAGCATCTTCTGAATTTAGTCTGTCTCAGATATTTCATGTAATCACAGACTCGATGATGGTGAGATCAGATCACAGTTGTCAGACTCATTGTGTATACAAAAAATCTCTTGGATTATTACAATTAATGGCAAAAGGACTGTTTGAAAATGTAAACTTATTTTTCCAAATGACATATAAATGTCAATATAAATAACTGGCTTAAAACCATTTTCTGGTGAAAATACTAACGTGCCTACGACTTAGTATCCACTCAAAAAAATGCTGGGTTAAAAATAACCCAAGTTGGGTTGAAAATGGACTAACCCAGCAATTGGGTTGTTTTAACCCAGCAGTTGGGTTAAATGTTTGCTTAAAACAACCCAATTGCTGGGTTAGTCCATTTTCAACCCAACTTGTGTTATTTTTAACCCAGCATTTTTTAGAGTGTATATATATATATATATATATATATATATATATATATATATATATATATATATATATATATATATATATATATATATATATATATATATATATATACAGTGAGGAAAATAAGTATTTGAACACCCTGCTATTTTGCAAGTTCTCCCACTTAGAAACCATGGAGGGGTCTGAAATTGTCATTGTAGGTGCATGTCCACTGTGAGAGACATAATGTATGATTTTTTAACTATTTATTTGTATGATACAGCTGCAAATAAGTATTTGAACACCTTAGAAAATCAATGTTAATATTTGGTACAGTAGCCTTTGTTTGCAATTACAGAGGTCAAACGTTTCCTGTAGTTTTTCACCAGGTTTGCACACACTGCAGGAGGGATTTTGGCCCGCTCCTCCACACAGATCTTCTCTAGATCAGTCAGGTTTCTGGCCTGTCGCTGAGAAACACGGAGTTTGAGCTCCCTCCAAAGATTATCTATTCGGTTTAGGACTGGAGACTGGCTACTCCTTGGTTATCCTGGCTGTGTGCTTCGGGTCATTGTCATGTTGGAAGACCCAGCCTCGACCCATCTTCAATGCTCTAACTGAGGGAAGGAGGTTGTTCCCCAAAATCTCGCAATACATGGCCCCGGTCATCCTCTCCTTAATACAGTGCAGTCGCCCTGTCCCATGTCCAGAAAAACACCCCCAAAGCATGATGCTACCACCCCCATGCTTCACAGTAGGGATGGTGTTCTTGGGATGGTACTCATCATTTTTTTTCCTCCAAACACGTTTAGTGGAATTATGACCAAAAAGTTCTATTTTGGTCTCATCTGACCACATGACTTTCTCCCATGACTTCTCTGGATCATCCAAATGGTCATTGGCAAACTTAATATGGGCCTTGACATGTGCTGGTTTAAGCAGGGGAACCTTCCGTGCCATGCATGATTTCAAACCATGACGTATTACCAACAGTTACCTTGGAAACGGTGGTTCCAGCTCTTTTCAGGTCATTGACCAGCTCCTCCCGTGTAGTTCTGGGCTGATTTCTCACCTTTCTTAGGATCATTGAGACCCCACGAGGTGAGATCTTGCATGGAGCCCCCAGTCTGAGGGAGCTTGACAGTCATGTTTAGCTTCTTCCATTTTCTAATGATTGCTCCAAAAGTGGACCTTTTTTCACCAAGCTGCTTGGCAATTTCCCCGTAGCCCTTTCCAGCCTTGTGGAGGTGTACAATTTTGTCTCTAGTGTCTTTGGACAGCTCTTTGGTCTTGGCCATGTTAGTAGTTGGATTCTTACTGATTGTATGGGGTGGACAGGTGTCTTTATGTAGCTAACGACCTCAAATAGGTGCATCTAATTTAGGATAATAAATGGAGTGGAGGTGAACATTTTAAAGGCAGACTAACAGGTCTTTTGAGGGTCAGAATTCTAGCTGATAGACAGGTGTTCAAATACTTATTTGCAGCTGTATCAAAAATCATATATTGTGATTTCTGGATTTTTTTTATTAGATTATGTCTCTCACAGTGGACATGCACCTACGATGACAATTTCAGACCCCTCCATGATTTCCAAGTTTCCAAGTGGGAGAACTTGCAAAATAGCAGGGTGTTCAAATACTTATTTGCCTCACTGTATATATATATATATATATATATATTGCCAAAGATTTTGGAACGCCTGCCTTTACATGCACATGAACCTTAATGACATCTTCTTAATCCGTAGGGTTTAATATGGAGTCCCCCCTCCACCAAACTTTACACTTGGCACAATGCAGTCAGGCAAGTACCGTTCTCCTGGCAACCGCCAAACCCAAACTCGTTCATTGGATTGCCAGACAGAGAAGCGTGATTCGTCACTCCAGAGAACACGTCTCCACTGCTCTAGAGTCCAGTGGCGGCGTGCTTTACCCCACTGCATCTGACGCTTTGCATTGCACTTGGTGATGTAAGGCTTGGATGTAGCTGCTCGGCCATGAAAACCCATTCCATGAAGCTCTCCACGCACTGTTCTTGAGCTAATCTGAAGGCCACACAATACATTACATACATTACACACATCACATTACATTCAACTACGTACATTCACATTCACCACACACGCAGGTGACTGCTACAATAAGGATAGGAAGTATTACTAGTCCTTATTTAACAGTTTAATTGATACTGGCACAAACACATTTTTAAACCTGTTCAATTTACATCAAGGAATTCTGTACCTTTTCCTCAAGGGTACCAGTTCATAGTAAGAATGGAGTACATGGGACGGATCCCTCAAAATCCTTCCTTAAAGGAACACGGCACTAGGGGAGTTGGAAAATGAGCCTATTTTCAAAAATAGAGTTAAACAGTTGAGTTTTACTGTTTTTGAATCCATTCAGCCGATCTCTGGGTCTGGTGATAGCACTTTTTGCATAGCTTAGCATAGATCATTGAATCTGATTAGACCGTTAGCATCTCGCTCAAAAATGACCAATGATTTCCGATATTTTTCCTATTTAAAACTTGACTCTTCTGTAGTTACATCGTGTACTAAGACCGACGGAAAATGAAAATTTTCTAGGCCGATATGGCTAGGAACTATTCTCGCATTCCTGCGTAATAATCAAGGAACTTTGCTGCTGTACCATGGGTGCATCAGGCGCAATAATATTGCGCAGTGCCTGAAAATAGGCTAACATTTCCGTCAACATAACCAACGTGACAACCTGCTTGCACAGGGAGCCATGTATGTGGGAGCCTTATGTATAAGGGAGCCTTATAACCATGGAGACATTTGTGAGAGACGATTCAGAAGATATTTACTTTGGTGTAGATCCTGAACCATATTTGAACCAGAGTACACTGAAGATTAGGTTGTCACGTTGGTTATGTTGACGGAAGTTGATTTGATTTCCAGGCGCTGTGTAATATCAGGGAGTTGGAAAATGAGCCTGTTGGCGTCTTCCTTTAAAATGCGTTTTATTCATAAACAAGAGACTTAATGCTAAGATAGTCTCTCTGCCCTATTGTTTTCCTAGCAGTTCATATTATATACGATAACTTTGTTGTGAGGTTTCCTCAGGTAGACACACCATACCTAATAACATTTTCTAGTGCAGATGTTATTACTTTCTAGAGAGTTTGAGGACTCTTTGTGTACTCTTCCATACATTTTGAAGAATGTGTCCGCTTATTTTCTAGCTATATAGAAAGAATTTAAACAAATGCAAAAGCCAACTCTTGACTATAATTTCTTCACTGCAACAATTTATTCTCATGACACAAAGACCGCAGTGCAGCACCTTTATAACATCATTTATCTGGCTGTCAGTCAAATCCATAGAATTGTTTAAGAGCAGGTCAATAGCAGGTGTTAAATGTACTTACCGTCACTCACTCATATTTCCCTATTGAAAAAAACCTCTCAGTTGAAATCTTATCAAACTTTAAATCTAATAATGGAGCTTTATTGTGTTCTGGAAAGGACTGAGAGGCGGATCACTATGCTAGTCATTGTTTTACAAATAATTTTGTTTAGTCTGTCTGTTTGTGAGATGCCTGTGATATTTATATCACTAATACTGGCATGTGATTGGTCGATCGTGAAAATTGTCCAACTGGCTTGATTCATCTGGCTTGAACAAACTCCAGTTAGTCTTGTCATGTCTCAATTTGATAGTTAATTGAGTCAACATGGTGGTTTTTAATGACTGGTTGTTGGTTCAAAGAGCGAAAGAAAGAAACATATAATGTTTTTTTCTGCAAATTAGTTTTGTTATTTTTTAGCAATATTTGCACCAATTAAACACAAATTCGCCTGCTCTGTACTGATGCTGGTTTGTATTGACTATGAGTAAGTCTGTTTCTACGCCCGCGGATAAAATATTTACCTGCTGTGAGATGATGTAAGTTTGTCAGGTAAACTTTTAACTCTGGTCTATAATGAAAGACTCTCATTTCTCTCCGTTTCTTCATAGGATGAAAGGATCTCTCAAGTAGCATGTACATGCTACTTGAGAGTAGCATGTACATGCTTAAATTGTTGCTTATCTGTTGTTGCTTAAATGTTGTACATGTCATGTCATGACTGCTATGTTTGCTTGGAACTGCACCTAAGAATTTCACCTACTGTTGCACTTGTGCATATGGTAGAGTGACAATAAAGTGATTTGATTTGATTTGATACATGCCATGGTATATGGTAATCATTCAAAGTACTATTATGGTACAGGTATTATTTGAAACCGTCCGTATACCTTGTTCCCTTTCGTTCAGTCACTATGACGTACGTTAGTGACTAACGAATGGGGGTTTCGCTTAGAAGCCTATTACCTTCGAGAATTAAACAGCGCCCAATGGCAGTGCCAATGCCATGGGCATGCGGAATTTGCATGCGTAACTTCACCCCACCTCGTGGGTATATAAGGAAGTATGCTGGCAACATCGCATTATGTTTCTGCTTTGGAGCCAAGAGGATCTCTTCACTCCTTCAAGCCTGAAAACTGAGTCTTTGTCAGCCTTCGAGACGAGGAGCTTTCCAGAGGCGTTGGTGTTACGGCGCATTCCAGTGATCGCATGCTGCCTGCCTGCTGATCTGCGCAGTGGTCTGCTAGACAGCTGGTGTGTGGTCCCTTGGCGCTTCGGCGTTCTCTGCGAAGCTTCCTCTCCTAAAAGAGCTTACACGTGACGCGTCCTTTTCAGGATGTCTCGTCCGTGTACTTCTGGGTGTGGCCCGTCGCTTTCTTCCTTTGATGGGCACAATCACTGCCTGGTATGTTTGGGCTTTCAGCATGCCCAGGCAGCGTTTGTGGATGCGTCATGTTCCCACTGCGGGAACATGACCATCGCGGTGTTGCGGTCGAGACTTGATGAGCTTCGTAAAGAAGTGAGAGTCCCCTCTACCACACCCCGATCTACTGACTCCCCGAGAGCCAGTACTTCGGCTGGTGGTCAGGGTGACCTGAGGGTGACGGTGTGGAACAAAGCCCCGACGCTCATGCCTCGGGCCACACCCCCCTCTAGCACACTGCAACCCGCGAGTGTTCAGACGCAGATCGCCTGCTCCGGCCCCCCCGCGCATCTCGTTTGGCGCTCCAGAGGAGGATGCAATGTCGGTCACCGCATCACAAGGTGGGCTCGAGTCCTCTGAGGATGATGACTTGGCTGTGTTGCCGCCCTCGGTCGGCATTGCCTGAGTCGGACCCAGAGCTGACAGCCATGCTGTCTCGGGCAGCCGCGAGTCTCGGGATAGAGTGGAACCCTCCGCCCTGTCCCGAGTGCTCACGGCTCGATGATTGGTTTTTGGGAGCGCGCGCTGACACCCATCAGTCCCCGCCCCCAATACCTTTCTTTCCCGAGCTGCATGAGGAAGTTGCGCGGTCCTGGAAGTCCCCGTTGTCTTCCCGCGACCGTTCGGCGATTTCCTCCGCCTTCTCTACCCTTGATGGGGCCACGGACAACGGGTACACTGGGGTCCCCCCAGTCGAACGGTCTGTTGCGATGCAACTGTGTCCGCAGAGCGCTTCGACTTGGCGTGGTGATCCTAAGCACCCCTCCAAAGCCTGTCGATTCACATCTACATTGGTGGCGAAATCGTACAGAGCTGCGGGGCAGGCTGCCGCCTCTTTACATGCCAATGGCGATCCTTCAGGTCTACCAGGCCAGGATCCTCAGGGACATGCATGAGGGTAGAGTTGATCCGGGGCTCCTCGACGAGCTGTGTGCCGCCACCGACCTCTCTCTCCGGGTGACGAAGGTGACCGCACGCTCCCTGGGTCAAGTGATGTCCACAAATGTGGTCCAGGAGCGACATTTGTGGCTGAACCTGGCTGATATGCGGGACACCGAGCGAACCCGGTTCCTCGATGCCCCCATATCCCAGGCCAGCCTCTTCGGCGGGGCAGTTGAAAGCTTTGCCCCACAGTTTTCAACCGCTCAGAAGCAGACTGAGGCTATTAAACATATCGTCGCTGTCCGATGAAACTCACGTATGTCCAAAACGCTTACTTTTCAGGAAGTGAAAAAAACACTGTATTTCAAAAGCAGTTGAATGTAGCGTTGTCATACTTGGTACGGCATCTTTACATGTAACCATATTCTTGCCAGTGTAATGATATAATCCACATTTGACCAAAATTGAGTTTAAATGGACATACGTGCATATTTTACAGTAACGGTGGTCGATACGCGTTCTTCCGATCATTAATTAGAATGGCAAAGTCGCGTTTCAGCAGAGGAATACGTGAGGAATACAGAGGAATACATGCTGGATATTCTCAGCCTCTGGCAAGCGGTGATCGCAGTATGAGTGAGGCATGTTCTAGTGACAATCATGACAGTAGCATTACAGGCTATAATTTGATCAGTTTGACTGAGAAAAAAAGGCTGAATCTTATCAAAGAGACCGAGTTTATTTACATACTAGCAAGCAAACTAATCTGTGAAGAACTAGATTAGAACTAAACTGTGGAGAGCTTCAATGTCGTACTATCGGCTATCCAGTGCTGAGCTTTGATGAAACAACTTCACGATACCAGCGAGACCGGCGAGATGCTTCCACAGGGCGGGAGATACGCGGCGTGATTGACAGCTTTGACACCAAATGGATATACATGAAAATCAGATGACATGATTTCACAACTTTTCATTGGCCATTTAGATATGTGACGCATACTGTATGCGGAAATGAACCTGGACATTCAATCCGTCGAAAAATCTCAAAATCGGCAAAATGGACATACGTGGTTTTCATCGGACAGCGACGATATACTGCCCCGACGGCCAGCTGCTGCCTCCATCCAGCCGCCGGCACAGTCGCCTCAGCCTGCTCCCCCGCCGAGGACGCCCTCCTAAGGCTCCCGGCCCTCCCGCCCGGTCCCAGCAGCAGCCTTCACCCGGGCCGGGTCGTGGAGGTCGCCGTAGGAAGGCGTCCCAGTCCGCTCAGCCCGCCCCACGCCCCGCTAAACGCTAGGCCAAGCAGCGCTCCTGAGACGGACGGCTCAGGGATGGGAAATTCTTTCAGGGAGATGGTAGCAGGACCACTCCTTCCCCCGGTGGAGGGCCGGGGGATAATCCTTTGTTCAGCTGCTGGCCCCCGGGTCAGCAGCACCCTGTTGTTTAAAGAAAGAATTAACACTCCCATCCCTGAGCCACCAGAGATCGGTGATGACAGTGCGCGCCACCCCCGGGTCCCACCACTCGCATCCCTCTCTGTCGCCAGCCTCCTGGCAGAGCAGACCCCAGTGGAACGTGCGTCCTTCCCTGGTCTCCTCTGTCAGGACGCAGCAGTTAACCGTGCCCCCGCACCGGGACGCCCAACAGCCTCCCATGTCCGGGCCGGTAACGCTGCCTCGCTGCCCCACCCTGGGTAGCCTGGTGCAGTTCCTGGGAGTCTGGCTTCAGCTTCCAGGTCTGTCCCGCTGGGTCGCGAAGACCGTCAGGCGCGGCTACGCGATTCAGTTCGCGCAGGTTCCTCCCTGCTTCCGGGGAGTCCGCTACACTATGATCGGGGCCAATGCTCCCGTCATGCGTACGGAGATTGCCACCCTACTGGCGAAGGGTGCGATCGAACCTGTCCCTCCAGCCGAGATGAACTACGGGTTCTACAGCCCGTACTTCATTGTACCCAAGAAAACCGGTGGGTTACGGCCAATCCTGGACCTGCGCATCTTGAACCGATACCTTCACAGGCTTCCGTTCAAGATGTTGACAGCGAAACGCCTTTTCGAATGCGTTCGTCTGGACGATTGGTTTGCAGCGATCGACCTGAAGGACGCCTACTTCCATGTCTCCATCCTACCTCGACACAGACCGTTCCTACGGTTTGTGCTGTCCACATCCCGGGAGAACTGAACCGTGCAGCCGACGAGCTCTCACGGTTTCAGCCACTTCCTGGAGAATGGAGACTCCATCCCCAGACGGTCCAGCTGATATGGGAACGGTTCGGCGACGCACAGGTAGACCTGTTTGCCTCCCAGGACTCTTCCCATTGCTCCCTGTATTATTCCCTGTATTATCCCCTCTACGCAAATATGTGTTTCTCCCAGTGAGCCTTCTCACACGGGTACTGTGAAGTACGGGCTGTAGAACCCGTAGTTCATCTCGGCTGGAGGGACAGGTTCGATCGCACCCTTCCCCAGTAGGGTGGCAATCTCCGTACGCATGACGGGGGCATTGGCCCCGATCATAGTGTAGCGGACTCCCTGGAAGCAGGGAGGAACCTGCGCAAACTGAATCGCGAAACCCCCATTCGTTAGTCACTAACGTACGTCTCCGTTCCCTCCTCAGGGAACGAGGGTTACATACATAACCGAGACGTTGTCGCCACAGTACTTTTTTTGATGGATGCTCTCAAACTGCTGTTTGAAAGTCTCTTGTCAGTTGTTGCATAATTTTTCAATTGGCTTTTGTTTTAGTTTAATCTTTACCTATGTATTTTATAATTATAGTAAATTTAAGATTAGTTTTGTCAAATTTCAGGAGTTCGTTATAATTTGCCTCATCTCCTTTAAAACTTTGAGGGGTTACCATAGAAACAGGCAAGGTAGGGTTTTGTTTAACATTATCACTGCAGTATAATATAGTTTATAATGCTAGTGTTGGTCGTTTATTTTCACCTATTAGTATTTACTCACTTTAACCATTTTTAAATAATTCTTCATTATGTTTAATCATAGTGCATTCATCACTGCAGAGGTCATAGGATGTTGACATCTTATTTTTAGTACAATTTAAATTGTACAATTTAAATTACTGTTATTTATTAAAGCAACTGTAGTTATTATTTTACATGGAAATATTAGTTACAATATAATATAAATGTCATTTCTTTCTTGATTTATGATTGATTGTGTTGTGCTTGATAGAAGTCTGTGGGGGAAATGACATTTTAAATCACACACGAGTCATAGTTAGTGCAAACATTGATAATTAATTAAATCATTTTCATATTAAATAATTTTCATATTATAGATATTACAATGGTTTATTTTTGTTTCACTGTTTGCTTAGATGTCTGTTGAAGCTTGTTTCCACCACAGAATAAAAATAAATAAAAAAGAAAACGTATTTTCTCAGAATTCTGACATTTTTCTAGCAATTGTGAGTTTAAATCTCACAATTACACATCATTTTTCATTTGTGAGATATAAACTAGCAATTGTAAATTATAAAGTCCTAATTGCAGGATATAATTTCTGAGAAAAAAAGTAATAGCTCACAATTCTGACTTTTTTCCTGCAATTGCGAGTTTGTCTCATAATTCTGCCTTTTTTGAGAGATGTAATCTTGCAGTTGTGAGATAAATAGTCACTTACCTTTTTTATTCTTTTTTATTCCGTGGCTTCCATATATGTCAGAGCATTTAGAATGTGATATTTTATAATGGATTTATTCTGTTTGTTTATATATAAACCGATCAGGCAGAACATTATTTTATTATTGGGTCCCCCTTTTGCTGTCAAAACAGCCCTGACCCATCGAGGCATGGACTCCACTAGACCCCTGAAGGTGTGCTGTGGTATCTGGCACCAAGATGTTAGCAGCAGATCCTTTAAGTCCTGTAAGTTGTGAGGTGGGGCCTCCATGGAATGGACTTGATTGTTCAGCACATCCCGCAGATACTCGATTGGATTGAGATCTGGGGAATTTGGAGGCCAAGTCAACACCTCAAACTCATTGTTGTGCTCCTCAAACCATTCCTGACCTATTTTTGCTTTGTGGCAGGGCATTATCTTGCTTAAAGAGCCACAGCCACCAGAGAATTCCGTTTCCATGAAAGGGTGTACATGGTCTGCAACAATGCTTAGGTGGTACGTGTCAAAGTAACATCCACATGGATGGCAGGACCCAAAGCATCACACTGCCTCTGCCGGCTTGCCTTCTTCCCATAGTGCATCCTGGTGCCATGTGTTCCCCAGGTAAGCGACGCACACACACACGGCCATCCACGTGATGTAAAAGAAAACGTGATTCATCAGACCAAGCCACCTTCTTCCATTGCTCCGTGGTCCAGTTCTGATGCTTTCATTCCTAATGTTTGCTCTTCGGTGGAGGACAGGGCTCTCAGCATGGGCTCCCTGACTGATCTGCGGCTATGCAGCCCCATACGCAACAAACTGCGATGCACTGTATATTCTGACACCTTTCTATCAGAACCAGCATTAACTTCTTGAGCAATTTGAGCTACAGTAGCTCGTCTGTTTGATTGGACCACACGGGCCGGCCTTCGCTCCCCACGTGCATCAATGAGCCTTGGCCGCCCATGACCCTGTTGCCGGTTCACCACTGTTCCTTCCTTTTGATAGATACTGACCACTGCAGACTGGGAACAGCCCACAAGAGCTGCAGCTTTGGAGATGCTCTGACCCAGTCGTCTAGCCATCACAATTTGGCCCTTGTCAAACTCGCTCAAATCCTTACGCTTGCCCATTTTTTCTGCTTCTAACACATCAGCTTTGAGGACAAAATGTTCACTTGCTGCCTAATATATCCCACCCACTAACAGGTGCCGTGATGAAGAGATAATCAGTAATATACACTTCACCATTATTCTCCATTCAATAGCATTATTTTCTAGAAAGTTTAAGGACTCCTTTTTTTGTACTCTTCCACCCTCTTTGAAGAGTATGTCAGCTTATTTTCTAGCTTTCATGTATATCAGAGCTTGTAGAATGTGTTATTGTAGATTAAATATTTGGAACAGGGGCAAGAGTAAAACAAGCAAAAGTAGTAAAAGCAAAAGTAAAATGTAAAAAAAGTTAATTGCTTTAAATAACAAAAAGTTGAAATTTAAAGTTTTGATACAAATCAACTCCTTAAATCAACGCATTAAAGTGTCCATAGTCGGAGAAATACTCTTATATTTATGTTGTTTCCCCCCTCAAGATCACTTGTGTTTCAGTAGAGGTCCAGGAATCCAGAACAAAGATCATATCAAAGCTCTGATCTAATCTGGAACACTGTGTACATCCTTGATCCACCTGAAAGATGCAGCCGAGCAGAATGCAGTGGTCACAATAGAGACACACTCGCATCCATATTTGATATAAGCATCATGGAATGCACATTGACAGAGGCAGTCATTAGGAATCTCAAGTCAATAAGTGGATGCAATCAAATGCAGAAATCTGGTTATGAATGCAAGGCTCATACCTTATTTTATGCTTTTAGAATAAGGCAGAGCAGCTTATCCTGTTTGTGTGTGTACTTGTCCTCGTATCTCCCTGTTGATCATAAACAAATGGAGTATAATTGAGCGTGGACAATCTGATGAATGGTCTTTTGAACTACCAGTGCTGTGGGAAGCAAATGCAATTATTGTCTTACAAGTCTCCATTTAGGTTTTTATCAGATCTCTTCCATTTGAGCGATGACAGAAGACATCAAATTTAAAATCTTCCAATTCTATCAGATTTATCTTTTTAAGCATTTAAGGATTTATATATTAAATAACGATCCCAGTTTTTTGAATTTCCATGAACAATTTGGTTTGGTTTTGCCTCTGCTCTTGTTAATAATTCATAATGAAGTCACTACTGTTCAAAAGTTTGGGTCTGTAAGATTTTTTTAAAATGTTTTTGAAAGAAGTCTTATGCTCACCAAGGCTGCATTTATTAATACAGTAAAACAAATATTTAAAAATATTATTTCAATTAAAAATAACTTTTCTATCTTTATATATTTATAAAATGTTATTTATTCCTGTGATGCAAAGCTGAATTTTCAGCATCATTACTCCAGTCTTCAGTGTCACATGATCCTTCAGTAATCATTCTAATATGATGATTTGCTGCTCAAGAAACATTTATAATTATTATCAATGTTGAAAACAGTTGTGCTGCTTAATATTTTTGTGGAAGCCATGATACATTTTTTAAGGATTTTTTTATGAATAGAAAGTACAAAAGAAGAAAATTCATGAGCCCAAACTTTTGAACGGTAGTGTAAATACAATATAATATACTAATAAATATACAATAAATATACAAATATATATATAAAATGAAATATTTAATGATAATATATATATATATATATATATATATATATATATATATATATATATATATATATATACAGGGAGTGCAGAATTATTAGGCAAATGAGTATTTTGACCACATCATCCTCGTTATGCATGTTGTCTTACTCCAAGCTGTATAGGCTGGAAAGCCTACTACCAATTAAGCATATTAGGTGATGTGCATCTCTGTAATGAGAAGGGGTGTGGTCTAATGACATCAACACCCTATATCAGGTGTGCATAATTATTAGGCAACTTCCTTTCCTTTGGCAAAATGGGTCAAAAGAAGGACTTGACAGGCTCAGAAAAGTCAAAAATAGTGAGATATATTGCAGAGGGATGCAGCAGTCTTAAAATAGCCAAGCTTCTGAAGCGTGATCATCGAACAATCAAGCGTTTCATTCAAAATAGTCAACAGGGTCGCAAGAAGCGTGTGGAAAAACCAAGGCGCAAAATAACTGCCCGTGAACTGAGAAAAGTCAAGCGTGCAGCTGCCAAGATGCCACCAGTTTGGCCATATTTCAGAGCTGCAACATCACTGGAGTGCCCAAAAGCACACGGTGTGCAATACTCAGAGACATGGCCAAGGTAAGAAAGGCAGAAAGTCGACCACCACTGAACAAGACACACAAGCTGAAACGTCAAGACTGGGCCAAGAAATATCTCAAGACTGATTTTTCTAAGGTTTTATGGACTGATGAAATGAGAGTGAGTCTTGATGGGCCAGATGGATGGGCCCGTGGCTGGATTGGTAAAGGGCAGAGAGCTCCAGTCCGACTCAGACGCCAGCAAGGTGGAGGTGGAGTACTGGTTTGGGCTGGTATCATCAAAGATGAGCTTGTGGGGCCTTTTCGGGTTGAGGATGGAGTCAAGCTCAACTCCCAGTCCTACTGTCAGTTTCTGGAAGACACCTTCTTCAAGCAGTGGTACAGGAAGAAGTCTGCATCCTTCAAGAAAAACACTTTGGGTTACTTGACTGTAACCCTGTTCCCTGATAAAGCGGAACGAGATGCTGCATAAGCTTATGCAAATGGGGAATGTCTTTGACATAACCAGCTGTGAAAATAGTGTGAAAACACGTCAATGAAATTGACCCGGAGGTATTTATAGCCTCGGCCGGTGACGTCATAGGCGCACCTGCTGCACGAGGCTATAAATAGATGAGCTTCAGCTGGAGCAAACCAGATCTTCTTTGTTTGAAGACCAGTCCTGAAGCATCATCAGCACGGCCTAGCAATGCAGCATCTCGTTCCGCTTTATCAGGGAACAGGGTTACAGTCAAGTAACCCCAAGTGTTCCCTTTCAAAAGCTACACTCAATGCTGCATAAGCTTATGCAAATGGGAACGAGAATACCCACGCCGCCGTGCTTGATGGTGCCTGGACCCCTTACGGTTGTGTAGGTGTGCACAAGAACGCAAGAAGCCTCAGGCATTAGCCTGTGATGTCGACTCAAGGACATGAGAGCCCAGAGTGGCATGAGCATCCAAGCTATAAAGTCTTAAGAATGTGTGTGGAGAGGACCAACCTGCCGCATCACAAACACTTCGTAAAGGAGCACCCCTTGCTAACGCAGTAGAAGAGGCGACTCCCCTGGTGGAGTGAGCCCTTAATCCTATAGGTGAAGCTTGACCGCGCACCTCATAGGCAAGAGCAGTAGCATCCCTGACCCAATGTGACATTGTTTGATGGTGGCAGAACCTCTGTTACGGCCCCCATGGCAAACAAACAGTTGCTTTGACTTACGCCACTGGCTAGTGCGGTGGACGTAGGCCTGAAGAGCATGGACTGGACACAGTCTATGAAGTTTCTCCTGATCCGGCGTTGTGAACGGCAGAGGGCAGAAGGTTTCAAGAGTGACAGGATGTACAGTCGACACAGGAACCTTAGGCAGGTAGACAGGGTGGGGATGCAAAATCACTTTCACCAAACCTGGGGCAAAGTCTAAGCAGGATGGCGATATTGACAGAGCCTGCATGTCCCAAATTCTTTTCAGAGAAGTTATAGCCATAAGAAAAACCATCTTTAGAGTCAGAAGTTCGTCAGACGCTGATTCTAGAGGTTCAAAGGGGGTCTCAACCAGACCCTCGGGGGCTAAAACTAAGTCCCATGAAGGGATCTTGGCTCTTAATGGAGGCCACAACTGCCTGGCACAACAAAGTGAGCAGGCAGAAGATGCCTCCCAAGCGGCACCCCATCCACCAGGGCATGGCAAGCCAAAAGAGCGGCCACATAAACCCTGAGAGTGGAGGGGCAAGCTAATGTTTCAAAGGGGGTCTCAACCAGACCCTCGAGGACTAAAGCTAAGTCCCATGAAGGGATCTTGGTTCTAACAGGTGGCCTCAACCGCCTACCCCATGAATGAAGCGAGCGAGTAGAGGATGTCTCCCAAGCGGCACCCCATCCACCAAGGCGTGGTAAGCCGAAAGAGCGGCCACATGAACCCTGAGAGTGGAGGGGCAGGTGCCTGATGACAACTTTTCTTGCAGAAAATCCAGAACTGAAGTTACCTGGCAGTTGACTGAATCTACATTGTGTCGTACACCACCTTTCAAAGACACCCCATTTATTAGCTATAAACTTTCCGAGTGGAGGAAGCTCTAGCACATAGGATGGTCTCAATAACTGCAGGCGAAAGCCCCGTGTCCCTCAGTTGGTGCCCTTCAGGGGCCAAACATGAAGGTTCCACAGGTCGGGCCTGGAATGGAATATCGTGCCCTCTGCCTGAGACAGAAGGTCCCTCCTCGCCGGAATCGCCCAAGGTGAGCCGTTGAGGAGAGACACTATCTCCGAGAACCAAACCCTGTTCGACCAACGCAGCGCTATCGATAAGAAGCAAGACCCTTGCTGGCGAACCCCGGCTAGAACTCCCAGGAGCAGAGCGACTGGAAGGAGGGCATACAGACACATTTTGGGCCATGTATGAACCATCACATCCAGACCCAGCGGGGCTGGGTGACAGAGAGAAGCAGGGACATTGCGCTGTCTGAGAAGAGGCGAAGAGGTCCACTCCCTGTGGTCAGCTCTGTAAAATCTGATCCAGATCTGCTTGAGTACTTCTGGGTGGAGTTTCCACCCCCCCATCTGTAACTCTGTCTGGACAGTAAATCTGCTCCCACATTCAACCGCCCTTGAATGTACACTGCTCGAGTGACAGGAACTTGTTCTGAGCCCAGAGAAAAATCTGTCTCGCTATTCTGATAGCGTGAGCACAGACCCCCCTGGTGATTATATACAAGATATTTAGCTGTACTGTCCACCCGCACTAGGACATGACAGCCCCTCAATTGGGGGAGAAAGTATTTCAGGGCCAGAAATACAGCCGTCAACTCGAGGCAGTTGATGTGCCAACTGAGTTGATGACCCTCCCATTCCCGTTGGGCTGGACGACCACTTAAGGCCGCACCCCAGCCCGTCAGGGAAGCGTCCGTCGTTAGCAACTTGCGACGACCGCCTTCACTGTAACATCTTGACCTTGAGTACTTTAACTGCTTCACGGTTTAAGACTCGAAGATCTGAGATTAGACACCCCCCCCCCCCCCCACCCTACTGGGGACCAGGAAGTAACTGCTGTCACTTGTGACAGTACGAACGCCAACTCCGCCTTCACGGAAGTGGAGACCACGCCGTTCAAACAAGGAGGATGACAAATAAATTAGTTTACTAATCTTTACCGTGCTTAACACCCATGCAGAAACGCCTGGCAGAAGTTCACACGCTGCCTAAGACTCTGAGAGTGACAATTTTAACACTTCCTGTTGAGGGGATGTTAGACGTTCTATGTCCTGGATGATAGCAGGATTTAAACACTGAACGTCTAACATTTCACTGGAAACTACTGCCCCCCCGAATCACCAGAGGCGGCGGGGATGGAGTAGTTTTGAGGATAACGGGGTGGGGCGAGCAAATGTTTGACACGCCCTGTCCCGTGGGGGCAGACTGGGCACCAGACCACCGGACTTCTTATATTGATGACAGTCCCGAGGTCTGCCCTGGGAGGTTGTTGAGGATGACGAGCCGGTCTCCAGTCTTTACGAGGGAGAGCGCGACTCGCCGCACTCTGCTTATTACCCCCCTAAATCTTGAAGGACTGAAGAGAGGTTGTGTGGCTGATAGCCCCTCCCCTTGAGTGCATTGAGGAAGAAACTGAGTGAACACTTCATGTTTCTTCCACTTCTTTAAATCTGGCCACTACAGAGTTAACTGAGTCACCAAATGAACCACTCAAATCCTTCAGAAGGTCAGCCTGATATGCTTGCAAGACAGCCATAGTGTGCAGCGCAGCACCAGCCTGTCCCTTTATATTTATTATTCTTATATAAATCATATACAACATATATTCCATATAAAATAATATATTATATATATATATATATATATATATATATATATATATATATATATATATATATATATATATATTCCATATAAAATAATATACAACATTCATATATATAAGCTTTGCCCATGACAGCCAACGTTTATTTTCTACATGGCTTTATGGGGAGGTATGTCTCTTTAATGGAAATGCAGACCCAGGCGAGAGATAGCTCGTGAGCGTCTCCCACCTGGGGTATTCTCACATATCCACGCGATTTCGCACCCATGATAGTCGAAAATGTCGAAGTCAAGGGTACAAAAACGCGTGAAGTAAATGCTTTCTAGACAGAAACCTCAAGCTCACTGCGCTCGGGGATCTCTCATTCACGGTACCAGACAAACTGCCCTGGCCACCGCGCGAACAACCACCTCGATAAATTCCTCGTATGGATTCACCATCATGTGAGGAACGATCGCAGGCGGCTGCTCGAGGTCCGCGGACCCAGAGATTCATCATCATTCCCCGCGCGAGCCGAAGAAACGCCGGAGCGCGCTTCGGGATCACGCGGGGAAACATGCATTTGGTGAGCGAGCAAGCGAAAGGGACGGACCCGTCTCTTGCTCGTCAACAAACCCATTCGAGAGCTCCGAAAACTGGTGCGGACTGAAAGTAGCCCAGACGAGCATAAAGCATTCTAACTGTAAAGGCTTGCAATGCTCGCACTCGTCTGACTCAATGCAGCGACCACATGCTCTTCCCCAAACACACACAGCAATAAACGTGCACATCCAGTTCTATTTGAAAGAGAACATGGATATACAGCGTTTTACTCTGCTGACTCGTTTCCAACTGATTAGATTTAACTAGAACTCTTTCCACTAATGTTTCTTTGTAACAGAGATGAGAAAGAGAGAGAAAAATCTGCACACTGCCATGTTGAAAACTAACTCCTAACAAAGATCTCAAGTTGAGTCTTGAAAGAGATAGAGAGATTTTTTTTTTTTTTTCAGAGACTTTGTAACACACCATAACACAGAGTTGGTCTGAAAACAAAAAGACCTGGTTTGCTCCAGCTGAAGCTCATCTATTTATAGCCTCGTGCAGCAGGTGCGCCTATGACGTCACCGGCCGAGGCTATAAATACCTCCGGGTCAATTTCATTGACGTGTTTTCACACTATTTTCACAGCTGGTTATGTCAAAGACATTCCCCATTTGCATAAGCTTATGCAGCATTGAGTGTAGCTTTTGAAAGGGAACATGATTTTCATGCAGGACAATGCTCCATCACACGCGTCCAAGTACTCCACAGCGTGGCTGGCAAGAAAGGGTATAAAAGAAGAAAATCTAATGATATGGCCTCCTTGTTCACCTGATCTGAACCCCATTGAGAACCTGTGGTCCATCATCAAATGTGCAATTTACAAGGAGGGAAAACAGTACACCTCTCTGAACAGTGTCTGGGAGGCTGTGGTTGCTGCTGCACGCAATGTTGATGGTGAACAGATCAAAACACTGACAGAATCCATGGATGGCAGGCTTTTGAGTGTCCTTGCAAAGAAAGGTGGCTATATTGGTCACTGATTTGTTTTTGTTTGGTTTTTGAATGTCAGAAATGTATATTTGTGAATGTTGAGATGTTATATTGGTTTCACTGGTAAAAATAAATAATTGAAATGGGTATAAATTTGTTTTTTGTTAAGTTGCCTAATAATTATGCACAGTAATAGTCACCTGCACACACAGATATCCCCCTAAAATAGCTAAAACTAAAAACCACTTCCAAAAATATTCAGCTTTGATATTAATGAGTTTTTTGTGTTCATTGACAACATGGTTGTTGTTTAATTATTAATGTTGTAAAATTAATCCTCAAAAATACAACTTGCCTAATAATTCTGCACTCCCTGTATATATATATATATATATATATATATATATATATATATATATATATATATATATATATATATATATATATATATATATATATATATATACAGTGAGGAAAATAAGTATTTGAACACCCTGCTATTTTGCAAGTTCTCCCACTTAGAAATCATGGAGGGGTCTGAAATTGTCATCGTAGGTGCATGTCCACTGTGAGAGACATAATCTAAAAAAAAAATCCAGAAATCACAATGTATGATTTTTTTAACTATTTATTTGTATGATACAGCTGCAAATAAGTATTCGAACACCTGAGAAAATCAATGTTAATATTTGGTACAGTAGCCTTTGTTTGCAATTACAGAGGTCAAACGTTTCCTGTAGTTTTTCACCAGGTTTGCACACACTGCAGGAGGGATTTTGGCCCACTCCTCCACACAGATCTTCTCTAGATCAGTCAGGTTTCTGGCCTGTCGCTGAGAAACACGGAGTTTGAGCTCCCTCCAAAGATTCTCTATTGGGTTTAGGTCTGGAGACTGGCTAGGCCACGCCAGAACCTTGATATGCTTCTTACAGAGCCACTCCTTGGTTATCCTGGCTGTGTGCTTCGGGTCATTGTCATGTTGGAAGACCCAGCCTCGACCCATCTCCATCTTCCGTGCCATGCATGATTTCAAACCATGACGTCTTAGTGTATTACCAACAGTAACCTTGGAAACGGTGGTCCCAGCTCTTTTCAGGTCATTGACCAGCTCCTCCCGTGTAGTTCTGGGCTGATTTCTCACCTTTCTTAGGATCATTGAGACCCCACGAGGTGAGATCTTGCATGGAGCCCCAGTCCGAGGGAGATTGACAGTCATGTTTAGCTTCTTCCATTTTCTAATGATTGCTCCAACAGTGGACCTTTTTTCACCAAGCTGCTTGGCAATTTCCCCGTAGCCCTTTCCAGCCTTGTGGAGGTGTACAATTTTGTCTCTAGTGTCTTTGGACAGCTCTTTGGTCTTGGCCATGTTAGTAGTTGGATTCTTACTGATTGTATGGGGTGGACAGGTGTCTTTATGCAGCTAACGACCTCAAACAGGTGCATCTAATTTAGGATAATAAATGGAGTGGAGGTGGACATTTTAAAGGCAGACTAACAGGTCTTTGAGGGTCAGAATTCTAGCTGATAGACAGGTGTTCAAATACTTATTTGCAGCTGTATCATACAAATAAATAGTTTAAAAATCATATATTGTGATTTCTGGATGTTTTTTTTTTTAGATTATGTCTCTCACAGTGGACATGCACCTACGATGACAATTTCAGACCCCTCCATGATTTCCAAGTGGGAGAACTTGCAAAATAGCAGGGTGTTCAAATACTTATTTTCCTCACTGTATTATATATATATATATATTCATATTCATATATATATTCATATATATATTCATTTGTGTATTTTATCATATTACTGTTACCACTGTTTTAGCTCATCCAGTCAGGTGTGGGAAACCAGATTTTATGCACTTAATGAAAGTGATTTTAAAGGGCACCTTTTATGCAAAATTAACTTTTATAAGGTGTTTGAACATAAATGTATGTTGGCAGTGTGTGTACACAACCACCCTATAATGGTAAAAATCCACCCACTCCTTTTAAAAAAAAAAAATCCCCATAAATCATAAGCAGTGTCTCAGAAGCAGATTCCTGGCAAAGCGACATCACATTTCACAGGCCCCGCCCACGAGTGTTGATGGACACTGCCGTATTAGCATAGATCCCGCCCTCAGAGAGCTTCTACACAGTCCTGTTTATCTCCTCGCCAGAGCATTTAACAGCAGCATTCAAGTAAGAAATGTGTTCTTAAAGTTACTAAAGTTCATTCAGTCAAGAGCAGTGAGTGATTTTCTGTTTATCTTCTGTTGTTTGATTCATATTAACAGCAGATATAGCAGTAGAACTGTGAATGCTCCATTCTCTGGGCTGGGGAGCAGCAGCTCATTTGCATTTAAAGGAGACACACAAAACAGCTCATTATTCTTTATTCTTTCAAAAATTGACATTTTCAAAATGGTAGGCTATATATATCTGTTAGGAATTTTGATCTGAAACTTCACAGACACACTCTGGGGACACCTGCGACTTATATTACATCTTGTAAAAAGGGGCATAATAGATGCCCTTTAAGTTCTTGGTGTTTTAATACCTTGTAATCTGTGTTTGCAAGCTTTAATTCTCTTTTCTTGTGTTTGTCTGTTTTAGATACTCTGTCAGTTCCGCGCTGGTCCCCTCAGATACCTCGTAGAGACCTCGGCAACTCTATAAAACACAGGTGAGTCTTGTGCACGTGTGAGTGTGTGGTAGCGGTTACAATATGTCAAGCCAATTAACTCTGGAGTTGGTTGTGCAACTCCAGTCATGCCTTCTCACATCTGACGACTTGATTACCCTAAATACCACCGATCCCACTTCAAACAAAGAGCCTGTGTCTGTGTTTAGACCAGGAAACACGGCAGATTTTGTGATGCAATTTATAAAGGTTATAATGATATCTTGCCAGGGTTTACCCATCAAAAGACATGTAAAGTTCACCAAGGCTAAAAAAAATCTTGTTTTTTCATGTTTCATTTTTCTCATACTTTGGATGTTAGCTGCATTCCAAATGGGATAAATCCATCACCGAAGGGCACTTGAATGAGAACAATCATGGCCGCCATATTGAAGGGTCGTTGCAAACAGAAGTGCTCAAAACTGGCCACTTCAAAGGGGCCTTCAGAGGCTCTGCCCCAAATGGCTCACTTCATATTAGGGCTGGGTAAAAACTATTGATTTCTCGATTTTAATTGATTCTCTTTTTATGAACTGATATCGATTCTTAAGTCCTAAGAATGGATTAGTCTATCCGTTTTTCAGTTTTCACATTGCAGCATGTACCAATAAATTACAAGAAGCTTTATAAGCAATAAGCATGTACCAATAAATTGCAAACAATATGTCACATAACGTCACATTTACCTCAGAAAAAACATATTCGGTGACCATAAGCTTATTAGTCAGCTAGAAAAAATTAATTCTTGAGAGGAGCATTTTGCTAAAATAATAATCTAAAATAATCGATACTGCATCAAAATGAAATCAAATCATGAAATTTGTCTCAATACCCAGCCCTATTTCATATGCACTGATATGCACAAATGGGACACCCTATGGTCTTGTGGACTTCACGATCACGTGGCGGTCATTGTAAGTCCTCAAGACTGTGGGGTGTCCCATTTGTCATTTTGCAGCCAATGTGCACCCTCGATGCGCACTTTTTCAGAGCACGCACAGAAGTGAGCTCTACAGCAGACCTCTATACGACAGTCAAAGCACCGTTACGAAAGTGCGGACTCGTAGGAAAGACTGCAAGTGTTTAGGGTGCCATTTGGGACAGGGCCAAAATGAAAGGTTTTGAAGGGTCTAACTGATTCAGGTTTTTTGGTCCACTACACCCTTCATCCGTCCGAAGCCCTTTGGAAGGGATTAGGGCATGGGGATGAGCCCTTCAGACTGGAACGCAGGTGTGGAAATTCATGTCATCATAGATGGACAACCGCCACAGTTTCAAAACGCAAGCAGATAAACAGATCCAAAAAATTGAAACGCTCATGTCAACTTTAAACTGAGATGGCTATGGTGATGTGAGCTGCGTACTAAAGCCAGCCTCTTCTTTTATGAGACAGCACGGCTTCAATCTAATGAAGACACTTTGACACTGTCAGAGCCCATTAGTCATATTCGATTAACTGTCAGCTTCTGTTCATATCAGAGAAATAGATTGGCAAATGCACAGTGACCCTTCAGAGGAACTCCATTGCAGGAGATTTGAATGGCCCTTTCATTGTGGAGAACGGTAAATGCGGCGACCAGATGTAAACAAAAAGAGATAGAGATAGAAAAAAATTAAGAATAAAGAGCGCTTTCTATGTATTTCTGCTGAACAATCACCAATGCATCCATATGGCCTTTGTCCTCACGTATATTTGTCAAGTGCGGATGCACAGTTGAGTGCAAAGGAGATATTCAGAGATACTCAGTTACAATTAAATTACTCTTCACGGTCGAAGTGTCTATCTTTGGGCATATGCTGTACATATCTGTCTCTCGATGAAAAGGTTACTTGGCAAACGCTGCATCGCTGATCGCTGCAGTGACACATTCGCTCTTTCATCTGAAGAGTTTAGGAGTGGTTGTCAAAAGGTCAGAACCATCTGCTGATAGTTTGACAGCGAAGCAAAACAAACCCATATGGCCGCATGCATTTTTAAAATGGATGAAATTAGTTCTGTTTTTTCCCTGGGAAAGTGCCTTAAAAAGTGTCAGTTATGAATCGCGCCATTCATTTGTGCTTTTGCAGGTTTTCCACAAAGTATTGGATGTCGCAGACGTGTATCGTGTGTGGGAAAGGAATGCTATTCGGCTTGAAATGCAAAAACTGCAAGTAAGTGCTAAAATGCCACAAAAGAAAAAGAAATCATAAGCATGACATAAAAAGTTGAAATGATGAGATACTAAATCATAATTATGAGATAAAAAGTCTAAATTATGATGTAAATATTGTAATTATGACAAAAACAATCATGACATAAAAACATGATGACACAAAAGGTAGAAATTATTAGATAAGTCAATTATGACAAGAAAAAATGTCATCTGACTTGAGTTAAAAAGTAAAAAAAAAAGTAAAAAATCTGACTTTTTGTCATAATACATAATTATAATTGATATATGTCATAATTATGACCTTTTTATCTCATAATTAAAATGTTTGTCATAAATGTGATGTTTTATCTCATAATTATGACAAAGTCAATGATGACACAAGTCAAAATTGAAATAAAAAGTCTTTGAGACACATTTGTTTGTCATAATACAGTTATAATGTATGTCATAATTATGACTTTGTGTTATTTTTTCTTATGTGGTAGAAATGGGTTTCCATATGTCAAGGTCAAGGTGAACGAATGTTATTATCCCACAAGGGGAAATTCATGTGGTCATTCATTCCGCGCCCTTGTCACAACATATTATCTAAAAACATAGACACCACAATCAAACCAGTAAACATAGATATTTACATCTACATTTATGCATTTGGCAGACGCTTTTATCCAAAGCGACTTACAGTGCCCTTATTACAGGGACAATCCCCCTGGAGCAACATGGAGTAAAGTGCCTTGCTCAAGGACACACTGGTGGTGACCGCTGGGATCGAACCAGCAACCTTCTGCATATCAGTTCCATGGTTTAACCCACTGGACCACCATCTCACATTATAAATATATGAAAAACAATAACAATTAATAAACGATCAATAAACAGTTTTAAGACGATAACAGAAATGATCAGTGACAATCCAAAATCTGCCGTTAAACCGAACTAATATTATCAGGTAATTAAAAATGTGGTAGTTTGCGATGTACTTGATGATTATACAATCTGATCGCTGTAGGTACAAATTATTTATTGTACCTTTCTGTTCTAATTCTCTGTTGTAAAATTCTACCAGTTGACCTATTACTTTCTTCTAAATTTATGATGAAGAGGATGAGTAGGGTCATTAAGAATTTGGTCAGTCTTTTTTAAGATAAGCTCATTGTACAGCTGAGCTGCCGACACCTGGTCAAGTCCAATGATCTTACCGGCCATCTTAATCATGCGCTGCAGTCTCTAAACAGGCAAAAAAAAAAAAAATCCTATAGACTGATATTGAAACCATACCTGTAGATCACAATTTGGACCAGTAAGTAACCACCCAGATAACCCCCTGAATTAAGAAAAAATATGTAATAGCAGAGTGCTAAAATTCACATCTTTGCACTCTAGTAATCGTTGTGAAGAGTTTGTCATGGGCAAACGTTTTCTCGTAGATCTAAATATCATAAAAATCGAGTTATTTTTGTAATTCTGTCCGCTTCTGATGCAGAAATTACACACTGAATCTTTGTGCGTCATGTAGACCATAAATGTCAAATGTTAAATATATACTCCACTATTTATTACCATTTCTTAAACCATCTCTTATGATCATACAAATCTCTGAAAATGAAAAATCCTAACATTTTAGCTTTGTAAAGATGCAATTTGATGTTTTGGTTTGCATCAAAGCCTCTTTAGAATTCAGTGCTAAACACTTTGTGCCTGCAGTAGTGTCTGAACATTCAAATTGAGCATAATTATCATTATCATTAAAAGATTATTTGAATAAATTACCTACCTAATAGTTTCCACCCTTGACTATGGCATCTTGTTACTAAGATACTTGCTGGCTTTTGACACCCTCAAAATGGTGGCTGCATATTAAGTGTTTGTTTTGAATATTCATTGATTTGCTTTTACAAGAGCAAACTAATAAACATTTCTGTCATGCTTTCTTTTGTCAGATTGAAGTGCCACAACAAATGCACCAAAGAAGCACCGCCCTGTCATTTACTCATATACCACAGAGGAGGTAGGGACTCGTTCAGAGGTATTTAAAATTTAATGTTTTCTTCTTCTTCTTTTTTTTTTTGAACTCCATGAATGCTTAAATCCATAAGTACTACACAAGGCAGGCCATTAATTATGGTTCAAATAGGATTTCAGAAACAGCAGCGTTCTTATTTCAACCTCATAATTCCTTTATATTCACTTGAACATATTTAATTACAGGCTTTATTTGTATATTCTGAAGACATTGCATTTTGAAAATTGGTTCCCAAACAAGAGAATGTATTTAAAGGGAATAATTCTGGGAACAATGAAGAATGTATTTTTAAAAGACTGTCATTGTTAGTGACTTCACATTGTATTAATGTACTAAACAAATCATCTTGTTTCCTGTAAAGCAGTATGTTTAACCTTGTTCTGCAACCTTCTTACCATTTTTCTCTTCTTTTTTTTCTGTTTTCACCACCTCATCTCTCCCTCATTCCTGATGTTGCAGATCAAGGAACATCTCAAGGTGAGGGAGCAGGTTTGTGCTCACATTATGTCCTTGTTCATACCTTCAGTTTTGTGTTTATGTTTCAAGTGTCATAAGAATATATACTAGACTGGGTAAACCCAGCCTGATCTGCCGGCGATTTGATTTCGCCCTGCAACTCAGTCTGGAAACCTGTACATTCATTTCTACTGCTTTTGTTACACTTTTGCGGGAACCAATCACAGACTGGCTTATCCACCTGACGCGCTATTGGCGGGTTTAACACGATGACGGATAGAGAAGCGATGGGTCGTTGCCCGTTGATCACGCCTCTTGAGGTCTGATTGGTTGAAGGACTATCCAATTGTGTACAGAGTGATAGCCAGACAAAATATGTACACTATTTTTTATGTTTTGAAAGAAGTCTCTTCTGTTCACCAAGGCTACATTAAGCTGATCAAAAATACAGTAATAGTGTGAAATATTATATAACACATTTTGAAATGTCACTTATTTCTGTAATGCAAAGCTGGACTTTCAGAATCATTACTCAATAAATATTTCTTATTATTATCAATGTTAAAAAAACAGTTGTGTTGTTTAATATTTTTAAAACTGTGATACATTTTATCAGGATTCTTTAATGAAATGATCAAAAGAACAGCATTTATTTAATGTAGAAATCTTTTCTAAGATTATTAATATCTTTACTGTCATTTTTGAACAATTTAATGTGTCCTCGATGAATAAAAGTATTTATTTCTTTACAGAAAAATTAGTATTGACCCCATTCTTTTGAAAGGTATTGTATATCAATATGTGACCCTGGACCACACAACCAGTCATAAGTAACACAGATATATTTGTGGCAATAGCCAACAATACTAGCCTGGATGCCAGCTGAACTTAGCCCCGCCCACAACATTTGAGGTCGGGAAGTTCTGTCTGGATTTGGTCTGTTGTGGAGCAACTATGCTCGAACCAGAGCTGTTCGGACCTATCAAATTGTCAGGACGGGCCTAATACGATGATGGACAGTTGATCAACAGTAACTTAATCATTCACGTCACCAAAGAGCGCTTGGGTTGAATTCGTTCTAATCCTAAACGGAGAACTTGTTCGGAATCGTATATGCATTCACCTTTACTATTTCTCTCAAAAATGATGATCGTGTTGGTAAGTACTCCGTGTATCCTTAAATTATTTTTACAACACCAGCAAAGATCGTTTACACTCATCTTATTTCTTCCAGTGTGCGTGCAGTTGAGTTCTGTTGACAACCAGTGTTGGGGGTAAAGCATTACAAGTAACTTGAGTTACGTAATAATAATATTACTTTTTCCAAGTAACTAGTAAAGTAACGCATTACTTTTCAAATTTACAACAAAATATCTGAGTTACTTTTTCACATTCATTTGACTGACAGCTCTCCTGCCCCCATGTTGAGAAAAATAAGTGCAGAGGCGTTGTGTGTAAACATGATGGTTATTGTAGTTCTAGACTAATGTGAGCATTTATTTATCTCACTTGCACAATAAAGATTCAGTACTCCTCAAAATTAATAAAATCAGTCAAATGCAAAATCAGAATACTATGCAAACCTCCAATAATTAAATGTTAAATAAAACAACTATTTTTTTAAATCTACCTTTATATTTAATTTACCAATGTCTTGCTGCTGACCTTTGATGATGAAAATGACTAGATTTTTTGTTTTTATTGGTAAAACTTTTTTCTCCTGCATCCTATTCTACCATTATCCAGAATGGCAGCACAGCAGAATTAGCATTTTTACCTCAGCCTGGGGCTTACTATTTCAATTTTGGTATGAAGAGGTCTTTACAAAAATATAACTTTTTTGTTATAAAAACAAAACAAAAACAAGCCCAGCCCAGGTGAGAAAAAGTAACGCAAAAGTAACATAACGCATTACTTTTCTTAAAAAGTAACTCAATTAGTTACCTTTTAAGGGAGTAACGCAATATTGTAATGCATTTCTTTTCAAAGTAACTTTCCCCAACACGGTTGACAACTATGCGTCGCTCCGTTGCTCTGATTGGTTGTAGGTCTATCCAATTGAGTGCAGAGACATTTTATTTCCTGGTTCCGTTGAAACACGCCTCATAATCACAGCCCAATGGAGCAGCATCAGACTCATATTCTGACTAGAATCTGAGTAGGACGACGTCAGGCTACAACAATACATTTTATGGGTCAGAATTATCGATTTTTCTTTTATGCTTAAAATCATTAGGATATTAAAGGTCCCGTTCTTCGTGTCTTTTTGAAGCTTTGATTGTGTTTACAGTGTGCAATATAACATGTGTTCATGTTTCGCGTGTAAAAAAAAAAACAGTATTTTTAACACAATTTACTTATCTGTATACCGCTGTTTTCACTCTCCTAAAAACGGCTGATGACTTCCTTTATTCTATGAAGTCCCTCCTTCAGAAATACGTAACGAGTTCTGATTGTGCCAGCGGTTCCTGTGTTGCGATTTGACAGCAGCTTAGCGAACGTAGCACGGTCCTGTGTTGTGATTCGATGATCTCAATGATCTCTACAGCGTCCCTGGGAAAGCCAAACAAAGGTGATTTGACTCCGGGATGAAAATAACAGCGTCTCGACGACATGGCGACAAACACAGTCAAACGCAACACTTCCTTTTCTCCACGCGACACGTCCTCTTCTCCACGTGGGACAGCAACAAGACCACGCCCCCTTTTTTCGCGTAGTCTTGTGGGCGGAGGTTAGTCTGTTCTACTGACTGACGTAATTAATGTAGGAAGTACCAGGATGTAGTCCAAGCCAGCCGTTCGCTGTAGGCTTTGAAAGGGAACTTCTGTTAAATAAAATATCTCGCTTGGCATTGAACTTTGAGCTTTATAATTTTACAGGTATTATTTATGCTCTAACAGCAACATTACACACTAACTAAAGTTTGAACAATGGGATCACGAAGAACAGGACCTTTAAGTAAAGATCATGTTCCATGAAGATATTTTGTAAATTTCCTACCGTAAATATATCAAAAATGTATTAGTAGTAGTAGTAATATGCATTGCTAAGGACTTCATTTGGACAAATTTAAAGGCGATTTTTTTGCACCCTCAGATTCCAGATTTTCAAATAGTTGTATCTCGGCCAAATATTGTCCTATCCCAGGCCCGGCTCCACGGCCAATCAGAAGCTTGGCCCACCCTGGCCCCACGCCAAATAACCGATTTCAATATTTCAGCTCCAGATTTTGAGAGAGAGAGATCATAGTTTTCGGTTTCTTGTCATCAAAAATCTGCTTGTTATTTAGAAACTAGAAAGCCTGTTTTAAGTATTTTTTTCAGTTTAAGACGATTTTAAATCGTTTCAGTTTTTACAGTTTTTACAGTCAGTTTTTACGCGCGCACTGAGAACCATGTCTAGATGGTTCCCTTTTGCTTCTCATGTTCACGCGTCATTACTTGAGAATGATCATTTCTGTGACTTTTTCCACTAAACTATGCGATCTGAAGGGTTTTCAGTGCTCTCTCCCATCTCACGGCCATAGCGGGGCAGAAATGTCACCAGAATGTGTGAAAAACAATCTATTTAATGAGTTCTTGAACCGCTGCGTCTCGAAGCCACACTGTTTTATTCCTGAAAGAATAAGCGTATTTGAACGAATCGCATGAGTAAATTATTTATTTAAGCTACCCATTCATAAATAGCAATTTGAACGAATCGGTTGAATGAAGGATTCAACTCACTCAATACAGCGCCACGATGACCATTTTAGTTTCATATTTAAAAAGTAGCCGATTATTTAATTAGTTACTAGCTAGGCTAATTAGGCTACATCTTCAACAGTGTAATTAGCTTACTTTACTAGTTACTCTCTTTCTAAAAAACATTCCATTACTTAGTTATTACTAAGTAGCCTACTTTCTAAATCCCATATCAACCTTGACCAGTTGAACAAAGATAGACATGAAACTCCTCTTTTAATTCTATCAAATAAATAATATAAAATTGCATAAATTATTCTCGAACTGACCAAAGTATTTAAAGGGTGAAGCTTACATTACATTTTAATATAAGATGCAAAATTTTTATCTGACATGAGGAAATTGAATACATTTAAAAATACTGTTCATCTCTGGCTTTATTGCTCAGTGTTATTTCAGGGTTTTGAGCTTCTCTCGACTCTTTGACTAGGCTAGGCATGTTGAATATTAATTGTTCTAGGAACCTCAAAGTATATTTCAATTTTTGTGTATTTTTTGCTACTCTATAATGATGTTCTAGTTGAGGTCATTTGTAACAAACTCAAGCCCAGGGCTACTGCTTGTAATTTGTTCTTATTTTAGTACTGACTGTTTACTTGTCTTAATATTTATTAAAATACTAATACCTTTTTTTGTGGTGGGGCCAGTGCAAATTTTTGCAGAGCAAGTAAAAATCTGGACCAGAATGAACCTGTAGAAAGCTCCTTTGCATTGAGCCCTGCAAATATAGAGAGTTCCTTTCAAGACCTGTCACTTTTGTTATAGTTTTATTTATCCGTCCTATCCTAACAAATACATAAATGAAAAGCTTATTTATTCAGCTTTCAGATGATGTATGAATCTCAATTTCAAAAAATGTACCCTTATGGCTGGTTTTGTGGTCCAGGTTCGTATTACAGTATATGAAAAAATGTATAACTTTAAAAATAATTTCCACTTAAATTTAATGGATCTTTTCTCTGCTGGAAGAAGTGAACAATGAAATTTCATATGCCCTGGTCTTTGCTGTTGAATTTCCTTATGATATTTCTGATATATACTGTACATAATACATGGTTTAGTGGCTCTTCCATTAAAATGTGACAAGACTTTTCAGAGTTTTTCTGTTACCGTGACAACTGCCTCTTGTTACCGTGGATACTATGCTGTTTCTCTCACTCTCTCTCTCTCTCTCTCTCTCAGCTCGTCAGCTCGTCAGGACCGAGTCGGTACCATGTGACATAAACAACCCTCTCAGGTACTCAGACCTCCACATTAGCCAGACTCTCCCCAAGACCAACAAAATCAACAAGGTAAGAATAGTTACGCACCATTATGTCTAAGCAAACACATCTCACCCCGGTTACATCCCTCAACATTATTACAAAACTATCTCGGGCAGATTGGCACTACAAGTCCTTCCTGTAATTTCTAACACGTTTGCATTTGCTTATTGAAACAACTTGCATCCAAAGCAATTTCTGCAGATCAAGACCAAACAACCTTCCTGTAATTTTCGGCACAACTGGTTTTCTTATATGTATATTGAAAAACTAAGCACGACAAGATGAGCGTGACATTTTTAAAACAAGTCTATGTTTAAAAACGTGTCTTGAAAACCCTGCTTTCAAATCCGCTCCATTGTGCTTTATTTAGCTGCTTTTAAATGCAAGAACACGTCCTGTGTGTGTGCTCTCCATAAACTGAGCTGACTTCATATCTAATAAAAATCACTTGATAGAACAAGCTGGTAAAAAGTAACTGCAAAAGAATATGTTGCTTTGATATTTCGTACCTAATATATCTGTCAAAGGAGTGAAATAGTAGAATAA
This sequence comes from Romanogobio albipinnatus, assembly GCA_023566225.1. NCBI lineage: Eukaryota > Metazoa > Chordata > Actinopteri > Cypriniformes > Gobionidae > Romanogobio > Romanogobio albipinnatus. The sequence continues at coordinate 10,783,836 of CM042242.1, read as the reverse complement.
ATGGTAAATGGACTGCATTTATATAGCGCTTTTAACAGACCAATGGCCATCCAAAGCGCTTTACATATTGCCTCACATTCACCCATTCACACACCTACGGCGGTGTCAGCCATGCAAGGCGCCATCCAGCTCGTCGGGAGCAAATGGGGTTAGGTGTCTTGCTCATGGACACCTCGACACTTGGTCAGGTGGAACCGGGGATCGAACCACCAACCTTCCGGTTTGTAGACAACCTACATGAACCACTGAGCCACTGCCGCCCTAAGAATAACTGTGACTGTAGTTCACTACAGATTTAAAAAATGTTTAATGACAGACAAATATATAATTTGTCTATGTAATACTTGAAACGATTGCATTAATGTATGAAACGTCTAACTTTCAGTTTGACACTCTTGTACTGTATGGAAGTCTTAAATGGAAGTTGTGGTATTTTTTCTTCTCTATTGGGAATTTGTGATGTATATTTAAGTGTAAGCTTCTTGACCAAGAAAAAATGTAAGGCGGGAATTGATTGGATGCTTGTGGTTTGCTATTGGTGGATCTCATGTGAGTGACATGTTGCCCCGCCCTTGAAGAGATGTCGCTGCAAGAGGGAGGGGAAATTATTTTGATGAAAGATTGAGGGCACTTAATTTAAAAAGATTAGTGATGTGCATGGGTAAATCATTCATAATAAAAACAGCAATATTCCAAATAAAATAAGAAATGTTAATTTTGACATTTCATGGTGACTTTAAAGCTACACTGTGTAACTTTTTTTAGTTTATTTTTTAGCTAAAAACACTTAGTTCTTTCAAAAATATATGTGCTCATTAATGTATATTTACTTCTTTCAAGTAATAAAGTATTCTCGTAAGTTTATAATATGCCATTGAAAATACATACGGGTAAGGGGTTCGAATGGGGGTCGCCATGTTGCCCCTCCATCTTGAAAGTACATTAGCCAAAGAGGGACATACCCGTAAATTCAAGCTTCGCCTTTCGCGTTTTAACACTCTGTAACGAGTAGGAAAATAGTGTGGCCCCTTTAAGAGCGTTCGCCCGGGTTGGAGCGCCTGCGTTCTGTGTGTGTGTGTGCACTGCGCCTCGAGCTCCCATGTGTGCAGATTATTTTCTGTCTTCTGTTGCTAACATTAATTTATTTTTGTTTTGTTGGGTAATGCTGTGGACGGAAGTGGAGTTTGTGCCGGACTCTTGTGGGGGGTTCCGTGGGGAATAAAGTGCGGGCTGTTTGATGTCAATCGCCTCCGTGTTTGCATCGACTCCAGTTGCGTTGAGTGAGCTATCCGTATTTTTCACCCGGACACACGCGTTACAACTCGATGGCGAATGTGAAGAGGGGGATTGCTGGATCGAACTGGAAGCCATGCTAATCTTGGACTAAATCGGCCACCGTAGGAGTTAAAACGAAATCGGAATTGGGAGGAAAAGAAACTAATATTTACTGGATGGTCATATACCCTTTCACCGCTAGATGGGGGAAAATATCACACAGTGTAGCTTTAAGAGCCCCCACCTTATTTTTAAAGTAAGAACCGGAAATTTTTAACCAGGTCTGCGGTGGTCAGTATCTGTCAAAAGTGCTCCAAGGAAGGAACAGTGGTGAACCGGCGACAGGGTCATGGGCAGCCAAGGCTCATTGATGCATGTGGGGAGCGAAGGCTGGACCGTGTGGTCCAATCAAACAGACGAGCTACTGTAGCTCAAATTGCTCAAGAAGTTAATGGTGGTTCTGATAGAAAGGTGTCAGAATACACAGTGCATCGCAGTTTGTTGCGTATGGGGCTGCATAGCCGCAGATCAGTCAGGGTGACCATGCTGACCCCTGTCCAACGCCAAAAGCGCCAACAGTGGGCACGAGAGCATCAGAACTAGATCACGGAGCAATGGAAGAAGGTGGCCTGGTCTGATGAATCACTTTTTCTTTTACATCACGTGGGTGGCCGGGTACGTGTGCGTTGCTTACCTGGGGAACACATGGCACCAGGATGCACTATGGGAAGAAGGCAAGCCAGCGAAGGCAGTGTGATGCTTTGGGCAATGTTCTGCTGGGAAACCTTGGGTCCTGCCATCCATGTGGATGTTACTTTGACACGTACCACCTAAGCATTGTTGCAGACCATGTACACCCTTTCATGGAAACGGTATTCCCTGGTGGCTGTGGCTCTTTCAGCAGGATAATGCCCTGCCACAAAGCAAAAATGCTTCAGGGGAGGGTTTGAGGAGCTCAACAACAGTTTGAGGTGTTGAACTGGCCTTCAAATTCCCAAAATCTCAATCCAATCGAGCATCTGTGGGATGTGCTGAATAAACAAGTCCGATCCATGGATGCCCCACCTCCCAACTTACATGACTTAAAGGATCTGCTGATAACATCTTGGTGCCAGATACCACAGCACACCTTCAGGGGTCTAGTGGAGTCCATGCCTCGACGGGTCAGGGCTGTTTTGGCAGCAAAAGGGGGACCAACACAATATTAGGTCATAATATTATGCCTGATGGTGTAAACTCACAATTGCGAGATATAAACTCACATTTATACAGTATCTTGCAATTCTGACTTCTTTTCTCAGAATTGTGAGATATAAACAGCCTGCTGTGCTGCTTGATATTGCAAACTGGTATTTGTTATCATATTCTTTTATTTTTTTGTCATAATCATAAACACACTGGTTTGTAGACATATAGTTTTACCGTTTATTGTACTTTGTTATTCTTCTGGTTCTATAGCGGCTAATAATTTGGAATTCTCACACATTCACAGAAAATAGCTTACTGCTGCATTGCAAAATGTGTTAGATATACGTATAAGTCTCATTGGAATTATAATGAAAGAGATCGAGATCAACTAAGCTAAGCCTACATCTTTTTCAGTTAATATGTAAAATTATGTTTTGATTGATTGATTTTGTTTATTTTGGGCAAGTAAACATTTTTATACAATAAAACATAAATTGCATCTTTGTTCTTTTTTTTTTAATTTTTTGACAATTTGTGCGGTTAATCCACAATGTCTATTTATTATGGAAAATTGTGTATGGAACGGAAATTAAAAAATCTTAATGATGCATGTAATGACAGTTACATTAAGTGTAGATTAAGTGATACTTTTTGCAACCACTGTATGAACCATAACAACAGCTTTATTTGGTGGTCCTGAAAACGGTATCATATCTGGGTTAACCTGACCTAAACCTGAACTAAATTGCTATTCTAATCTCCATGCATCTTCTATCTCTGAGCCTTTTCAGACAATATTGAAGTTTCAATACAACAGTTATTGTTCCACTCTTAGTTTATAAACAGGTGCTTTTGAGCACAGGATTTTATATTGCATTATGTTTCATATTTGCATTTAGTTTTCCCCAAAAGCTAAATTCTATTTTCAAGAAAAGAAAAGCTTGTCTTGACTAATTTTGCGCTTGAGAAGGGGGAGAAATCTTCTCCACTTGTGTTAATTTATTTAGAATGCCAGAGAATATCGGTTTACAAGCCACATTATATTTAATTTGCTGCACCTGTGTGTCACGGTGGCCGTATTGAAATGCACGACGGAGTAGGAACAAAAAAAAAAAGTCTTTAATAAATCCAAAATGAACACTCAGGAGATCACTGGAAATAACAGGACTAATAAATCAAACACACCACATTAACACAGACAATAACAGACAAATGAGCTAGGGAAACTCATGGCTTAAATGCAGACAGTATAATCAAGGATAAAACGGAACAGGTGTGGGTACTAATTAACAAACAAGGGAACTAACTAGGAAATCAGAGGCTGCATCTGAAATTGCATACTCTCTTGAGTAGGTACTTTTTTGTACTTACAAAGTAATTACTTCACAACCACTAAAAAAAGTTGGTTCTATATAGTAAATCCAGAAGTCCAGTAATCTGGGCATACTACATTCACCATGTTGTCATTATCACGTGACCTGTCAGTGTCCGTTACGTCGTTTCACTGCCATTCATAAATCCTCTCCTGTGGCCTCATGGGATAGTAAAGTGTCCATTGTATGCACACTTCAGAATCTCGCCAGTTGTAGTAGATCATCCCGGTACTTTTTGCCTACTCTTTTATGAGTACTGTGAATTCGGACATACTTCTTTTATCACATACTGTTTTTTGCCTAATATAAAAAGTGGGAAAGTATGTGATTTTGGATGCAGCCGTTGTGAAAACAAAACTTAGGGGCTGTTTACATGACAACGTTTTCAACTAAAAACGTAAAACTTTTTATGCGTTTTGGCCGTTCATTGGTTGACAGAGGCGTTTTGGGTGCCTAAAAACGCAAACTTTTGAAAACGTTTTGGATGTGAATCTGTGAAAACGATGACGTTATGCACATCGTTTTAGTCGTTTCCGCAGATCCATGTGAATGGGGATCGTTTTGACAGTGGTCTCGTCAAGGGGGTAATCCTACACCAGGAAAGCGTACCTTCCATAGGGGCAGCCATTGCTAACCAAGCCATCACCTGCTGTTAGCATCCCATTGACTCCCATTCATTTTGGCATCACTTTGACAGTGAATAACTTTACATTTTAGGCATTTCAAGACTCCATTTGTCCATTGTTTATTTCTAAAGAAACACGACAATGTATAAAATGCTCCATTATCTTGTATCTTACACTATTGCCCCGTAGAAGCCGTTTTTGTAAAAAATAGGCTAACGATTGCGAGAAATTACTGTATATACCCGTATAGACAGGATGCATTAACTTATGGCGTACTGGCGTTACATTTTAAAGTAAATAAATACTATGCAAAATGACAAAATAATGAATCAGAATGCTTCCCAAAAGTTGCCCCTGTTCACGCAAGATTCAGTGATTCAGATTTCACTTTGCACAAATACTAGAGGACTTACAACTGTCAGACAGGTTGCTCACGTCCCATCTACGTCGTCAAGCTCAGTCTGAGGCTGTGCAGTACGCTCAGCCATCAGGAAGTGAGTGCTTCTAATTGACTTCACTTTTCTGCGTTGAAGTCTATGGGGTCGCTGTGTTCATTTCTTTTACTGTCCATGGACTCAAAGGAAAAACGCCTTTTAAGCATATTGTTGTTGTGTAAACGTACCCTAAAACAGAACATACATGTTACACTGTGTTGTTAGTAGATTATCACCGGCTTTGATCAGAGCCGGATTAACGCAAAGGCAAACTAGGCACGTGCCTAGGGCCCGATTGGCGGGATGGGGCCCAGACAGAGAAAAAAAAAAAAAAATAATAATAATAATAATAAAAATAAAATAAAAATAAAATGTACAAATGTCCTATCTACAATTTATTTCAATATTTATTAATTAACTAAAAATAGTGACGATGTTTATCTTAACCATAGACTGTTACATTATGTCACATTAACGCCAGCCCGTGATATAGCCCGTTATATAGAGGCGCCAGCCAGTTAAGACCGAGGAGACGTCAGTGGCGGTCAGAGGTTAGAGCGGGACAACAAAGCTAGCAGGCAGGTGTGTTTTTTAAGTAGGCTAACATTCAAGATGCTTTCGGGTGCGGCAAAACGTAAAAAGAAAAAAAATGAAGAGGAACAAAAGAAGAGACAGCGGGGGGCTTTACAGAAGTTTCTGTCGGGCAGCCGTCCGACAGCTGTGAACCTGCTCGAGTCAGCAGAGCCAGGCCCGGAGACACGGCCCGAAGACGCGGCGGGAAATGCGGCGGAAGACGCGGCGGAAGATGCGGCGGAAGACACTGTATTATTTATTATTATTTATTGTTAGACAGTTTCTAAATGGTCTTGATGAATGTGAAGGGGTCATGTTTGCCTTCTTGTTCTTAATTACAACATTTATAAATGTTGTAAGCTATTGCATTTTGCAGAAAATCTTAATTACAACATTTATAAATGTTGTAAGCTATTGCATTTTGCAGAAAATCTTAATTAAATGTGTTGATTAAATGTAAACAGAGCAAATAAGATACACTTATTTGCTCTGTTTACATAGTTTACTGACACCTATTGGTTATTTACTGGTACTACTGCCTTAACAATGACACTCCCAATGGATGAGGATAATTTAATAGCATTTAATAGAGCCGTGTAATGACGTATAAATAATGAATATCAAAAAATAGTCTGATAGACTGTTTAATATACAACACAACCAATTTGTAACTAAAGACTATGCTATGTAAAATGTGAATTAACTTTTATTAGTAACTTTGGTAAGTTTCAGATTTCAGTTCATAAATAACATCGATGGAGGGGGGCCCAAAAAATGCAGCCTGCCTAGTGTAGTCCGTTTATTTAATCCGGCTCTGGCTTTGATTGTTAGCGATCCTATGCTAGTTTATGCTGCTCTCGGTAGATTGTGCCAGTCATAATGGAATTGAGCTGCTGCGTCTGTTCTTGTTTTGTTTTTTTTGCATTGTCAGTAGATCACCTAAAGAACTATCCACTCCAATCAGCACTTTTATGGGATTGTGGTCTCACACTAATGTGCCCTTTTTAGTAAATATGGCCCTTAATCAGCAGAAATAGTAACCAAAATGCTTGGCATAATGACTTCCATAGCATAGAGTCAATGTTAATTTTGACAGCATATTTTGATTTAGTTTTAGTCATAGTCTTTTGACTAAAATGCCATTTTAGTTTTAGTCATATTTTAGTCACATGAATTGTTTTTAGTTTTAGTCTAGTTTTAGTCAACTGAATATCATAAGATTTTAGTCGACTAAATCTACAGTAGATTTATTTTACTAAAATCTAATGGGTTTAGTTCAATTGTAATACATTAAGCATTACATAACCGACTGTCACTTGAACTGACATTTTGACATCATTTTGTTTTTTATTTTTACATTAAAAATACACGAAAGAGCTCAATTCACTTTTTTGTTTGTTTTTTTAAAAACATCTTTATAGTTTTTTATAACTTTGTATTTCTGTTTTAGTCAGTAGGCCACATCAGGTTAAGCTAAAGCTTCAAATAAGTTTATTTATTTTTTTAATTTCAGTTAACATTTATTTAATTTCAAGTAATTCCGTTTTTTTTATGGTTTTAGTGAACTATTATAACCCTGATACTTTACTGAATATGTATCAAATACTGGTCTTTCCTCCAGACTATGAATTAAATTAAATACAGTTTATTGTGTAAGCAAAAACGAATATATAATGCGTGACTTTTAATTATAAACCAGCAGGAAATACACATGGACTCTTATTTTGAAATGTCTATGCCTTTACTATTGCAGTTGCAGGAGCTCATTCAAGTTCAGGAGATAAGATATGCATTGTTACAACCGTCTAAAACATATTACTATATAAATATCGTAAAGTAGACATTGTCATTATTCATCAGCATTAGTTCATAAACAATTGCCTGGCATAAATGTGTGTTATTCGTTGATTGTGAGCCGCTCTGGAGCGCTGGATTGGGCATGCGTGAGCCGTGTTTTCCATCGGTTAGATCAGTTCAGATCAAATGTGTGCATCTGTTACACAGGACATCAGTTCTGACTGGATATCTTCCCTAATCGTCCCTCCCTAACATTTTCCCTCTTGTTTTTATTTGTTGACGAAAATGACAGTTGATTTTCGTTATAGTTTTTGTCATCCAACACTAGTTTTTATTTAGTTATCGTCTCGTTTTCGTCAGTGAAAAAAGGTTGTTGACGAAAATTATGACGAAAATTATTCGTCAACTAAATTAACACTGCATAGAGTAGGTCTTTTCTCTTTTGCTTTTTTGTTGTCTTATCAAATATACAGGCCACTCAGTCATGCTGGCTAATGATGTGTTCCTCTTTCTAACACAATGTTGGACGGTTTTTCTAATGTAGCACGACTGTCCAGTTTTCAGCCCATGGGAGATCAGGTCTACAGCCGCCACATCCCTGGTTTTTGATTAATCTTTAACTGACCGTGAGAATGAAGCCAGGTTTACTGATGTCTGACCGTGCCAGTAATGAGCAAGGTGTAGGGAGTGTTTTTGTGTGTTAAGAAAGGTCTGTTTCTCTCTGTTTCAGGACCACATCCCTGTGCCATATCAGCCCGACTCCAGCAGCAACCCCTCCTCCACCACCTCCTCCACCCCTTCATCTCCTGCTCCCCCTCTGCCACCCAGCGCGACGCCCCCGTCTCCTCTGCACCCTTCCCCACAGAGCGCCAGACAGCAGAAACAGTCCAACCTTACAGGTACCAACCCAAAACATAAGATTATTTTTTCCCCACTGAATTTCAAATAATAATTGCTTAAAGACAATGCTTATATTTTTGCATTTTTCTTCTTTAGTAAAGCAAAACAACGCATTACAAATTATATCAGCATAACAATTTGAGTGATATTTTGGATTTTATATATGCCATTGCTGTTTGTGATTCTGAATCCAACAAAAATGACTCCCTGTTTAGTGAGGGATTCAGTTGTGAACTCAGGAACGGCTCTGAACAATTTATTGGCTGCATCTGTAATTGTATACTCTCTTGAGTAGGTACTTATTTTGAATAAATAATTACTTCACGACTTTCACAAAAAGTATGTTGTATATACAGGGAGTGCAGAATTATTAGGCAAGTTGTATTTTTGAGGATTAATTTTACAACATTAATAATTAAACAACAACCATGTTGTCAATGAACACAAAAAACTCATTAATATCAAAGCTGAATATTTTTGGAAGTGGTTTTTAGTTTTAGCTATTTTAGGGGGATATCTGTGTGTGCAGGTGACTATTACTGTGCATAATTATTAGGCAACTTAACAAAAAACAAATTTATACCCATTTCAATTATTTATTTTTACCAGTGAAACCAATATAACATCTCAACATTCACAAATATACATTTCTGACATTCAAAAACCAAACAAAAACAAATCAGTGACCAATATAGCCACCTTTCTTTGCAAGGACACTCAAAAGCCTGCCATCCATGGATTCTGTCAGTGTTTTGATCTGTTCACCATCAACATTGCGTGCAGCAGCAACCACAGCCTCCCAGACACTGTTCAGAGAGGTGTACTGTTTTCCCTCCTTGTAAATCGCACATTTGATGATGGACCACAGGTTCTCAATGGGGTTCAGATCAGGTGAACAAGGAGGCCATATCATTAGATTTTCTTCTTTTATACCCTTTCTTGCCAGCCACGCTGTGGAGTACTTGGACGCGTGTGATGGAGCATTGTCCTGCATGAAAATCATGTTTTTCTTGAAGGATGCAGACTTCTTCCTGTACCACTGCTTGAAGAAGGTGTCTTCCAGAAACTGGCAGTAGGACTGGGAATTGAGCTTGACTCCATCCTCAACCCGAAAAGGCCCCACAAGCTCATCTTTGATGATACCAGCCCAAACCAGTACTCCACCTCCACCTTGCTGGCGTCTGAGTCGGACTGGAGCTCTCTGCCCTTTACCAATCCAGCCACGGGCCCATCCATCTGGCCCATCAAGACTGACTCTCATTTCATCAGTCCATAAAACCTTAGAAAAATCAGTCTTGAGATATTTCTTGGCCCAGTCTTGACGTTTCAGCTTGTGTGTCTTGTTCAGTGGTGGTCGACTTTCTGCCTTTCTTACCTTGGCCATGTCTCTGAGTATTGCACACCTTGTGCTTTTGGGCACTCCAGTGATGTTGCAGCTCTGAAATATGGCCAAACTGGTGGCAAGTGGCATCTTGGCAGCTGCACGCTTGACTTTTCTCAGTTCACGGGCAGTTATTTTGCGCCTTGGTTTTTCCACACGCTTCTTGCGACCCTGTTGACTATTTTGAATGAAACGCTTGATTGTTCGATGATCACGCTTCAGAAGCTTGGCTATTTTAAGACTGCTGCATCCCTCTGCAATATATCTCACTATTTTTGACTTTTCTGAGCCTGTCAAGTCCTTCTTTTGACCCATTTTGCCAAAGGAAAGGAAGTTGCCTAATAATTATGCACACCTGATATAGGGTGTTGATGTCATTAGACCACACCCCTTCTCATTACAGAGATGCACATCACCTAATATGCTTAATTGGTAGTAGGCTTTCCAGCCTATACAGCTTGGAGTAAGACAACATGCATAACGAGGATGATGTGGTCAAAATACTCATTTGCCTAATAATTCTGCACTCCCTGTAGTATGAATGTAATCTGGGCGTACTACATTCGCCATGTTGTCATTAGGTTCACTGCCATTCACAAATCTTCTACCCTGGCCTATAAGTGTCCATCAAATGCACACATACTTATTTTGTCACATACTGTTTTTCGCTTACTATACAGTAGGGAAGTATGCCATTTCAGATACAGCCATTATATTAGTGAGTCAGATTCAAACCTTTTGTGAATCTTTTGGACTGACTTCAAAAGAGTGAATCTTTTTTTCACTACTCATACATCACTACCCATGCTGTGTTTGTTGTTGCGTTGCATGCAGGCAACACTAGTGCGCAGTCTAATATGGTTATACTGTATGGACACACACAAAGGCTGCATCCGAAATTGCATACTTCCCTACTATATAGTGGGTGAAAAACAGTACGTGACAAAATAAGTGTGTCCGAATTCACAGTACTCATAAAAGAGTGGGTAAAAAGTACCTGGATGCCCTACCTCTTCCAGTGAGATTCTGAATTGTGCTTATGATGGACATTTTACTATCCCCTGAGGCCACAGGAGTGGATTTATGAATGGCAATGAAGCAACGCAACTGATAGATCACATGACAATGGCAACATGGCGAATGTAGTACATTCGGATTACATTCAGACTGTATAGAACAGTGGTTCCCAACCACGTTCCTGGAGGACCCCCAACAGTGCACATTTTGGATGTGTCCTTTGTCTGACACACCCACATCAGGTCTTGGAGTAGCTACTAATGAGCTGATGACCTGAATCAGGTGTGTTTGATTGAGGAGACATGCAAAATGGGAACCACTGGTATAGAACATACCTTTTCTGCTGCTGTGAAGTAATTACTTATTCAAAATAAGTACCTACTCAAGAGAGTAAAGAGCCAAAGTTTTCTTTACTGTTGCCAATGGCAACTAGGCTTTAAAGGACAATTCACACTGCACTGACAGGCGCCTTTGTAGACACGACCTGACAAACGCTGATTCAGCATGTTCTTTTGGTGACCAAAAGCAACAGACGTCGACAGGGGTAACACACTGATCCGACAAAACCCAATAAAGTCTCTGTCGTTGTTGGTTGCCGTTTGTCAGTGCAGTGTGAACTGGCCTTAAATTGTTGCGCGTGTGCCATTTCAATTTTTGGGAGAATTTGCAATTCTTTTAATCGTGGTATGGAGCCCTGCAAGCATAATTTGAGAAATAGAAAATGAGAACATTTTAGTTCACATGACATCATAATTTGCCTTTTTGATTAGTGATATAGAAATATGACCAGGAATATAAATATTTGTTAACGGGGTGTCTATTTACACTAAGTTCAAATAGTCCACCTTGTTGGCAGAGGCTATTTACACTAACTCCACCCACTGACGTCTGGTTAACAAAATTACGGAAGATGTAGGGTTGTCAACAGTAGCAATAGTGCAGGGATAATGCGTATGGAAAAAATGTTTTTGGGGGGCTTTATTGTCCCAATAAGTCGCCATCCATTTAATAATTTAAATAAATATAATAATTTACACCCTGTTATTATGGCATACCGTTGGATGTACAACAACAGTGAGGTGCAAATAGTATATGCTACTATTGATAAGTATAAATTAGGGATTCACCGAATCCAGGATTCGGGTTCGGATTCGGCCAAATTTTGGGCTTTTTGACGTGGTTCGGTTTTTGCCGAACCTCAGAATTTTTTTCCACCGAACCAAACCCTAGGTTTGCTCTATGCGCATTGGTCGAAAGTAATGACGCCGCCGTTGAAAGTGCAAATGGAACTCATGAACAGATAACGTGGCAGTATGCTACTTTAAGTCAAAAGAAGGCGATTCAAGTCGAGCTACATGTTCAATTTGCAATGCTGATTTGTCTCGTGGTTGCAAGGACCCTAAACAATAGCCGCTGTTAAAACATTTGCGTATGAAACATCCGAAAGAATACGAACTGTGCATGAGCGAATCTACAGACAGCAGCCAAAATGTATTTTATTTTACTGTGCAAACAGATCATTTAACCAGATAAAATATCAATAAAAATAATAAAATAAATAGGCCTACACTACATTTTTTTCACTTAAATAATTACCAAATTAAGACGAAAAAAAAAAAAAAAACACTGAATCTGTTTTAAGCTTTGAAGAACCGGAATCTTTTTTTTTTTTTTTGTCAAATAAAAATAGCAGGCTTACATCAATCCACACTTTGTCTAAGTGATGTGGGTTTAGTCTGGAGCGCAGCCTGTTGACAGTTAAAACCACGGCAGAAAACACCCTCTCAATCCTTCTGTCTCGGCTGCGCGCGAACCTCCAATGACAGCGCACGCCCCCTGCGCTCTCCGTTGTGCTGTTGTTTGAAACGACAGAGGACGACTCGGGGTAATAGTTCTATAAACCATCAGGAAACAGCGGCGAGAAGAACTTTCGCGACAATGTTTACTTTAGTAAAATTGACCAAAACCACACTATTAAAAGCCTTAAACAAGGCTTCAGATGGCACTAATGTCCCGGGAATACAGAGATAACGCATCGCTAGAGGGCCAGCATCGGGAAGCGCCTTTAATTTGCTTTGCACCAGTCAGGAGCTTGTACTGCTGCTGTATTTTTCTGTCGAAATGGTCCCACACAGTAAGCTTTCCATTGCTTCATTTTGCGAGATATATCTGGTTTGTGGTTGCACATGTCGACGCGCTCCGTGAGTGAACAAATAACGCTATAAAGCACATCTCTTAACCATGCATCAGAAAAAGAAAAAAAACCTTAAAAACATTTAAACCGTTTATTAATCAGTCAAAGTTCTTACTTTCGGTTAACGGTTGGTCAATGGTCAATAGCATCCCTACACTGCTGTGGACGTTGTTTACTTAATTCATGTGTTTACTGTGATAATGGACTGAGGATGGGAGTAGGATTCGGTATTCGGTTTCGGATTCGGCCGAATCTTAACCAGTGGATGCGGTATTCGGCCGAACCCCAAAAATCTGGATTCGGTGCATCCCTAGTATAAATAGCATCTAACTACTATTTACACTTTTTGCACTTAGTGCAATTTTCTGTAAAGCTGCTTTGAAATGATATGTATTGTGAAAAGTGCTATACAAGTAAATGTGAATTGAATTGAATGTTTTACATTTTTCAAAATCATAAAATGCTCTATTTATTTCCTAATTTAAATTAGACGTTTTCATGCACTCCAATATGCTGATAATGATTACTGAAATAACCCGTTGTCCCAGTTTCTGTCCCAGACCTGGCAACGCAAGTAAACCGTGTTTACTAGACTTTTATTAATAAATCAGGTTATTCCCCAGTAATGACATCCAAGTTTAATCATTTGTGTACTTAATCTGAATATTTCATATGTTATGTCAGTTGTGATGTTAAATAAAGCACTGAAAATGTCAGCAGGAAACGTACAGACTCATATTCTCCTCTCATGCAGTTATGGATGTAGCATTTTGACTCTTCCACTCTTCATGAGATGAGAACACATTTTTATAATTTCTTGTGTCAAGAAAGAATCAGAGTTTGCGATATATATTTCCTCCTACCCCTACCGCGAAACACTCGCTCTGTCTGAATGTGTTTAAATCCACAATAAGGGGGCTTTCCTGTCATATATCACACATGTGCATTTCAAAAAGCCAAAAGAACACAGATTAATGTGTTTATATGCTAGACGAAATCAGGGTAAGGGGCAAAAATCTTTCGATCGATCCATGGCATGGAAATTGCGATAGTCTTTTCTTCCCTATTGTGACGCATACCCGAGTGAAGCGGCTTCTGGAATGAGAAAAAAAATAAGGGCAGAACTTGAATTGATTGGATGGTAAGAATTGGGCATTTCTAACAAAATAGATGCAGATCTGAATGCCAGTTTGCAGTCAGTTATGGAGGATACACTAATGACATTAGTCCAATAAAAGAAAACGGGTTAATGCGTTTAGATGACCACATGCATTGTTGGCTTATCAAGCATAAACGCTTAAGAATGTGCATGTAAGCGTGCTGATTAAATCCCAGATTTTTAGTGTGGTCTCAGACTTTTCTGTATCCTTAAAAAACGGTATTTCTATGTTCTCTTTGTGATAAACTGTGGTGAATTGTGCAGAGCAATAACACACACCAATAATCATCTGGGGGTTTCTTGAATTTTATTGAATTCTTCCTGCTTCTCTCCTGTGCTCTTCTCAGCTTCTCATTTCTACAAATACAAGCAGCAGTTCATCTTCCCTGGTAAGTGTGTCATAATTGGTCATTACTCCTACCCATAATGCACCATGACATGCAGAGGCAAACTTTTTTTTATGTCATTTTTATGCCATCTTTTCTTTGAGGTGCAACAAACCCTCTCCCTCTGTCTTTCTTTCCTCTTCTTGTCATCTATTAACCAGCAATGCTGTATTCTATAATGATGGTTCTTTTAAAGGCGAGGTCGCCTGCGCTTCGCTGACAAATAAAGGCTGATAAGTGCCTGTATTCTGTGGGAGGCACTCAGCTCGCTGCATGTTTTTGATGAGCATGTGGAGGGAGGAAAGCCATGATGTTGTTGCTAGCCTGATAGTTTGAAATAAAGTCAATTTCGCTGGTTTAATTCCAATGAGAGGTAACCTATGTGAGCTAGTGAGATCAGTCACCATTGTACCTTTAAGAAGGGAACATACGGCCAGTCTTGTCCATTAGACATAATCGTTTGTTTGCTTTTCAACTGAATAATGTATTTATTTGACCAAACGTACAGTAAAAACAATACAATGAATAATAGCAAACAATAATAGTATGAAAAGGCGTGGACACAGTAATATTGTGAAATATTATTACAATTTAAAATAACTGTTTCCTGTTTTAATATATCTTAAAATGTAATATATCCCTCAGATGGCAAAGCCATAATCATAACCACAGACTTTATTTTACTCCATTACCCTATTATAAAACCCCATAGAAAAGTGATTTAAAAAAATCAGAATTCTTTGATGAACAGCATTTATTTTAAATATAAACATTATAAGTGTCTTTATTTTTTGGTCAATTTAATTTGTCCTTGTTGAATAAATGTATTACTAAAAAAAAAAAATATTTCTGACCCCTAACATCGAAGCAGCTGTTGACTATTACAGTGTAAAGAGTTAAATGTTCTCAGCAGTACCTCTGCATGTTTCCATTAATTTATTTCTCTATCAGTCTATAAAAATACACGCTTTTACAAATTATGGTATTTTCTCTCTCATCTTTACCTCATGACTTTGAACTCTTTTTCTTTGTAGATGTGGCCCCTGAGGTTCCCCCCAGGGCCCCTCAAGTCATTCTACACCCTGTTCTGTCTGAGCCTGGGTAAGTGTGTGTGTGTGTGTGTGTGTGTGTGTGTGTGTGTGTGTGTGTGTGTGTGTGTGTGTGTGTGTGTGTGTGTGTGTGTGTGTGTGTGTGTGTGTGTGTGTGTGTGTGTGTGTGTGTGTACGTGTGTGTGTTCATATGTGTTTGTGAGTTTTTTGTTGATTTGACATTTAAGGATGCATTTAAGCTAGTGCTATCAATCGATTAAAACATTTATCTAATTAATTGCACAGGTTTTCTGTAATTAATCGCTATTAAACATTTTTTTTAGAGTTTTTAATATTTTTACATTGTAATTTCACAGTTACTCTCCAAATGAATGTAGAAACAACTTAAAGACAGTATGTTTTACATATTTGTTGTAATGGCATCTTGGTAACACTTTACAATAAACAATAAAATACAATAGTATTTGTCATTGCTGGTTTGTCATGTTTGGTGAGCACATGGCTTGTCACGTGTTCCTTGTGCCATGTGCTCTGATGTCTATTGTCTTATCTTGTTATCTGATTATTGATTTATTTGCCCCACCTGTTCTCCCTTGTTTGTCAAGTCAAGTCACCTTTATTTATATAGCGCTTTTTACAATGACAATTGTTTCAAAGCAGCTTCACAGTGTTAGACAGGAAATTAATGCAACAGAATTTCATTCGGAGAAAACGGGGATGTTAGCTCATTTCAATTATCATATAGTGACAATGCGGGCAGATCAGTAATTTAGTTGAAAATGTATTTGAATATTTAGTTGAAAACTTAGTGTCCCCAACTGAGCTAGCCAAGCCAAAGGCAACAGTGGCAAGGAACCAAAACTCCATCAGGTGGCATAATGGAGAAAAATAAACCTTGGGAGAAACCAGGCTCAGTCGGGGTGCCAGTTCTCCTCTGGCCATCATGCCGTGTCAGTGAGGCAATTATTAGATAGGAATATTCAAAAGATCGGAGTCATCACGCCAGAGACGGGTTTATTGAGGATGCCGTGTTGATGAGGCAATTATTAGATAGGAATATTCGAAAGATCAGTCATCACGCCGGAGACAGGTTTATTGAGGTTGTCATGTCGATGAGGCAATTATTAGATGGGGATATTCGAGAGATCGGAGTCATCATGCCAGAGACGGTTTATTGAGGATGCCGTGTCAGTGAGGCAATTATTAGATAGGAATATTCGAAAGATCAGAGTCATCACGCCGGAGACGGTTTCACGAGTTCACACTTACAAATAATTTATGGAGAGTAATTTAAATGCGTATTTGGCGTGCTGTCCGGGGGGAGGGCTTCGAGCTCGGAATTTGGCCTGAACCCAAAGTACCCCCCGTGTATGTAAGTGGTTGATGAATAAAAGTGTGGAGAAGGGGTGGTGGAGGGATGCTGGCAAACTGTCAATGAACAGAGGTAAGACTGCTGCGTGTATATATACCTCTTATTGATGATTAGCTGATTGCTCTCCACCTGTGTCAATTATCTGAACGTGCTCCTCCCGAACTTTGTTTATAAAACATCATTTATTGAGGATGTCGTGTCGGTGAGGCAATTATTAAATAGGGATATTCGAGAAATTGGAGTCATCATGCCGAAGACGGGTTTATTGAGGATGTCGTGTCGATGAGGCAATTATTAGATAGGAATATTTGAAAGATCGGAGTTATCACGCCAGAGACAGGTTTATTGAGGTTGTCGTGTTGATGAGGCAATTATTAGATGGGGATATTCGAGAGATCGGAGTCATCACGGCGGAGACGGGTTTATTGAGGATGTCATGTCGGTGAGGCAATTTTTAGATAGGGATATTCGAGAGATCGGAGTCATCTCGATGGAGACGGTTTATTGAGGATGCCGTGTTGATGAGGCATTTATTAGATAGGGATATTCGAGAGATCGGAGTCATCACGCCGAAGACGGGTTTATTGAGGATATCATGTCAATGAGGCAATTATTAGATAGGAATATTCGAAAGCCTAGCAATCATTTAACTAATTTGTTCCCTATTTAGTCTCCTTGTGTTTGCTGTACTATGCTGAATCGTTGTTTTTTTTTTTTTTTGTCTGCTTCATGTTCCTGATCCTTGTGTTTTGTCATAGTCAAGTTTGGTTAATGTACAGTGAACAAACCATGAACAGCTGTATTTTTATTAACTAACGTTAACAAAGATTAACTAATGCTGAACAGAGTGTTGTTCATGGTTAGTTCATGTTAACTAATGCATTAACTAATGTTAACTAATACAACCTTATTATAAAGTGTTACCGATACAACTTTTGATTTTAATAATGTATTAGTAAATGTTGAAATTAACATTAACCAAGATTAATAAATGCTTTAGAAGTATTTTTCATTGTTAGTTCATGTTAACTAATGTTAAGAAATGTAACCTTATTGTAATGTAAAGTGTTACCGTTAATGCTGGTGTATAAATTCTGGTCATGCATTGATTCTGATTGGCAAAAAAAAAAAATATATATATATATATCGTTTTCGGAACAAGATTTGTTCACTGTCAAACCTAAAACATCTAGATGTCTAGTCTAGATCTAGTCTAAATGCGCAAAAGCATGAGCTAAAATAGGCGCTAATTATCTCTGGTTTTATTTAACCTAACAGTGTTCTCTAAAGGTCACATGTTAATCACCTTCTGTTCATTATGAATGCAAAATTAGTAGCATAAAATGTAATTACTGTATATATGGTTATGTTGATTTCTTGCCCCTTTAGATCAAGGTCAAACACTGTAAAATGTGGAATTATTATAATTGTCACTTATAAAGACATGCCAAGACCATTTAACATTGTTTATTAATGTACAAAAGTGTCTGAAATGTCATGTTCTGTCCTGTACTGTCTGTGTGCATATTTAGAGCGATGCCCAGTGAAAGGCCGCAGACATGTCAGACAGTTACGCCATGGCTTGTGTCTATTTATGGCAGATATGGGCATTTTAGATTACAGAATTATTAGAGCAAAAATATTTGTGGGGCAATAGTTGATGTGACTGAAAACACACTTCAGTGTCTGACAGTCACACACATACACACATACTCTTTCACCCAACAAAGAGTGGGGCTTCAAGCTAAAGCGATGATGTCAACCATATCTGTGTATGTTTTGGAAAACTCGAAGACCCATAAAGAAAAATGGCCTTTTTCATTAACTAAATCAAGATGCAAAACCTTTATAATGAACTAAAAAAAAATTGCATTTCAGTTTCTGTAGTGCTTTGACAGCAGTATGTAGCATTATGGGGTATCGTAATGCAGCAAATGCAGCTGAAATGAGTTGTTTGACATAGCTGTAGAGTGCAATTGTTTACAGGCATGTACGGATAAATGCCCTGACAGATATTCCGGCACTGTCCTCCCATATTTTTCAACTCAAACAAGGGTCAAAGGCATATTAACAAACACATTTCTTACCACAGACAAATATAAGGCAAGTCATTCAGACTGAATAAGGCCTTGAGATTTATGCAGTTTTAGACACTGAATCTCTTTTTGTAAGTGGAAGATGATGATGATTACAGTGGGGCAAAAAAGTATTTAGTCAGCTACCAATTGTGCAAGTTCTCCCACTAAAAAAGATGAGAGAGGCCTTTAATTGTCATCATAGGTACACTTCAACTATGAGAGACAGAACGAGAAAAAAAAATCCAGAAAATCACATTGTCTGATTTTTAAAGAATTTATTTGCAAATTATGGTGGAAAATAAGTATTTGGTCACCTACAAAAAAGCAAGATTTCTGGCTCTCACAGACCTGTAACAACTTGTTTAAGAAACTCATCTGTCCTCCACTCATTACCTGTATTAATGGCACCTGTTTGAACTCGTTATCAGTATAAAAGACACCTGTCCACAACCTCAAACAGTCAGACTCCAAACTCCACTATGGCCAAGACCAAAGAGCTATCAAAGAAACAAAATTGTAGACCTGCACCAGGCTGGGAAGACTGAATCTGCAACAGGTAAGCAGTTTGGTGTGAGGAAATCAACTGTGGGAGCAATTATTCGAAAACGGAAGACATACAAGACCACTGATAATCTCCCTCGATCTCCAAGCAAGATATCACCCCGTAGGGTCAAAACGATCACAAGAACGGTGAGAAAAAATCCCAGATCCACACGGGGGACCTAGTGAATGACCTGCAGAGAGCTGGGACCAAAGTAACAAAGGCTACAATCAGAAAAACACTACGATCCTGCAGTGCCAGACGTGTCCCCCTGCTTAAGCCAGTACATGTCCGGGCCTGTCTGAAGTTTGCTAGAGAGCATTTGGATGATCCAGAAGAGGATTTGGAGAATGTCATATGGTCAGGTGAAACCAAAATATAACTTTTTTGGTAAAAACTCAACTTGTCATGTTTGGAGGAGAAAGAATGCTGAGTTGCATCCAAAGAACACCATACCTACTGTGAAGCATGGGGCTGGAAACATCATGCTTTGGGGCTGTTTTTCTACAAAGGGACCAGGACGACTGATCCGTGTGGAAAGAACGAATGGGGCCATGTATCGTGAGATTTTGAGGTAAATCCTCCTTCCATCAGCAAGGGCATTGAAGATGAAACGTGGCTGGGTCTTTCAGCATGACAATGATCCCAAACACACCACCCAAGGTTAAGGTCCTGGAGTGGCCTAGCCAGTCTCCAGATCTCCACTCCATAGAAAAACTTTGGAGGGAGTTGAAAATCCGTGTTGCCCAGCGACAGCCCCAAAGCATCACTGCTATAGAGGAGATCTGCATGGAGGAATGGGCCAAATTACCAGCAACAGTGTGTAAAAACCTTGTGGAGACTTACAGAAAATGTTTGACCTCGGTCATTGCCAACAAAGGGTATACAACAAAGTATTGACATTACCTTTTGACCAAATATATATATACAGTATATATATATATGTGACAGAATGGACAATATTTGTCTGTATTTGCAATACACAATCCGCGGTTCAGCTGCGCAGGACAAACACTGCCAGTGTGTGAATGCACAACGGGCGCGCGCGGCTCCCGCTCTCCATACTCACTGCATCTGCCCTGCCTGCTATACGTCACTGGCGCATCCTCCGGGCAGCCTTCCTTATCTCTCCCACTTGCATTTCTACACGTGACGTGACCTGCAGCACTCCACTTTTACTTTATTTAACTGTATGTCCAAACACAAACACCTCTTATTTCGCACGAAAAGGACATCCACTGTCTGAGGTAACATACGGGCACGAGGATACATTGCGCATGCGTCAAAACCGTGTGACACACACGCTCCGAAACCGAGACAAGCAAACTGAACGGTTCTGTTTTTTTTTAATGTACCGTGCCACCCCTAATATTATATATATATATATATATATATATATATATATATATATATATATATATATATATATATATATATATATATATATATACATATACACACTCACCTAAATGATTATTAGGAACACCATACTAATACTGTGTTTGACCCCCTTTCGCCTTCAGAACTGCCTTAATTCTACGTGGCATTGATTCAACAAGGTGCTGAAAGCATTCTTTAGAAATGTTGGCCCATATTGATAGGATAGCATCTTGCAGTTGATGGAGATTTGTGGGATGCACATCCAGGGCACGAAGCTCCCGTTCCACCACATCCCAAAGATGCTCTATTGGGTTGAGATCTGGTGACTGTGGGGGCCATTTTAGTACAGTGAACTCATTGTCATGATCAAGAATCCAATTTGAAATTCAAGCTTTGTGACATGGTGCATTATCCTGCTGGAAGTAGCCATCAGAGGATGGGTACATGGTGGTCATAAAGGGATGGACATGGTCAGAAACAATGCTCAGGTAGGCCGTGGCATTTAAACGATGCCCAATTGGCACTAAGGGGCCTAAAGTGTGCCAAGAAAACATCCCCCACACCATTACACCACCACCACCAGCCTGCACAGTAGTAATAAGGCATGATGGATCCATGTTCTCATTCTGTTTACGCCAAATTCTGACTCTACCATCTGAATGTGTCAACAGAAATCTTTGTAAACCCTAGAAATGGTTGGTTGTGCGTGAAAATCCCAGTAACTGAGCAGATTGCGAAATACTCAGACCGGCCTGTCTGGCACCAACAACCATGCCACGCTCAAAATTGCTTAAATCACCTTTCTTTCCCATTCTGACATTCAGTTTGGAGTTCAGGAGATTGTCTTGACCAGGATCACACCCCTAAATGCATTGAAGCAAGTGCCATGTGATTGGTTGCCATGCGATATATATATTATATATATATATTTATATATATATAAATTGAAAAACCTCATTATAAAACCACATAGAAAAATCTCGAGGTCATGGCACATGACTATTCTTATCTCACTCTGTGCCTTAAAGAGCATGTAGGCAGCTGCAGTATTATAAAATGCAGTTGTAACTGGTCCTACTCGACCCACTGCAAGCAGGATTTGAACCAGGGACGCTAAAGACTGCAGCTACTAGTGAGTCTCTTGAGGCCAGGGGAGTAAGGGTTACATGCACAGCTCTAACTGGTCTACATCTGTTACACCAAATCCCACCCAGTTTGAAGCGGTGCTAAACTGCATTGGAAAAACACACCGAGCCAAAATAAAGTGAACCGCACCGTGTCATTCCACCCAGTGGAAAAGCGGCATTACTGGCCTAGGTCTGTTACACTCAGCCCCCTAAACCTTACTCCCATCCAGGTCATGGCACCAAATGTAACAGGTCCTACTTGACCCACTTCGAGTAGGATTTGAACCAGGGTCTCCGGCATCAGAAGCGGTGCTCTAACAAGGAGGCTAAAGACCACAGCCCCTTGCGTCGGTTGAGATCAGCGCCTCTTGAGATCAGGGGAGTGATGTTTATACGCACAGCTCTTACTGGCCTAGATTTTTTTTTTTTTTGGTTAGGGCTGTCTGAAAATTGGGAAGTGAGATGGTGAGTTTATGTACACACTCAGATGTGTGTGTGGGACATCAGGTCCTTGGATGTATTGTCGAAAGCCATCAGAGTCAGACGGTGGGTGATAACTCCACTCCATTAATGGGATGGAGGGCTCCACTCCATTGAGGGTTCAGAGGGGCACTGGAAGCCATCAGAGGCAGAAGGTGTTGGAAAAACTCCTCCCTATTGAAGGGTAGGAGGTCACAAGGAAGCCTAGTTGCTACAAGTGTTTCACAAACCAAAGCTCTCTGACTCTTCTATTCAGACAGAGGAGCCCCGAATTTAGTCAGGAATAGTATTCTAGCCTTTAGTTAAATACAATCTTTTGCATATTTTGTGATTATTTTATCATTATTTTAATACATTTTCTATGTTAAGCACTTTGAATTACCATTGTGTATGGAACTTTCTATATAAATTAACTTGCCGTGCCATATATCTGTTACACTCACCCCCCTAAACCTCACTCCCATCCGGGTCATGGCTTTGAACCAGGGTCCCTGCCGTGGGAGGTGGCGTGCTAACAAAGACACTAAAGACTGCAGCTGCTAGCGTGCCTCTTGAGGCCAGGGAAATGTGGTCCGTCTATACTGAAACACAACCCCAGAGTTTACAAATTAAAACAGGGTCTGCAGCATTTCCAAAAGTCCATTTTCGAGGGTCAAAAACTCTGGAGTAGTGTGGACTCCAAGTGTAATAAGAGTTATGACCTCTAAAACGAAAACGTACTAGTGTACACAGGGCCTTAGTCTTCCGGGTTTTGACATCATCCCTGCACAACTCTATTGTCAGCTTAGCTATATGAGAGGTTACCTTAAATTTAGGATGCTAACTGAAGCTGACTAACCTGTGGAGCCTGTATGAACCACTTGTGTAGAAGCTAAAAATACGAAGATGAACAAGCAGAATTTTTATGTGATCCTTTCAGGTGGCGTTAAGTAAACAATGGATTTTAATTAGATTGCAGGTCTTTGAAAATGAAACATTGGTTCATTTTGCTGAGGTAAATGACCCTCCCTGCGCAAACACATTTTCTGTTTTCTCTTCACACAGAACCAAAGTGAGTCCCTTGCTACAAATTGAGGTTGAGCCAACATCTGATGTGAGTCATCCTGCTTCTATAGAGAATGTGTACATTCATGTGCTAAAACCTGAGTACAAACACTCTTAAAAAAAGGTTCTTTATTGGAATCGATAACCCTTACTCATGGAACGTTTCCATTGCACAAAAAGTTCTTTATATAAGCTAAATGGTTCTTTAAAGAACTGTTTACTGAAAGGTTCTTTGGGGCACCAAAAATAGTTCTGCTATGGCATTGCTGTGAAAACAAGACCCCTTTTAGAACCTTTATATTTAAGAGTTTTAAGATTCCATCCATCCATCCATTATTCTTTATATCTATCGCTCTATTATCTGTCTGTTAATCTGTCCATCCATCCATCCATTATTCTTTATAGCTATCACTCTATTATCTGTATGTCTGTTTGTCCATCCATCCACCCACCCACCCACCCACCCATCCATCCACCCACCCACCCATCCATCCATCCATCCATCCTTATAGCCATTGCTCTATCATCTGTTTGTTAATCTATCTATCTATCTATCTATCTATCTATCTATCTATCTATCTATCTATCTATCTATCTATCTATCTATCTATCTATCTATCTATCTATCTATCTATCTATCTATCTATCTATCTATCTATCTATCTATCTATCTATCTATCTATCTATCTATCTATCTATCTATCTATCAGAACGAGGAAGGCAACGATGAGGCAGAGGGCTCAGCAGATGAGTTCGAGGAGATGAATCTCTCCCTCTTGTCCGCACGAAACTTCCCACGTAAGGCCAGCCAGACCAGCATCTTCCTGCAGGAGTGGGACATTCCCATGGAGCAGCTGGAGATCGGAGAGCTGATTGGGAAAGGCCGTTTTGGACAGGTCTACCATGGACGCTGGCACGGAGAAGTGGCCATACGACTAATTGACATTGAAAGAGACAATGAAGAACAGCTGAAAGCATTTAAAAGAGAGGTGATGGCATACAGGAACACGCGGCATGAAAACGTGGTTCTGTTCATGGGAGCGTGTATGAGACCCCCTCATCTGGCCATCATCACCAGGTAGGCTTGAACAGAATTTGAGCGACCACAGCTCAATATTTCCAGGGGCCTGACTATATCTTAGTCGGAAGTTGACTCAATTTCCCTGATCTTCTCTAATCAGCATGACCTCATAGCTTGCATTAGTTGCTGCTTTCAGCCTAATATGAAATAGCATGTAGTTGTCCACAAATGTAAACGTAAGTGGCTGATTTTTTTCACTTCTCAGGATTCTCAGAAGGCATGTCAGCGTAGGAATGGAGAGAGCTATGAAAAACAAGTGCTACTTTAGCATACAGTCTGAACAGGAGATGGCTATTATTATTTCCTTCCTCCTGCCACACAAATTGGTGCTTCCTGTTTGTTTGTCTGCAAGCAGATGCTGAGCTGCATGGCCACAGCCAATAAAAGATTACAATTTTCTTTTTTATAATCGACGTGTGAACAAATACAATTGAAACATCATAATTCTCATCATCAACTTCAATATCACAAAAAAAAAAATACTAATACTAGCCTAATCAAAAAAAAAAACTCAAACTCAAAAAAGGGAACAGTCAGTTATAAATGAACAAAGAAACTAACAGCAATAGGACAAAACTAGAATAGAACAAAGACACAAATGAAATAGACCTTTCCGAAAAACTTCAAGCAATGAATAAGAAATAGCTTACTACATAAATTGTATAAAGTAATTAAATGTATAAAAACACTGCATAGTCAGCAGTGAGGGATTTTCTCCTTTTGTATTTTGTTTTTTGATTAACATTAAAGGATTAGTTCACTTCAAAATTAAAATTCTTATATTTTACTCATCCAAGATGATGTCTTTCTTTCTTCAGTCGAAAAGAAATTACTTTTGAATATACTTTTTAACCTAAATTGCTCATCTTGCGCTGCTCTGCGACGTGCCAGTGATTGCACAATCATGTCGAAAACGTCACACTAGACGTAGGCGGAAGTACTGCCCACGTATTTACAAAGTGCACATGCGAAGACTAATACTAACGCCCTTTAACAAAAAAAAAAAGGTAAAACAACGATGACGAAGATGGAGTGTTTTTTGGTAAAGGGCGTTTGTATTAGTCCGCGTACGTTTGGTTGGGGTGGTACTTCCGCCTACGTCTAGTGTGACGTCTCAACGTGATTGCGCAATCACTGGCGGCCGTAGAGCAGCGCAAGATAAGCAATTTAGGTTAAAAGTATATTAATTTATATAAAGTGACCGATGGTTTTGCTAGATAAAACCCTGCTCCTCGGCTGGGATCAAGCAGAGCCTCTGAAGCATTTCTAAGTGCTTTGAAACTGCATTGATTTGGACCTTCAACATTTTGGTTGCAATTGAAAACCATTATGTGAAGAAAAATCCTGGAATGTTTTCCTCAAAAAATGTATTTTCTTTTCGACTGAAGAAAGAAAGACATAAACATCTTGGATGAGATGGGGGTGAGTAAATGATCAGAATTTTCATTTTGAAGTGAACTAATCCATTAATGACACAAACAGCAGAAGGTATATTAGGCTGCTGTCACTTTAAGACCGTATGCACTGATCTAATATATACTGATACACATGCTCTTTCAACTGTTTACGTTCACTTAAGACAAAAATGACTGTGTTTACGAGGCTACAAGCAAAGATGGGCATTATGACACGTGTGTGTGTATTTGACCGTTCAAGCCCATTAAGGTGGCAAAAAGAACTCTCTTTATGAGCAGCGGCTTCATGTGTGCGTGTCTCTCAGACAATGTGCGCATATACTGAAACTCGTTCTCTTTCGCACTTTAATGGTTTAAAATCACTTGTCTTTAAAAGCGTATGCAAATTATAAGCTTTTGTTTTTTAAGCTTTTAACGGCGCAGCACAGCAACATCACGTGATGCGTAACCGCGATATAGACGGTATTCCAAAATGTTTGCCGGTTGACAAATTTCTGCCAGTTTATTGTGTCTACCGGTATATTTTCCACCCCTAGTCTTGACCATATCTTCATGCCTAAATGCATTGAGTTGCTGCCATGTGATTTGCTGATATTTGCGTTAACAAGCAGTTGAACAGGTGTACCTAATAAAGTGGTGCATGTATAAGTTAGCATTTTAGCACTTGTGGTTCTATCGTCCCGAGGGTTTTTTTAAATGGGATTTTAATTAAATGATTTAATTGAATGAAATATGGAATGTGCTTGACTGAGCTTGTTTTTTTTTAGATAATCCAAAAGCCAATGGAAAAATCCTATTGGGTTTTTCTCGAGGGAACCAGTGTGATGCTAACTGCCAATTGGCCTACAAAGTGATGAAATACCTGAGTGCGTTTACACACACACAAAAAATAAACAATGAAGAATAATATATTAACCAATTTTTTAATGTAGATCTGACTTTTTTTATTTGTTAAAGCTACACTGTGTGATATTTTCCCCCATCTAGCGGTGAAATGGTATATGACCATCCAGTAAATATTAGTTTCTGTTCCTCCCAATTCCGATTTTGTTTTAACTCCTACGGTGGCCGATTTAGTCCAAGATTAACATGGCTTCCAGTTCAATCCAGCAATCCCCCTCTTCACATTCGACACGGTGCCATCGAGTGTTAAAACGTGAAAGGCGAAGCTTGAATTTACGGGTATGTCCCTCTTTGGCTAATGTACTTTCAAGATGGAGGGGCAACATGGCGAGCCCCATTCGAACCCCTTACCCGTATGTATTTTCAATGGCATATTATAAACTTACGAGAATACTTTATTACTTGAAAGAAGTAAATATACATTAATGAACACATATATTTTTGAAAGAACTGTGTTTTTAGCTAAGAATAAACTAAAAAAGTTACACAGTGTAGCTTTAATTTCCAGTAAAAATTGCTAAACAAGAATCAGTTTAGTTTATTTTTCTTACGAAGCCAGACACTGGTAGACATTTATTAATGTCTAATCCTAACTAATTTTAGTGCAAAATTTTGTGTATTACTGTTAACACAGACAAAAGTTCTAATGATTTTATTCATAGTCCTTAATCATAGCAAAGCAGGCCCAAACAAACAAATTGAGAAATAATTGCTAGAAATGGTCTCTTTCTTAAAAAATAAACATTGACATAAATATTGATTGTTTGTCTTAGCATTGTCATGAGTCATTATGCATTGATTGCTTTCCATATCACCCCTGCAGTGTGGAATGAAAGTTTGGCTTTTACTCAAAAATGCAGCGTATACAACATAATTGCACTGGAATGTCAGAGCCTGTCATTATTTGGAATAGCCTGCCTTGACATTATTAGTGCTAACAGCTGAAATGTGATGCACGCAAGACATTTCCTTAGTGACGGCATATATACAGAGTTCAGCATTTGCATTTGTACGTCACATATTTGAGCGGTCCCACACTGCAGAAGGCCAAAAGGCCTGAGTGATGATAAAAATGAGCATCATACCCTGATGCCTTCATGAATATGTATACATGGAGGAAGAGGGCAGCCCGGGGAAAGACGCACATGTCTTTGTCAGGTGGCACAGTAGGAGCTCGGGTGTCTTTCTCCTTCCTGCCGAGGTGAAGCTCATGGCTCACTCAGCATCATTAGTGACAGCGCACAAATCTGCTATATGTAAATACAGAACAGCATGTTGAAGTATGAACACGTATCATTCCTGTGCTAACACATGTCATATGATAATGTAGGTTGTAGGTTCAAACACTGCAAGAGGTGATCCATGAACTTTTATCATTGTGGGCTAGAGTGTTCAACCACAGGTTTCTACAGCTGGCTTGTCAAATGACCCTTGCTTCATTTCCCATCATTTTTTTTTTGGTGAGCTTTACTGCAATTTAAACAAGCATAATTTAAAACTTAACAAGATGAAAACGTCCAAAGCAAACTTTGATGTTGGCTTGAGAAAGCCTGGCAAAAAAAAGTTTGAATGTTTTAAAGAGGACATATGCACTTTTCCAAAAGTCTTGATTTTGTTTTTTTGGGGTCTACTAGAATAGGTTTTCATGCTTAAATGTTAAAGGTCCCATGATGTGGATTTTTTATTATTTTATAATGTTTCCTGAGGTGTACTTATATTGTTAGTATGATTTTTACGTCATAAAATGTCATAATTTTGGCTGACATCTTTGCATTTGAAATGAGTATTACATGTGGAGCCCCTCTCAAATACTTTTACTATGTTTTTTTTACTATTACAGCTGTCGCGATGAACAAATCGTGAAAGTGCTGATTATAGCATTATCTTGAGATCTATTCCCATCACATGAAAGGCTGCAGTGATGAGCATTGAGTACACAGACAGTCTGTTTATCGCGTGAATGCAGTGATCTTGTCATTGCAACGCTATTTATCTCACAAAATGCTTTCACCACAACTAACAGCAAACACGACATCGATATGAATACAGTAAGAGCTTTGTTGTGCAGCATAACAGCGTCATTCATTATAACGGCAGTTTGGGCAAGTGTGCAGATAAACTCACGACGTGTGACTGACAGCTCTGAACATTATAAAGAGAGTGTTCTTTGATCTGTAGTTTAATCACAATTTAAATAACAGATTTGTTTCATGCTACCAAGAGAAACAATGTGAAGTTGATCGTTTAGTCGCTGGCTTGATTCACTGATGCATAAACAGTATTAAACGATTTATAAAGAAAGTCTGTGTGAACTTGAATAATTAGCTACACATCAGAAATCACTGATCACAGATCAGGCATTAATGAACACTGTTACTCACTGTTTGTGGCGGTGCTGTCGAATCCATATCGTGAAGTATGTTTGTAAAGCCTGTGCTGACATTGAACTAAATGCAAAAAATAAACTGCCTGCCCAGAGAATTTGGAGGAAATGGATTCAAAGCAGAGGAAGAGGAGGTAACCTTTCCCCGTATGACGACATATAGGGAAGATTCCAGATCAGCTCATCTGAGCTTTCATTTTCTCAAAGGCAGAGCAGGACACCCAGGGCTTGGTTTACCCCTATCTCCATTTCTAGCCACTGGGGGACCATAGACAGGCTAGGGGAACTCATATTAATGTTAAAGTCATGTCATGGGACCTTTAAAAAAAAAAAAAAAAAACTATATTATTTTCCCCATATTACACGGAGCGTGTTTACATACACTTAACCTGATTATGCTTAATAAGCCGGCAATGCATGTGGTCATGTAAACGCATGAACCCGTTTTCCTTTATTAAAGTAACGGCTTAAGCATAAACCGATCGACACAGCTAGATTTTGCCCCGATTTCTCCTGGCATGTTAACGTAATAACCTGCATTCTGTCGGCTTATTAAAGTGCACATTTGTGATATGTGACAGGAAAGCTAGCCTAGAAATCTAGACGCACCCTAGTGGCAGCACATGTAATTTGCAGCCAGGGTCGTCTAGCAACTCTCCGTAGACTTGCAAGCTTGAAAAACCAAACTCTGGTCAGGCCAATCACAGCGTGTATAGAGTCGGTGGGCGGGCTTAACATAATGAAGGCAGAGTTGTGACGGTTCCGCATGAAATCCCTGCTACTTCCCTGCTAACAAAGAACGTTACGGCACTGAAGTCCTTCTTAAAAAAGGAAGATGTGTTCTGAGTTTTGCCGACCGGATACGGCAAAAGTTTAATCTATCAACTAGCTCCACTGGTGGGAAAACGCATGGGACTCAGCCACAACCCGCTTGTGATTGTTGTCACCACTGATAGCGCTCTGGTTGGTTGTAGCGCTATCCTATTGCGTGCAGAGGGAATTTGAAAGACAACCGTTTATCCCGCTTCTCGGATTGAGCCCTGCCAATGGTGTGTTCCCAGACCCAACATCTCGATGTGGATACTGTGGATTTAAACACATCCAGACAGAGTGAGCGTATCGCGGTAGGGGTAGGAGGAAATTAATCGCAAAGTCTGACTCTTTCTTGACACAAGACATAAAAATGTGTTTCATCCCGTGCAGAAGTGCCACAGTCAAAATACTGCATCTGTAACTTGAGAGGAGAATATATGAGTTTGTAAGTTTCCTGCTGACATGTTGAAAAACACTTTGGTTTAGAAATCGTGAAAGTGAAAGAGCCCTTTTCGATCGTACCCCAGTGCCCCCACGACGAATGCCTCGGGTAGAAATTAGAAATCCCGTTCGTCACGATGGCACTGCGATATGATCGAAAAGGGCTCTGTCACGATTAAAGGGACAGGGACCACTACTCTATCCACACCTTTTCAGTGCTAATTTTTCACTGCATGTCCTTAGTAAAACCTGACAGTAGTTTTTTAACTCCAAAAGATGGTTTGCGTTGGCGCAAGCTGTTAGTAAATCTGGCCCTTAGATTCATATTTGAGTGTTGTTTTATACATTGAATCTGTATGAGACTGTACTACTACTGTTCTTTATTTCTGTGAAGATCATATTGAAAACCTGCAATCGGCACAAATAGCTTTCCAGTCTACATGAAATTAACATATTTTAATGTTATTGTCACGGCTGATGTCTAATAAGTGTTTTTTGTTGTTTTTCTCTGTTGTAGCTTGTGTAAGGGCAGGACCCTCTACTCAGTGGTACGAGATGCAAAAGTTGTTCTCGACGTGAACAAGACTAGACA
This sequence comes from Romanogobio albipinnatus, assembly GCA_023566225.1. Classification (NCBI taxonomy): domain Eukaryota; kingdom Metazoa; phylum Chordata; class Actinopteri; order Cypriniformes; family Gobionidae; genus Romanogobio; species Romanogobio albipinnatus. The sequence continues at coordinate 10,752,834 of CM042242.1, read as the reverse complement.
AATCGCACAAGAGATGGTGAAGGTAAGAGTAATTGATGTGAAGTCAATGTGAAGACTGTTTGCTAAATGTCAGCTAAAATTGATTCAGCAGTCATTTTGCAGTACTTGGCTTTGATTTTGAAAGCTTCATGTTGGGAAGTGTACCTGCACATGTGCTGTTCCTTTATACAGCATGTGATTACACTTAGGGCTGGGCAATTAATCAGAATAAAAACAGAATCATTTATTTTTTGCTTATAATATGCATTTGGGAATTTGCTACAAACAAGCATAGCAAGCATGGAGCTTTCCCCCCTTTTTTAATCACATTTTAAATTGCTAGTTTTATCAGAAAAATCACAAATAGGCTTTTTATCAAACCTTGCAGCCCTAATTACATGAACTCCTTTTTTTCCAGGGCATGGGCTACCTACATGCCAAAGGGATCCTTCACAAAGATATGAAATCCAAGAATGTATTTTATGACAACGGGAAAGTGGTCATCACTGACTTTGGCCTGTTCACAATATCTGGTGTTCTACAAGCAGGCAGGTACGTAAAAATATGCACAAACATTCATAAAACACATTAAGTCATTTAATGTTTTTGAAAGAAGTCTTTTATGCTCACCAAGGCTGCATATTTGATCAAAAATACAGTAAAAACAGTAATATTGCAAAATTGTATTACAATTTAAAATAACTTATCTATGTGAATATATTTTAAAATTGAATTTATTCCTGTGATGGGCCCCACTTTATATTAGGTGACCTTAACTACTATGTACTTACATAAAAAAATAAGTACAATGTTCTTACTGTGTTCAAATTATATTGCAAAACACCTTTGCTGATATTGAGGTGGGATACGGGTAGGGTTAGGGACAGGTGTGGTGGTATGGGTCAGTTTAAGGGTAGGGTTGGGTGTAAGGGAAGTGTCAACTGTGTAATTACAAATGTAACTACAGAAATTAATTACAGATTTAATTACATGCAGGTATTTTTTTAAATGTAAGTACAATGTAAAAACATGTACACAATAAGTGCATTGTATCAAATGATTAATTAAAATGTTAGTTCATAGTAGTTAAGGCCACCTAATATAAAGTGGGTCCCTGTGATGCAAAGCTGGATTTTCAGCATCATTAAATATTTCTCAATATTACTGTTTGCACTATTTTTGATCAAATAAATTCAGCTTTGGTGATCAGAAGAGACTTCAAAAACATTTTCAAAAACTTTTGACCGCCAGTGAATTTATCAATACTTTTGTTATCGAATAAATCAACATTTTCATCTTGCATTAATTTTATCACTGAGCTTATTGTAGTGCACTCTGTAATTGCCTCGTTTGCATAGGATACATATTGAAATTGCCTTAAATATTGGCCAAAATGAGGTATATAAGGCTACGTTCAGGCTGTGGCCCAAATTTTCTCACGTGACTCAGATCTGTTTTTCTCATGACAGTGTGAACAGCATAAACCACATGAAATCTGATCTTTTCTATTCTGATTTGTGCCACTCTCATTTATGTCACCCTAGATCACAATCGTCATAATTGTGCGTTCATGGGAGTCACTTCAACGATTTTATATACCTGACGTTATCAGACAGATATACAGTGAGGAAAAATAAGTATTTGAACACCCTGCTATTTTGCAAGTTCTCCCACTTAGAAATCATGGAGGGGTCTGAAATTGTCATCGTAGATTCATGTCTACTGTGAGAGACATAATCTAAAAAAATCCAGAAATCACAATGTATTATTTTTTAACTATTTATTTGTATGATACAGCTGCAAATAAGTATTTGAACACCTGAGAAAATCAATGTTAATATTTGGTACAGTAGCCTTTGTTTGCAATTACAGAGGTCAAACGTTTCCTGTAGCTTTTCACCAGGTTTGCACACACTGCAGGAGGGATTTTGGCCCACTCCTCCACACAGATCTTCTCTAGATCAGTCAGGTTTCTGGCCTGTCGCTGAGAAACACGGAGTTTGAGCTCCCTCCAAAGATTCTCTATTGGGTTTAGGTCTGGAGACTGGCTAGGCCACGCCAGAACCTTGATATGCTTCTTACAGAGCCACTCCTTGGTTATCCTGGCTGTGTGCTTCGGGTCATTGTCATGTTGGAAGACCCAGCATCGACCCATCTTCAATGCTCTAACTGAGGGAAGGAGGTTGTTCCCCAAAATCTCGCAATACATGGCCCCGGTCATCCTCTCCTTAATGCAGTGCAGTCGCCCTGTCCCATGTGCAGAAAAACACCCCCAAAGCATGATGCTACCACCCCCATGCTTCACAGTAGGGATGGTGTTCTTGGGATGGTACTCATCATTCTTCTACCTCCAAACACGTTTAGTGGAATTATGACCAAAAAGTTCTATTTTGGTCTCATCTGACCACATGACTTTCTCCCATGACTCCTCTGGATCATCCAAATGGTCATTGGCAAACTTAAGACGGGCCTTGACATGTGCTGGTTTAAACAGGGGAACCTTCCGTGCCATGCATGATTTCAAACCATGACGTCTTACTGTATTACCAACAGTAACCTTGGAAACGGTGGTCCCAGCTCTTTTCAGGTCATTGACCAGCTCCTCCCGTGTAGTTCTGGGCTGATTTCTCACCTTTCTTAGGATCATTGAGACCCCACGAGAGGTGAGATCTTGCATGAAGCCCCAGTCCGAGGGAGATTGACAGTCATGTTTAGCTTCTTCCATTTTGTAATGATTGCTCCAACAGTGGACCTTTTTTCACCAAGCTGCTTGGCAATTTCCCCATAGCCCTTTCCAGCCTTTTGGAGGTGTACAATTTTGTCTCGTGTCTTTGGACAGCTCTTTGGTCTTGGCCATCTTAGTAGTTGGATTCTTACTGATTGTATGGGGTGGACAGGTGTCTTTATGCAGCTAACGACCTCAAACAGGTGCATCTAATTTAGGATAATAAACGGAGTGGAGGTGGACATTTTAAAGGCAGACTAACAGGTCTTTGAGGTTCAGAATTCTAGCTGATGTTCAAATACTTATTTGCAGCTGTATCATAAAAACAAATAGATAAAAAAAATCATATATTGTGATTTCTGGATTTTTTTTTTTTGATTATGTCTCTCACAGTGGACATGCACCTACGATGACAATTTCAGACCCCTCCATGATTTCCAAGTGGGAGGATTTCCAAGTGGGAGAACTTGCAAAATAGCAGGGTTTTCAAATACTTATTTTCCTCACTTTTATATATATATATATATATATATATATATATATATATATATATATATATATATATATATATATATATATATATATATATATATATATATATATATATATAAACAGTTGAAGTGTCGACATGTAGTCAATGAAGGACAGTGATGTGTCAGAACTCATAAGTTTACTGCAACAGCTCTATATACAAGCAAAACATGAGGGCTCGTATCATAAATGTTTAAAAACCCTGCTCTTTTTTTCCGCATCCTCGTTTTTATATAATTTTTATATCCTTTGTTTTTATATTACCTGTGCATAAATTTGCTGGCTTCGGCAGCAGCGACATTTGATGCAGTTTCACTCACTGCCTGCAGTTTCGACTCATGACGGGAACAAACAAACACACTTGCAGAACTCGCTGCTCCGAAAAAACAAACTGCATCCACTGTTTCCTTAACCCTAGGAGTCTGAGCTGTTTTGGGGCCCTTTAGAAGTTTTGACATGCTCTTACATGTGAATTTTTCAGTTGCTTATAAACACAATGGCAAAAGTTCAATTACACTGTATTCAGCACAAACTGGGCTACCATAATATGTGAGCAACATGTACAGTCTTGTATTTTTGAGAGAATAATGTTTATGCATGATATTTGAAAAAAGTAAAAAAAAAATGTTTTAAAATTAAGGCTTCAAAACATACAATAGATATGTGTTCACAAGACCTTTGATTATTGTGTGTATTTGTCTAGAGTTTTTGCTTTAAACTGATGTGAGAATCATTGAGCCTACTCATTCACATAAAACAATATATTCATTTACAATTTGTAAAACACTTTTTCTTTACTAACGCAGTATGCAAGGAGGCGTGAACAAACCATGAATAATGCTGTGAGTCACAGCTGAGAGACAAATAATGCATAATAGTCTGCATAATGAGCCGCATAATGAATGAGCTACAGGTACTTGTAACAAGGTATTCCACTGGAGGCAAGTTGAAGGACCCATGTGCAGTACTTTATTCACAACAAAACATAAAACAAGGACTTGGCAAAAGCAAACTATAAAGAGCTTTAACTAACTCACCGACAGCGGGTTACAACATTCAATACTTGACAAAGACACATGGTAAACATGAGGGCTTAAATACACACAGACTAATGACAAGACAAGTGACACCTGTGAACAGTGATGAGACCATGAACCAATGACAGGACAAGACACAAGATCACATGAGGGCATGGGAATCACATGACAATGCAACACATGACAAAACCAGGAAACTGAAAGGACAAGACAAACTAGAAACATGACAGTAAAACATAAGAACATGATAACCTTAAAAACATGAACAGGGAACAATGAACATGAACCAACACCAAAACACCCTGTGACAGTACTAGATTTAGTACCTGTAGGTTTACAGGTTTACTAGATAAGTACAGTAACAGTAAATTAAGTGAATTTTTAATTTAGCAAGCTTTACTACTTTAACAATTTAGCAAGTTAAATTATCTACCAAAACAAGAAACAAGATTTAAATCAGAAAAGTGTTTGAAAGAAGTAAAAAAAAAAAACAGTAATATTGTGACACTGAACCCAATTCAGTATTCAACAAATACAAATAACTGAATAATTGATAATGATGAATGTTATAAGTAAAATATTTGGGATTTAAAACAACATGATGCAATGCAATTATGATTTTGAAAAGTATTGGGTGAATTCAGGTTGATTGGGACACTTTTCCCAGTCATTTCAATGGCAAACATTTTCTGAATCATTTGATTTTGTAAACTATCATACACACAATACTCAAATATTATTTCGAGCATCAGTTCATTTTTGAGACACACGTGCAATCCATGATCACCAGCGCTGAGGCTATTGTCTGCTATATTGGTATCAAATATACCAATATATTTATTATACCTGTCTGTTATATTATATCAAATATATTAAAACATAGATTAAAATTAAGACACAATTTGTACAAAACAAAATTCACTTTAAAAGAAAGCAATTGACTTTCTACAAAACAAAACTCCAGAATAATTTCTGACAAACTTTGATATTAAATTAAAAAAATAACATTACGGTATAATATTTAAACATCAATATGAAGCAAAATACGTTTGACTGGTACTATATTTATAGCATCTGCAAACTCTAGCGTCAGTTTCTAGAGTGTCTCTTGAGATCAGAGGAGTGAGGTTTACTCGCACATCAACTACTAGCTGGCCTCCATTACACTCACCTCCCTAAACCTCACTCCCACCCGGGTCACGGCACCAATTTAACCCCTCCTGTTCAAACCGCCCGCTCTAAGCGGGACTCAAACCCTGGTCCGCCGGCATGAGAGTCGGAAGCTCTAACAAGGAGGCTAAAGGCTGTAACCACTAGCATCAGTCGCTAGAGCATCTCTTGAGATCAGAGGAGTGAGGTTTACTCACACAGCAACTACTAGCTGGCCTCCGTTACACCGCCCGCTCTAAGCGGGACTCGAACCCTGGTCCGCCGGCATGAGAGCCAGATGCTCTAACAAGGAGGCTAAAGGCTGTAACCACTAGCATCAGTCGCTAGAGCATCTCTTGAGATCAGAGGAGTGAGGTTATTTTGTTAACATTTTGGCCATGTTTAGCATGAGAATCCAATATGTCAGAATGCATGAAACAGCATTAGACCGCATGATATCGGCCACATTTAAAACAACAATGTGAACGGCTATACAAAAAATAGGCTCTGATCAATAATTCGGAACTGAGCACTAAGGCTCACATACCCCTTTTCCACCAAGGCAGTGCTAGAGCTAGATCGGAGCCAGAGCTAGTCCCAGTTCATAGCTGGTTCAACTGAGGAGCCAGCTAAGAACCGTTTGCGTTTCCACAGGCTAGAGAGCCACAACAGAGCCAGGTCTTACGTCACTGTATACGTCTCATCTTTCTCAGCAGCAACGCTAGCGGGAAACACAAACACACCAGGCTTGTTTGAGATGCATCGGCGCTGCGCAGACCGATCCACGTATAATATTTAAAAAAACGCATGAGTGAATCAAAAGCATAAGGAGTCGTGTGCTCTCCCTGGACTCGTTGTCATACGGCGATCGATCTGCACAGCACCGCTGCGAACAAGCCTTCCATCAACAATGCAAACGTTGTGTTACTGTTGATTCACATGGCTTTACGACCCTACATCGGCATCAAAACACAACGAAAACACAGCGAATCCAACGCATTCGTGCAGTTCGCCGTAATTAGCATAGACGGAGATTACAAACGAGCAGCAGCTGTTAGCTCCATTAGCTGCTATTTCAACAATGGCGGATCTCAAGTCTGTGTTCGTCTTGTTGACCCCGCCCCCAGTGCCTGACGTAATCGGTTCTTACTCCTAGCCCTGTTCTAGCCCAGCAATGTTTCGGTGCTACTTAAGAACCACTTTTCCTGGCTCGGAGCTGGAGCTTTGGGTGTGGAAACACAAAGAACCGATTTGGAACTAGGCTCTGGCTCCAATCTAGCTCTGGCTCTGCTTTAGTGGAAAAGGGGTATCAGTGTAAACGTTTCTGCCTACTGTACCTTTATCTGCCTTCACTTCGTGTGTGATCCTGTGATGCCATAAAATGCTGTCTAGATAGGTTGTTCACTAGCTGAAATCGAGAGTAGTCGCTTAAGCTCAGATCTGTCGTCTGTAGAGTGACAAATGTACAACCCATCACACTATACTTGTGGCAGGCCATTAATAACGTCCTTAAATTCTCTAATGACTTTCAGAACTGCTTATTAAAAACCAAAGCCTGTAATTATTAGCGTGTGGGCCACAGAGCTAAATGCAGTTTGACCTTCAGTTTTCTCATGGTTCTTCATAAATGTATGCTTCAATGAGTTGAAGTAGCAGCAGATGTTATCGACACACAAGCGTTTACAGGACTTCAATAACTTTTATCAGGGAAACACCCTCTAGCAAGGTATTTTCAATGCACTGCAACAATATGAGTAGATGAAAAGGGCTGCATCAACCAGATATTCATGTCTAAATAGAAAGAAGTTAACATATAATTCACAATATGGACTATTTTTATGGTGCTATTTTTTGTCCTTTCTAAAGCCTGACAGTATAAAGCCAGAAACATACTTCACGCCATTACATGAAAAACATGAATGCCTGGCCAACAGATTGCATGTGGACATTCCCATTGTACATATTTAAAGAGGGCCTGTTAAGCTTTTTTAAATGCTTTCTTTAAAACAACGTCACTCCAAAGGGAATTATTCTCAATATCAGTAAGCACTGTTTCTGAACTACCTGAATTGCCTCGATTGTAGTTTAGAGTTTTATTCCAGGAACGTATACATCACAATAATCCTAGTTTAAATATTTCCCGCCTAAGGCATATGCAAATGAAAGGGGATGAGCCCTTGTTGAGTTGTGTAAGTAGTGTGTTGAATCTCACAATTGTGGTAAGGAGCGTGACATTTCCGAAACACACTCGAAGCGGTTGACCAATCACAACACAGTCCAGCCGACCAATCAGAGCACATTACGCTTTTCAGAAGGAGGGTCTTCACAGAGACAGGAACTAAACAGAGCGTTACTCACAGACTACAAGAGAGGTGCTGCTACAATGTATAAATATGAAAAATAAGTCGTTTTTGAACATTCAAGCATGAAACCCTATTCCAGTTTTTTTTTTTTTTTTACTCACCCTCATGTTATTCCAAAACTGTATAACTTCATTTTATCTGCAGAACACACAAGAAAGTATTTTGAAGAACGTTTCGGGTCAAAAACAACATTGGACCCCAATGACTTTCATTTCATGGACAAAAAACTAGTCCAAATGTATTCTTTTATGTTTCACTAAAAGAAGAAAATCATACAAGTTTGGAACAACATGAGCGTGAGAAAATAACAGAATTTTCATTTTTGTGTGAACTATCCCTTTAACGTTACACATTTCAGAACGCAACAATCTGTGAAATCGAGCTTGCATAGCTAGAGGCGTTTCCGTTCAGATGACGATGAGCGATGATCTAGGGTATAGGGTCACTTAATTTCAGTTAACATTTCAAATCAATATTCAGTGTTACAAATATATGCAGATAATTATGTTTTAATACCATTTTCGGCAAGTAATTAATTAAATTCCGCCTGTGTATGTGAGGCGGATGAGGATTTTGGCGTAAATTGATTTATGATTGAGTGTCATAATAAAGAGCATAAGGAAAAAGCAAAAAACATTTTTTCTCAGATCAGTGCTGAATAACAGCTACCTGAGGGGGAGGCTGTTTGGCTCCGTACTAATCACCTCCACTACCTTCTTAATTGAGTACCACACAGTCCTTACAGATAGGACCTCTGTCTGTTTATTTCTGTCTCCTTCAAGAGACAAAGACTTAAAAGAAGCCACATTCCTTTGAACAGGAAAACCCATGAAAAGGATGTCTGATGTATGCGTTTTGTTGCTGTCTTAATGTATGAAGAGGAAGTGTGTGAAGATGAAACATCCTCTTCTTTAAGGTCGAATGAACTCGAAGACATTCCTTCCTCCAGGCAAGGCCATTGAATCACTGAGAACAGTGGCAGACGTTTGATTTGTTTTGTAAATCTGTGACATACTTCATATATCTTGATTATTCATCAATTTTGAATGAGCAAAGGCAAGAGACAGGTTACAATGCAAAATCACAACATAACAGGATATTTTATTTTGCATAAAAACAGTTTAGGAATATTAAGATGTTCTGACATTGACATTATTTTCAAGCACATGTCATTTAATTTAATTTAATTTAATAATACTGTCATGATTTCACACTCTGGCATTTATGTATTATTATTATTAAATACACTCACCTAAAGGATTATTAGGAACACCATACTAATACTGTGTTTGACCCCCTTTCACCTTCAGAACTGCCTTAATTCTACGTGGCATTGATTCAACAAGGTGCTGAAAGCATTCTTTAGAAATGTTGGCCCATATTGATAGGATAGCATCTTGCAGTTGATGGAGATTTGTGGGATTCACATCCAGTGCACGAAGCTCCCGTTCCACCACATCCCAAAGATGCTCTATTGGGTTGAGATCTGGTGACTGTGGGGGCCATTTTAGTACAGTGAACTCATTGTCATGTTCAAGAAACCAATTTGAAATGATTCGAGCTTTGTGACATGGTGCATTATCCTGCTGGAAGTAGCCATCAGAGGATGGGTACATGGTGGTCATAAAGGGATGGACATGGTCAGAAACAATGCTCAGGTAGGCCGTGGCATTTAAGCTTTCCTGTAGCTCAAACAGTAGAGCATGGTGCTAGTAACGCCAAGGTCATGGGTTCGATTCCCAGGGAAAGCAAGAACTGACAAAATGTAAAATGTGTACCTTGAATGCAATGTAAGTCACTTTGGATAAAAGCGTCTGCCAAATGCATAAATGTAAATGTAAATGTAAATGATGCCCAATTAGCACTAAGGGGCCTAAAGTGTGCCGAGAAAACATCCCCCACACCATTACACCACCACCACCAGCCTGCACAGTGGTAACAAGGCATGATGGATCCATGTTCTCATTCTGTTCACGCCAAATTCTGACTCTACCAACAGAAATTGAGACTCATCAGACCAGGCAACATTTTTCCAGTCTTCAATTGTCCAATTTTGGTGAGCTTGTGCAAATTGTAGCCTCTTTTTCCTATTTGTAGTGGAGATGAGTGGTACCCGGTGGGGTCTTCTGCTGTTGTAGCCCATCCGCCTCAAGGTTGTGCATGTTGTGGCTTCACAAATGCTTTGCTGCATACCTCGGTTGTAACGAGTGGTTATTTAAGTCAAAGTTGCTCTTCTATCAGCTTGATTCAGTCGGCCCATTCTCCTCTGACCTCTAGCATCAACAACATTTTCGCCCACAGGGCTGCCGCATACTGGATGTTTTTCCCTTTTCACACCATTCTATGTAAACCCTAGAAATGGTTGTGCGTGAAAATCCCAGTAACTGAGCAGATTGTGAAATACTCAGACCGGCCCGTCTGGCACCAACAACCATGCCACGCTCAAAATTGCTTAAATCGCCTTTCTTTTCCATTCTGACATTCAGTTTGGAGTTCAGGAGATTGTCTTGACCAGGACCACACCCCTAAATGCATTGAAGCAACTGCCATGTGATTGGTTGATTAGATAATTGCATTAATTAGAAATTGAACAGGTGTTCCTGATAATCCTTTAGGTGAGTGTATGATGTCATGTTAATGTAATTTAATACTGCCATGATTTATACAAACTTTACCATACTAATATAATTTTATAATTTGTACGTTTATAATAATACAGGTTTTTTTTCCCAGCATTACATTAATGAGAATGTGGGAAATATGATGCCATGCTAATATAAATTTAATACTGCCATGATTTATACACACTTAATTATTTAAATAATGTTTTATCTTTTTCAGTAATGACTTTTCCCAGAGTTACAGTAATGAGAATAAGTAAAAAATATGATGAATGTGATAAATAAGATGTCATGTAATGGACAATTAATGAGACTTTAAGCATCAAAAACAGAATAATTTCTTTCTTTTGAGATGAAATATGTCCTGAACATGTTCTTGACAGGTTTAGTGAGCTTCAGCAGCGTGTTTCGTTCTTGCAGTCACCAATGAACAGTCCCGAAACAATATTTTTTCATGAAGAAATTCTACTTCTTTGTTTCGATTTTATATGTTTATAATTCTTATATTCTTTGGCTGTGTGAGTGCTGAAAATGAGAGTAAATTATCTGGGGCAACATGAAGCGTTTGCCACCACTGATGATGACTGTGATGATGTTGTTTTGGCACTCGTCCCATTTGTGTTTGCGCATCTCGCCTCTTTGAAAATGTTTTCATTGGCATTGCAAGCAGTAAATCAACATCCCCGATGGAGCGATATTACAAACACTCGCACACATCGGTTCATCTGATTATGAGGCTGATTTCGCACAAGTGTGTTTACGTATGTTGGCAGTAATTACCGGGAAAAAGACGACGTCTCCACAGCGACAGGTTTACATTGCAGCCATTGTTGATGAAGTCTCTTGGATCAGTTCACTGTTGCCGTTCTGATCAGCCCACTTCTACACCTCCGCAGCCATGTGAATTATTATCAGGAGTTATTAGGAGGAATGGATAGTATTTGAGAGCGGCCATTAGAGACATGCAGGCTCTAGCATAGTTATGATTTGTTTATCTGTAAGGCACACGTCTGGATCTTAATAACATGATTTTACATTAGTTATGTATTATGACTCAGGACATGACGGGCATATTGTAATAGGATCTGATTATTCTGGGATTTTTGAAATCACATCCATGTAAGTCAACCTTTAGCAGGTACGAGAGGCTAGTGAGGCTGTGGATGAACTCAAACCCTCCTAAAGAAACCTTGACATTTCATGATGCTTTTTTAGAGATAAAGTCATTGGAATTTTACTCCGGACAGTCTGACAGGCTGCTCAGATTTCAGACGATAGCAGTTATATTATGGAAGACCTAAGAGGTCATGCTTTTTTCTGTCTTTTGTCTTGATTCTTGTCTTAATTAAGGGCCAATATTTGCCCCTGATTTAAACTTTTTTTAATTTTTTTTATTTATTTGTTATAAAATAAAAACACTATGTCATATTTATGCCAAATAGATAGATTGCATTAATTTATTAAAATGAAGTCTTACCCTGCATAATTGTATAGGTTTTTGAATATAAAAATATTTATATATATAGTATTTTATATATACACATTATATTGCCAAAAGTTTTGGGACACCTGCCTTTACATGCACATGAACTTTAATGACATCCCATTCTTAATCTGTAGGCTTTAATAATGAGTTGGCCCACCCTTTCTGGGAAGGCTTTCCACAAGGTGTAGGAGTGTGTTTATGGGAATTGGAATTTTATTTTTTTTACCATTCTTCTAGAAGCACATTTGTGAGGCCCAGGCCCGGTTCTACAGGGGTGCTAGAGCCACCCTCAAACGTAATCAAAAGCACCCTCAGTTGTTACTGTAATAATATTGGCGAAACAGATTTGGCAAAGATTTTCAAATTAGTGTCCGAGCTCTGTTCTATTTGCAGTGTTTTTTTGCCTCAGTGAGTAATGTAGCCAATCACAGATAGTTGTTGCTCTCTCGAACGCGATCAGAATCTCACCGCTCATAACGACAAAGTTTTTAGGCTATTCAGTGCTGAGTTAATGCAGGCTCGCGAAACCTCTCATTAACAAACAAAGTCAAGACACGTAAGAGATTTATTGTTCTAACGGAACTTTGTGAGACCGCGATGAACTGACAAAGCAACAGCATTTTAGTGATCTTGGCTCACTTTTGAAGGCTACAGTCTATAACATTCATTGAATAAATCTATTGTTGCTAAGAGGACCGACGGCCAATTGCATGCTATAAAGTTTCGTAATTGACATCTAAATACAAATGCCACTCAGACCCAGATTAGAGGTTTTGCCTCTGTATATGTCATCCTCAATAAACCCGTCTCCAGCGTGTTGCCTCCGATCTTTCAAATATTCCGATCTATTATGACCTCTGACCTGTAAAGTTGCCAGAATAATAATCATACGCTGTTTGTTAATTGGCCAGAGGAGAACTAGCACCCCGACTGAGCCTGGTTTCTCCCAAGGTTTATTTTTCTCCATTAGGTCACCTGATGGGGTTTTGGTTTCCTTGCCACTGTTGCCTTTGGCTTGGCGTGCTCAGTTGGGGATACTAAATTTTTCAACTAAATATCCAAATAAATCGAATTATTAAACTAAATTAACCATATAAACTAAATTACTGATCTAATTACTGATATAAAGCCCACACTGTCACTGTATGATAATTGAAATGAACTGATGACATCACCGTTTTCTCCAGAATGGCTATACGGCTGAATAAAATTCTGTTGCATTATTTTCCTGTTTAACACTGTAAAGCTGCTTTGAAACAAGCTGCATTGTTAAAAGCGCTATATAAATAAGGCTGACTTGACTTGACTTGTAGAGGAGGACATTATTTTAGTGAATTTCTCTGACAACATACACCGTTTCATACACGTCTTTTTACATTACATATGGGATGGCATTTATGGCCATGTTTACACACATATTGCATAAAGTAATATAAAATGGTATATCAAATTATTCTGTATCTTTTAATTTTCTCAATAAATGGGTTCTGGTGTCCTCTACAGAGCAGAGGACATAACATATAACATAGGAAAAAATTGAAAACAAAAAAACTATTTGTTTTTTTATGCTCCAAACAATGTAATGACAGGAAAAAAAAAATCAAAATTCACAAAACCTTTTTTTCTGGTTCTCAGGAAGATGAAATGTTAAAATACTAGTAACGCATTAAAGCAGTGTAAAGGCATACTAATAGATTAATAGACAATTTGTAGCAAAAAAAAAATCAAAATTCCAATTATTGGTAAAAGGGATGACTTGTAAATAAATAATCATTCATTTCTCCCTGTACACTGCTGTGGTGGAGCCATTGCTTAGCCTATCTGCACTTTACTAGAGCACCCTCAGTAATTTCAGAAGCACCCTCAGTGATTTGATTCTGGAACCGGGCCTGGTGAGGTCAGGCACTGATGTTGGACGCAGTCTCCGCTCTAATTCATCCCAAAGGTGTTCTATCGTTTCTTTCACTGGAACTAAGGGGCCAAGCCAAACCCCTGAAAAACAACCCCCACACCATAATCCCCCCTCCACCAAACTTTACACTTGGCACAATGCAGACAGGCAAGTACTGTTCTCCTGGAAACCGCCAAACCCAGACTCGTCCATTGGATTGCCAGACAGAGAAGCGTGATTGGTCACTCCAGAGAACACGTTTCCACTGCTCTAGAGTCCAGTGGCGGCATGCTTTACACCACAGCATCCGACGCTTTGCATTGCACTTGGTGATGTAAGGCTTGGATGCAGCTGCTCGGCCATGGAAACCCATTCCATGAAGCTCTCCACGCACTGTTCTTGAGCTAATCTGAAGGCCACACAAAGTTTAGAGGTCTGTAGCTATTAACTACTGCGCACTGTGCGCCTCAGCATACGCTGACCCCGCTTTTTTGCCAAATGTTTGTAGAAGCGTCTGAATGCCTAGGTGCTTGATTTTATACACCTGCGGCCATGGAAGTGATTGGAACACCTGAATTCAATTATTTGGAGGGGTGTCCCAATACTTTTGGCAATATAGTGTATATATCAGTGTGGAAGTTCAATGTTGAACAGTATATTACGTTTCTGCTTCATATTTTTGTGGAAACATTTATATTTATTTATTTTTATTTTTCAGGATTCTTTTATCAACATAAAATAATTGATTTGAAATAGAAATGTTGTCACATTATAAATTTCACTTTTGATCCATTTAATGTGTCCTTGCTAAATAACAATTTTTTTATATCATAGTTTTGACTGATAGTGTATCATGGTTTCCACAAAAATATTATGCAGCACACCTGTTTTAAAATTGATAATAATAAGAAAAAAAATGTGTTAAGAAAATAATGAAGAAATAATTGTAGGGGGTATTTTTTTGTCAATTTCGATGACATTTTTCCCCAAGATCCCATTACTTTCTGCCCCTGGTTGAGGAGGTATATTATATATCACGGGTGAGTGAGTTTGTTTTTACTTGGATCAGAGACTCAGTCAAGCTGAAACAGCTCTATGTCTGTCAGTGATAGACCACTTCCAAATCCATGTCTGACACTTGAGAACAAGGCTACTACTTTATCATTGTAGAGGGTTCACAGGTTTTTAATCGGTCCAGTGGGAAACAAAGTTGTGTAGAAACTGCAGCACTGTGTAATTCTAAGAAAAAAAAGTTGCTAGTTTCTCGCCATTCAATCTTTGAAACGTATTGACTTTTTTGTATTTAAAATTAGAAATCGATTTACAAATAAAAGTAGACATACAATATCTTTGTTGAGATCTGAAAGTATCTGTATTAGGAGAATTTGGATTTTGAAAACTTGAAAAGATTAAAGCAAAAGTCTCCATTTTGCTTTTCATTTGATCTCATTGCTGTCTAGGGGGAAACGATAAGTTCAAAAAGTGATCTCATTTGTAGACTAGACTTTGTCGATAATCAGACTATGTGAGACTAATAGTTGCTTGCCCTCTATTGTATTTCTTTGACAGTATTGTTTCACTATAATGGTCTTTTTGTTTGTTTTCAGACCTTTTGCATAGTACAAATAAATCGATCTCAAAGCAGTAGTGTGCTGTAACTGATTATGTTTTAAACTTCAGGTTCTTTTCTGTCTCTCTCTCCAGCAGGAGGAAGGATAAGCTGCGGATCCCAAGCGGCTGGCTGTGTCATCTCGCTCCTGAGCTCATCCGTCAGCTCTCCCCCGAGACGGCAGAAAACCAGCTTCCCTTCTCCAAACAGTCTGACGTCTTTGCCTTTGGGTGGGTCCCTCTCAGAACCCGTGTTTTCACCCCTCACTGCCTCTCTGCCTTTTGTCACTCAGGAAACCATTTTTTATTTACATAAATAAGCCACATTTAATGTGCCCTTATAGTGTCAGCAAAACTATTTTTGGATACTAAATCTAGAATGTAATAACATTTTGTTTGGAAAAGTGTTTAAAACTTTGCTTTGCATTAGAATATAGGACAGTTTCAAACTAAGTGGCATTTATTTGAAAGTAAGCACCTTTTTTTCCAAGCAAAACATTTATCAAAAATAAGTTTGTTTATTTTTAAATGATAAAATAATAGATATACACTACTGCTCAAAAGTTTGGGGTCAGTACGATTTTTTAAAGGAATTAATATATCTTTTAATTAATATTAATATTTTATTAAAGTAACATTTTATTCAGCAAGGATGCATCAAATAATCAAAAGTGACAGTACAGACTAGGGGTGTAACGATACACCAATGCTACGGTTCGGTTTTCATATCACTGTTTGCTGTGGAGTCATGGTTCATGACAGGGCACCAGCAATAATAACACTAGATTCACTTTTAACTTAATAATAACAACAGCAATAATTTAACTTAACTTTATTTGATTAACTGTATGTATTGGCTTCACGTTTTCTTTAGAGCAGTTAGCATACCTGAGTAACTAAAAGGCAATACATGGCTCCATTGTAGACTTGTCAGAAATAATCGACTCATTTACCATAATGTTTAAAACATTTATTTCATGAAAATGTATGTCACACACACACAAGTAATGTCCCACTTTAGCCTACTTAACAAACACATACATTGTATGAATATGACTAATACTGATGAATAAATAGGCCTATAAGTTAAAGCTATTAAATAGCAGTTTTTGTTAATACATTATTTAAAAATAAACTTAATAACAGTGAAAATAAAGTGACATTTTGGGGTTATGGAAACAACAGTTACAATGGCGAATACACAATACATCATGAACTGTTAATGAAACATGAAAACCACTCCTGATGAACAGAATGAACATCACACCTGCATGCCTTCCCAGCTCACACACGTCCAACCAGTTACGCGATTTATTGGTACTTTACTTTTATTTCATGACTTACAAATGAACAACGTAACGTTGCTCATGATTTCTTTTGTGCTTTATGAAGTGATATACATCACTTCATAAATGGAAGAGTGTGTGCTACAAGCACAGTATAACGGCTGACATGATAGGAAAGACGTTTTCTGAGGTGAGAGAGATTTTTTTTATTTCGTAACAAGCTACGAAAATGACAATGTTGCTGGGACTCCAAGGTAGCATTTAGGCAACCTGGCTAAATGGGGAAACTGGCTCTCTTTGTTCTTTCACCATGCAAAATGACGTGACATGCACTTGGAAGTCAAAAGTTTAGTTTAATTTAGTAAATAATAATATTGAGTAAAAATACAGTTCTTATTAGTTGTTAAAAGTGTACTAATTACTATTTAATCAAATGTCAAGGAAGAAAAAATAATTTTGTGGCATAAGGTGAAGTGGGCTGGGGCAGCACGGGGCGGGGCGGGGCGGGGTGGGGCGGGGCGGGGCAGGGCGCGTTCAGTTCGACATATGAGTATCGCGGTTCGTACCGTGGGTGGTGTATTGTGTTTGAATATCATTACACCACTATTACCACCATTTATAATAATATTAAATATTTCTGTATATTAAAAATGTATATTAGTTTCCACCAAAATATTCACTTTCAAAACTGATAATAAGAAATATTTCTTGAGCAGCAAATCAGCATATTAGAATGATTTCTGAAGGATCATGTGACACTGAAGACTGGAGTAATGATGCTTAAAATGTAGCTTTGCATCACAGGAATAAATTACATAGAAAACAGCTATTTTATAGTGTAATTATATTTCAGAATGTTAACATAAACGTAAAATAATTATTTCAAAAACATTAAAATGCTATAAAAAATAAATAGATAAAGTAATAATCAAAATGAACTTGAAGTGAATGTATGCATCCACTAAAAAAAAAATAAAAAATCGCGAACCGCCAGTTAGAGCAAAATATCTCAGAAAAGTGACTTTTGAGAAAATTTCTAGCATTATTTGCATGCAGATGCCACATTGTTTGATAGATTATCTAATGCAGCGACATTCATAGATTTATATGTGTCACTTAAGCATCCAAATATACTTTGTCTATCCAATCAAATCAACCGATATGTTTTCCATTGAAATCTGTCCGATTAATTGCTATACAGTAGACATATGCTATAGTATCTATAGTATCAAACGTTATGAAAATGACATTGTGAATGACCTCACAAGATCATGAAATCACAATAATACAGATCAAGAGTACGGCTCGTTTAGGGGGAGTATTATCAGAATTGATTCACTCAGTGCTCAGCCTTCACTAATCAGAATGTATTCACACGAGACAGTATGCAGAACTGAACCTCCATCTGTACTTATTTCTACCTGACCCGGGCCTTTCCAGAGGCAGTGAGTGTGTTGGCCAAATGAATAAAAGAATGGATGGATGGGTGGTTGACGAAATGAAGGAATGCTGCTCTGTTGGGTCCTAACACAATTGCGTCCTCAGCTGTTCTCTCCATATGGAGGCTCTGTCACACTGTCACTCTATGGGAGCCAAATACAGCACCCACGCAAGCTGTCCAGCTGGTCACACCAAAGGGACATTACCTAGAGGTGACCCCAAAGCAATTCTCCCTATTGTCCCTTCTGCCTCCTCTTTTCACTTCCGTTGTTCTCTGCGAGTGCCGGGTTTTAATGCGGCAGAGAGTTCGCATTAGCTTATGACAGCAGCTGTGGGATATTTTATGCCTGTAATGCTCTCGTGTTCTGTTTTACGGACTTTTTATGATGTTATCTGTATATACAGTATATGTACTGCACAATACACTACTGGTGAAAAGTTTGGAATAATTAGGATTTGAATTAAGTTGTTAAAGGTCCCATGGCATGAAATTTTCATTTTATGAGGTTTTTCAACATTAATATGAGTTCCCCTAGCCTGAATATTGTCCCCAAGTGGATAGAAATGTTGATCGGTGTAAACCCGAGTTCTGGCTCTCTCTCTGCCTTTGAGAAAATGACAGGCCAGACGAGCCAATCCTGAAGTCTCCTGGTTTGACGTCCAAGCAGGAACGGTTACCTCCCTTTCCTCCGCCCAGAGAATCTGGCACGCCCATGCAAACGCTCGAGAGATCATTCCTTGTGAACGAGTGAATGCAGGCAGTTTCTCAGTGTTTGGATGTACAAATGAAAACAGAAGTCTTTTTTCAGTTCCTTCTGATCTGTGATCAGTAATTTCTGATGTGTAGCTAATTATTTATTATTCGTGCACACAATGCGGCTTCTCTCTCTCCAGACAGAACGGTGTTTTCGTGTTTTCTATCTTGTGAGTCAGTGTTTTTGTACGTCCTCGTCGCGTCTACCGGTTCTAAAATGTGCATACAGTCATGAGTTTCTGCTCAACATCGGCCTCACACACGCCGAAGCTTGGGCTGCACTGGCCGTTGGCCTTCAACATCCCCGACCCCCAGTACTGCATCTGGCCCACAGCGGAGGCACCAAACGCGGCGTGAGATTAAGCAGAAGGGGGGTAAGCGTGAGCATATTCGGGCTAGCCAGCCTAGCCCCACAATAAACTGGATTACATTCGATTACTGCTGTTGTGTCTTTGTTTGCGCTGTGTACTCAACGCGCGTCACTGACGCTTTTATTTTATTTGAAAAATAATGCTATTATCAACACTTACTTTTAACTCGTTCATCTCGACAGCTGTAATGGTACTTTGCATGTGTTACAAAGTTGGTAATAATGATGAAGACGGACTCGGTGTGACTGGGACTCGTGTTTATTCAGAACTCTCAGATACAAACACAATAAACTTGCGCTGACTGACAGCGCTCTCATAACTCAGTAGGTACTATAAATAACTTTGTTAGCGATCGCTGAGCTCCGTCTCTGGTACGTTAGTGATGTCCGGTTCGCGAACGATCTTTCTTTTGAACCTGTTCTTTTTAGTGAACCGAATCAGTTCACCAAATCGGACTGAATCGTTCTAGATGTCAGCCAATCACAACAGTGGGCGTTTTTACTGAAGTCTCACAGCAGACACGCCTCTTGAAGCAGGACATTCAGCCACAGGGCAAACAGCAGTATTGAAAAAATGCCTTTTATTTCTAAATTATGACATTTTATGATGTAAAAGTCATACTAACAATATAAGTACACCTCAGGAAACATTATAAAATAATAGAAAAATGCCATGCCATGGGACCTTTAATTAAGAAGTCTTTTAGGCAGACCAAAGCTGCAGTTATTTGATTAAAAATATCAGTAGTATTGTGAAATATTATTACATTCTAAAATGAGCATCATTACTCCAGTCTTCAGTGTCACATGATCCTTCATAAATCATTCTAATATGCTGATTTGCTGTTTAAATATTATCAGTTATTATTGGTGGTCAATTATTTTTAACGGTTCTTCTTATCAATGTTTTTTCAGAATTCTTTGATGAATAGAAAGTTCAAAAGAACAATTATTTTTTCTGTTGCGTCTTTCCTGTCACTTTGGATCAATTTAATGCATCCTTGCTGAATAAAAGTGTTAATAAATAAAAATAATTAATTACCCCAAACCTTTGAATGGTAGTGTATTACGGTTTCCACAAAAATATTTAATAGCAAAAATAGCTTCTTTTTTTTACATTGATAATAAGAAGAAATGTTTCTTGAGCAGCAAATCATCATATTAGAATGATTTCTGAAGGATCATGTGACACTGAAGACTGAAACTCAACTTTGATCACAGGAATAAATTACATTTAATAAATGTATTAAAATAGAATTTTAATTTTAAATAATTATATTTTACAAAATGATATGATTAATAGGGGAATAAAACAGATGTTTTGGCTCACATGCCTTCCGCAGTGTGTTGAGAAAATGATATGATAAAATAAATAAATGCAGCCTTAATGAGCATAAGAGACTTCTTTCAAATATATTAAAAAGCCTAATTATTCCAAACTTTTAACCATGTATTGTAGTGCATGTTGTGCTGAAATTTACTAAATGGCATTATTTTCTGAACACCCGCCATCCATAGTCATTCTTTCTATGTAAATTAGGCTAATTATAGTATGCGCATTATTCAACACTATTTGCCTGGTACAATCAACTTGGCTTTCTGTGGGCGGTAAATGATTAAAGGAGATGTGTGTGTGTGTATATATACACGGTTTCTAGCGATAATGGCAGTGGTAATTCATGAAATGATGATCATATGATGTAGAAGACGCTATCGCTAGTCCAGATTCGCGGTGTACACCAGCGCACTTTTTAAGAGATGATTCGGGTGTCTGGATCACATTGGCAAAGTGATACAGTCTCAGTAAAGTATACACCCGATCAGGTAGTCTGGTGCATCATTTACAACCGAGCACTAAGAAACCCCCTGCAAGACTGGAAATATGCCATGCAAACTGCATTCAGCACAGGTTTTTTACATGCAAATAAATGACACTATCATTGGTTGCAAATGCAGTTTATTCTTAGTGAATTCCCCACTTCAGTATCGTAAAAGCCATCTCAATTATGTCATTTTTTTCCCTTTCTCAGCAAGCTGCACGTTTCACGTTTGGCTTTAAATTGCAGAGCTGGGACGATTGGCCTTTTCAGCAGGGCTCTTCGTTCAATGATTGTTAATTAGCTCTTAAGTGTGGTTTAGTAAACTTTAACACGAGCATGCTCTTTAGAGCAGAATACTGTGTTTTCCAGCTGTCAACAGCACCTCAAAGTCATTTATTAATTATCTCTGATGACTTCTGACTATATCGGCTTCAGGGAATGCAAAGTGATGTAGTGCATCAGAAGTGCTTTAAAGCTTTTGAAATGCTGTACTGAGGCCCCTCTGGGAGGCGCGAGTCCTCGTCTTTACACACACACACACACACACGCAGACACTCAAGCATATACTTGTGAGGAGTTCCATCTGACTTTTAGTTCTTCAGAAATTAAACAAATTATAATTGAGGTCTAATATATCATTTATATAATGATGTTAACAAATGCATTATTTGGCACATTACACACCTGTAATATTTAGCTTAAAAAGATTTTACTATATTTTTGGAACATTTCTTAGAAATGTGGCCCTCATGGGCATATATACTGTAGCAAAACAGGTGTAGACACTTGGTACAAACTTGTAAACACATACTTGGAAAATAACTATCCTATCATTCTTAAATTAAGCAAATGATAATTAAGAATTATACATTTATTTGTTTTAGTTTATATAAATAATATAATGTATTAATTTAAGACTTTTTTGCCCATTTATAAACCATTTTATTTGTTTTTGAGAGGGCTTACTAAATACGTCAGGGCATTTTCAGAAATGCAATCTTAAATTAAGAATTAGATTAAATTTACAAGGTTTTGTTGATTTATTAATTTTATAAAAATTAAATCATATATTTTAATAAAGACATTACTTGGCTCAGTTTTTTACTCGTTTTACTGTGTATTTATATTTAAAATGAATTAAATGTATTAGGATTTGAAGATGTATTCATTTTGTATCATTTAAATAATATATTTTAATAAAGACATTATTTGGCCCATTTACAAACATTTAGATTTTAAGAGTTTTACTGTATATTTACGTTTAAATTAAGAGTAAATTAAGAATTACATTAAATTTATTAGGATTTGTAGGTTTATTAATTTTATATAATATAAATAACATGCATGTAAAAGACATTTACTGTGTATTTATTTATTGATTTATTTTGGCCCTCACAACACCCACTCACATTTATGCATATAGACTTGTAATAATCACTATTGTTCTTAAAGGTTCTTAAAAGTCATATTAGAATTAAGATTTATAGATGTATTAATATTTTATGTAATGCTTTCCCCTGTGCTCAAATGTTCCCATTTTTTGTTTTAGAGGTCTCCTACAGTAGGTTTACATGCATCCAAGATAAAAAACAATAATTTTCTCATAGCATACATTGCACATCACCTCACTTCTCACATTGATTCAGTCTCTCTAAACCCCTCCTTTCTGAGAGCCTACTCTGCTCTGATTGGCCAGATGGCTCAGTCTGTTGTGATTGATCTGCCACTTACAGTGCATTAGGGCTGACGTCGACTACGAAAATACGTCGACGTCACATTATTTACGTTCTAGAATAGAACAGATCTAGAATAATGGCGGCTTCTGCTCCCGGGCATAGTGAAAATGATAATTTATCATATAAAGCCAGACCGCGACATTCAAAGGTGTGGGAGTAACAGTTACTTTAAACAGAAGCCGAATAAAACTGTGCTTTGTTCGCTCTGTAACGCCGATTTCACACTGCACGTGGTGGCAGAGCAGAAGCTGTGTGCGTGGAGAGCAGAAGCCGCGCGCGCCCGTTGGGCTTTCACACTGCCAGTGTTCGTCTCGCGCAGCTTAACAGTGGCGTGTGTATTGCAAATACAGACGAATATTGTCCATTTGGTCACATTTTCCAGTGATATTCTCTGACCCCCAGTACGTCTCGTGCTTTAATTTATTATGGGCAGCATATATCGGCTTCAAATGCGACCGGGTTCCTCTCTGTCTCAAACACATACAGGGAGTGCAGAATTATTAGGCAAATGAGTATTTTGACCACATCATCCTCGTTATGCATGTTGTCTTACTCCAAGCTGTATAGGCTGGAAAGCCTACTACCAATTAAGCATATTAGGTGATGTGCATCTCTGTAATGAGAAGGGGTGTGGTCTAATGACATCAACACCCTATATCAGGTGTGCATAATTATTAGGCAACTTCCTTTCCTTTGGCAAAATGGGTCAAAAGAAGGACTTGACAGGCTCAGAAAAGTCAAAAATAGTGAGATATATTGCAGAGGGATACAGCAGTCTTAAAATAGCCAAGCTTCTGAAGCGTGATCATCGAACAATCAAGCGTTTCATTCAAAATAGTCAACAGGGTCGCAAGAAGCGTGTGGAAAAACCAAGGCGCAAAATAACTGCCCGTGAACTGAGAAAAGTCAAGCGTGCAGCTGCCAAGATGCCACTTGCCACCAGTTTGGCCATATTTCAGAGCTGCAACATCACTGGAGTGCCCAAAAGCACAAGGTGTGCAATACTCAGAGACATGGCCAAGGTAAGAAAGGCAGAAAGTCGACCACCACTGAACAAGACACACAAGCTGAAACGTCAAGACTGGGCCAAGAAATATCTCAAGACTGATTTTTCTAAGGTTTTATGGACTGATGAAATGAGAGTGAGTCTTGATGGGCCAGATGGATGGGCCCGTGGCTGGATTGGTAAAGGGCAGAGAGCTCCAGTCCGACTCAGACGCCAGCAAGGTGGAGGTGGAGTACTGGTTTGGGCTGGTATCATCAAAGATGAGCTTGTGGGGCCTTTTCGGGTTGAGGATGGAGTCAAGCTCAACTCCCAGTCCTACTGTCAGTTTCTGGAAGACACCTTCTTCAAGCAGTGGTACAGGAAGAAGTCTGCATCCTTCAAGAAAAACATGATTTTCATGCAGGACAATGCTCCATCACACGCGTCCAAGTACTCCACAGCGTGGCTGGCAAGAAAGGGTATAAAAGAAGAAAAAGCCTCCTTGTTCACCTGATCTGAACCCCATTGAGAACCTGTGGTCCATCATCAAATGTGCGATTTACAAGGAGGGAAAACAGTACACCTCTCTGAACAGTGTCTGGGAGGCTGTGGTTGCTGCTGCACGCAATGTTGATGGTGAACAGATCAAAACACTGACAGAATCCATGAATGGCAGGCTTTTGAGTGTCCTTGCAAAGAAAGGTGGCTATATTGGTCACTGATTTGTTTTTGTTTGGTTTTTGAATGTCAGAAATGTATATTTGTGAATGTTGAGATGTTATATTGGTTTCACTGGTAAAAATAAATAATTGAAATGGGTATACATTTGTTTTTTGTTAAGTTGCCTAATAATTATGCACAGTAATAGTCACCTGCACACACAGATACCCCCCTAAAATATCTAAAACTAAAAACCACTTCCAAAAATATTCAGCTTTGATATTAATGAGTTTTTTTGTGTTCATTGACAACATGGTTGTTGTTTAATTATTAATGTTGTAAAATTAATCCTCAAAAATACAACTTGCCTAATAATTCTGCACTCCCTGTATGCATAATAACATGCTGTATATAGGTAGTTTACATGATTAAAGTAGCATTGAAGTTAAGATATACCTCTAGTTTTAATCATTTAAATGTGTCTTTGAAGTTTGGGCAAAAACTTCAGGCAGCTTTAGTCATTGTTTATGCACATGTATATCTTCAAAATAGACGACTAGTTATACATTAACACTATGCTGA
This sequence comes from Romanogobio albipinnatus, assembly GCA_023566225.1. Lineage (NCBI taxonomy): Eukaryota > Metazoa > Chordata > Actinopteri > Cypriniformes > Gobionidae > Romanogobio > Romanogobio albipinnatus. The sequence goes on along the minus strand of CM042242.1, from coordinate 10,727,811 downwards.
AAGCTCCTGTATGTGAACCTTTTGCAGATAAATTGCATTTTTGTTTACTATTGACACACATTTTGTTTACTGCACGAGCTCTGATGAAGACACAGCTGTTCCACGATTGGCCGGATTCACCGCATGACAGCGTTCACGTGTAATTCGTGTTTATTCTAAAACCTTCAGTTCCACTAATGCTCACAAATCACTTTTTTTATGACAATTAACCCTCTTTTCATGTAGTCGCAATGTTATATCATGTTTATCAAAATAAAACTGATAAAAAAAGAGAGAGTAGACCCCACTTCATTAATAGTGTAGGCTTATATATTGAACTTTACAAACAGACGCTGTATTAGGCAGTAGCCTACATAAATGTAGGCTACATAAATGTAGGCATCCAGTTAGGTACATCCTTGATTTCCCCATCAAAGTCAGTCAGAAATCTTGGAGTAACATTTGATGACCAGCTGTCCTTCAGAGAACACATTTCTAAGACAGCTCGCTCATGTCGGTTTGCGCTCTACAACATCAGGAAGATTAGACCGTTCCTAACAGAGCACGCAACACAGCTTCTGGTCCAGGCCCTGGTTATTTCTAGACTTGACTACTGCAATGCGCTTCTGGTTGGACTCCCCTCTTGTGCAATCCAAGCACTTCGAATGATCCAGAATGCAGCGGCACGTCTTGTCTTCAACGAGCCCAAAAGGACCCACGTCACACCTCCCTTCATCTCCCTGCACTGGCTACCACTCGCTGCTCGCATCAAGTTTAAGGCACTGACGCTTGCATACAGAGCCACCACGCGCTCAGCTCCTGCTTACTTTGACCCCATTCTACAAATCCACACCCCCACCAGAAGCCTTCGCTCAGCAAAGGAACGACGGCTTGTGGTACCATCACAGAGGGGAAAAAAATCCCTTTCCAGAACATTTTCATTCAACGTTCCCAGCTGGTGGAACGATCTTCCCAACACCATCTGAAACGCAGAATCATTGACATCATTCAAAAGTCAATTTAAAACTCAGCTCTTCCGTGATCACCTAATCTCATAAAAAAAAAAAAAAATCCTCTCCTCTTTCTTCTTACCTCCCTACTCTAGCCTGTGCTACACTGAGCAATGTACACGGTCTCAGGATTTCAGGCTCTTATTGCGCTTCTCGATTCTTCATGACCTATCGCTTCATGTATCCCCAAGTTGTAAGTCGCTTTGGATAAAAGCGTCTGCTAAATGCATAAATGTAAATGTAAATGAAAATGTCTCTGAAACATCGGTGTATTGAAAGTATTGCTTCAGCTGTGATAAAGTTTGCAAACACCGCGCTGCGGGAAGCAGAAATTGTCCGACTTCACGTCTATGTTTGCACGCGGCTAACGTTTGCGGGTATTGAAGCCCAAAGGCTTGCATCATTCAAATTTGTTAGATTCATGCAGGAAGTAAGTAAGACTAGAATTACTGATGACAGGCCTTTTACATTCACATTTGTTAAAATAGGGGCACTTTATCTGAAATAGGGGCACTTTAAGCCCATTCACAAACCTATTTTATTTGCTTTTGACAGGTTTTGTTATATTAGTTACAACATTTTTATACAATTGTCCCTCACAAGTATAGAGAAAACAGTATTATGCACATTAACACTCTCATATGTGTCATATGTTTCAGAACTATCTGGTACGAGCTCCATGCACGCGAGTGGCCCTTTAAGAACCAGCCAGCTGAAGTCATTATCTGGCAGGTGGGAAGTGGAATGAAGCCCAACCTCACTCAGATAGGCATGGGCAAGGAGATATCCGTGAGTATTTCCATATACCTCACAGGCTCTGGAGTCCAGACTATTGCAGAGAAGCAAAACATATGGGAAAGTCTGAATACTAGCAACAAAGCTGTTAGAATATAGTGTACGAGTCACATTAACCACTTTTGTTGTGCTTTTATGGAGCTATTCAATCTATTTTTATTGGAAAAGCCGGACTCAGACATGCTTGACTGGCTTTTAGATCGTGTCGAAGTTTATGAACAGATTCTTCTTTCCTGTGTAGGACATCCTGCTGTTTTGTTGGGCGTATGAACAGGAAGAGCGGCCCAGCTTCTCCAAGCTCGTGGAACTACTAGAGAAACTGCCGAAACGCAACCGTCGCCTGTCTCACCCAGTACACTTCTGGAAATCAGCTGAGTATGTGAAATGAGCTAAACTCAAAAATGCCAGTTTATTTTAAAAAAAAAAAAACCTAATGAACAAAAAACCCCAACAAAACAATCATGAGGTAACGTTAAAATGGAGTCAGTCGACGCGAGAGTCGCTACTGGATGGTGCATGTATTCTGCTGTATTTAGCAACGTTTCCTAAAAACAGTGATCATTTAAAATATTTAGAGCACACAGTATTTTCTGGTGTATCGTTTGGTCATGAAAGAGATGTTTTCTCTTCTCTTTTTTTTCAGTTGTTGTTTTTGCTAAATGTTTGCTCTGTTTTGCATATATCAACTGCTTGTGATTATTTCTCATTATCTTGAACGAGTCCACTTTCAGTGAATGTTTTCTTTCGTTGAACCTCTGCAATGCATTTTTATAAACAACTGAAACTAGTGTTATTTGAGTTTTTATCTGTATTGTTTTTTTGTTTTTTGCTTTCCTTTCGGAATTTAGTCATTGGATGAATGCATTTAATTTTGTTTCGATTTTGAAAAATGTACCCTTTGGAGTTGTTTGACACTTGTTTCTTCTCTGTCATCCATGCTGTATATGTTTCACAGAATTCCATCCGTTCGATCATAGCGTGCGGACGTTCCGATCACAAAGCTTTACTGCAACGCAGGGAATGTGAATCATTTCTCTCCCTTCCTGTCTCATTGTAGATAAGGTAGTGCGTACAGCCGTCACTCATTTACTTGCACGGTCAGCGTCGCCTATACCGAAAGATGCGTTCGTACAATGGCGTCGCAATCGAGCGTGCCGCCACGAGGCACCTACGTATGTATATTATCGACACTTGAATTGTATCATGCCTAACTGTGACAAAAACAGAACTGCTATTCCTGAGCCTACAAAGAAAGGGATAGATATAACGGACCGTATCTATCACACTTACAAACCTTTTCTTATCAGTGCATACTTACGAATGTTTTAGCATAATTTAAAGCTTTGCGTTGTTTGTACTAGGCTACACATTGTTCGATCGTAGAGAATATACAGTACCATGAGTAATAGTGCACTTTTCACCCACGACGGCATTTGTATATTATTATAGATCACATCTCATTAATATGACTGTTGCATGTCGCAAGTTCTGGAGTGTCCATGTTGTAACACGGAACGGTGATCATGTCAAAATGAGTGTGAAGGTTGGTGTCGCTAGCTAGGTATGGCTTAAACAGAACCGCTCTCCATCTCCGCACCATGCACTCTGGGTACAGACAATCTGCTCACTTGTAAAGCCATGGTTTTTGGGTCATAAACAGTGCCAGTGCTCACAAAACTTGTTGCTGCTGTTATTTTTGAAGTATATTTTAGGATCACAAAAATACAGATGTTGTCAAGTGGGCGTTTATATTTGTACGGTCGACCGTTTTTACATGCATGAGAACATTTTTAGGGGATTTGTTCATGTTACGGACCCCCCCGAATACAGTACCACACATAGTAGTTTTACAAACTATGACTAAATAAAAATGACAGCTTATGTGATAATATGAGACGGTAATAAAAATATGATCAGGCCTTGTAAGGCACAATTTTAAACCTATAAATAAATGACTGTGCTATAATGTTTATATATATTTTTTTGAAACGGGGGCTATGAAGATGTGTCGGGACAGTGTTTTCACGCTGGGAATGATGGGAAATAACGAGAAGATTGGATCTTGTTAACAACCATTATTAGCAGCTTCCATATCAGGCCTATTTAACAGGCTGTAGATTTTGCTTAATAATCTGTTGCTGTAATTAATATTCCAGTCACTGAATCCGACCTCATTGTCATCTATTTCTGCCCCATTATGAATGTATGAATTGTTCTGTGTGTGTGTGTGTGTGTTGTTGTTAACGTTATTTTCTTTTCTTTTTTTTTTTGTCCTACTATCCATCCATCCATCCATGCATTTACTTGGTGGTCGTTGATTATTTACCATCGCTCTGGTTTACGTTTCTTTTCTGATATTGTGTGTGCGTCTTCGCAGATTTCTTTGATGGCCTCCATGATTGAGTTTTTGTATTCTGTATTTGTTGTAAGTATATATAAAGCTTGTATTTACTGATGCCTTATGGTCCATGGCTTAGCGACTGGTACACATCACAAGCTCTTTCTTTGCACTCATCCTTTATGAAATAAATAAAAAGGTGTTGATTTTGGACTTTTGTTTTTTGTTCGTCATTTCTTTTTGCTCCTTGTCATGATTCATGTTTTATGTTCACAGAAAATCTATATTGCATTATGTAAAAGCTTTAAACGTTGTATGATAAGGTCTTAAGTCTTTCACTTAAACTTAACAATTTTGAGCAACTATACTAAAAAAGTGACAAATCACACTATAAATATTTACAAATATTCACAATGATTCTTGATATCAGATTTAGCCTAATAATTCATAATGAAATAAACAGATGGGTTAAAACTTCAGGGGCCGTATTCACAAAATAACTTAAAGGGATAGTTCACCCAAAAATGAAAATTAGCCCATGACTTACTCACCCTCCTCAAACCATCCTAGGTGTATATGACATTCTTCTTTCAGGCAAATAAAATCCTGGCTAATCCTAGCTTGGAATGGCAGCCCAAAATTTGAAGCCCAAAAAAGTGCATCCATCCATTATAAAAGTGCTCCAGAGGGTTAATAAAGGCCTTCTGAAGTGAAGCCATGCGTTTGTGTAAGAAAAATATCCATATTTAAAACTTTATAAAGTAAAATATCTAGCTTCCTCCAGACCACCTTCTGTATTCATCTTACGAAGAAGTTTTACTTTTACTTACTTTTATAATGGATGGATGGACGTTTTTGGACTCCCATTCACTGCCATTATAAAGCTTGGATTAGTCAGGACATTTTTTAATATAACTCCGATTGTATTCGTCTGGAAGAAGAATGTCATGTACACCTAGGATGGCTTGAGGGTGAGTAAATCATGGGGTAATTTTCTTTTCTTTTTTTTTTTGGTGATCTAACCCTTTAAGGCTAAAAGTAGCTCCTAACTTGCAGATTTAGGAGAAACTTTTAAAAAAGAATGGCCGTGTCAGTCCTAATTTTAGGACTCCTAAATTTTAGCTCCAAGAGTATTTCACAAAGCATTTTAGTGCTAAAACCAGCTCCTAAATCTGTGAAAAGTTAGGAGTAGTCAAGAGGACTCCTAAATCACTAAGACCAAATCACAAACAATCCTAAAGGCTGTTGATGGCAATCCGCCCAAAGACACTATACACCATTGAGGCAACAGGCGATAGAGCCTTGGGTGCTGAGAATGTTCTTCATAAATGCAACAAATATTTAGATTTATAGATTTTAATCTGTGATGACATAACAAAGGTTCATTTAAGTACAGGCAATATGCATTGAATGATGGAGAATAAAATATTGTAGTCAAGTTGAATATAATGTCCTATCGTCTGCGCTTTCAGCCTTGTGGGCAGCTCGAGTGACCCGATTTCGAGTTCCTGCTCTTGGACCTTTCCCGTTCCCATCCCCCCTTTCTTTCTTCCACTTCACTTCCTGTCTACTCACTGTCCTATCATAATAAAATGGCAAAAATAAATATTTAATTGAAAAATTACTAAATAAATAAGAAAATAAGGCCTGATTACCGTTGGGAGTTGTTTCACAAGATCAAACTTACAAAGGATCAAATAGAGTAAACAAGTAAAAATAAGGCTATTTGGCGCGCTGTCTGAGGGGAGGCTCCAAGCTCTGAATTTATCCCATACCCAGAGTGGGAATAGAAACCAGCCGAGAGTGAGAAGTCGGGGTAGCAGAGGGATGCAGAAAACTGTCCAAGTAACTAGGTGAGTCGGCTATATATACACATGTGCTGGTCATATAATTAGAATATCATCAAAAAGTTGATTTATTTCACTAATTCCATTCAAAAAGTGAAACTTGTATATTATATTCATTCATTACACACAGACTGATACATTTCAAATGTTTATTTCTTTTAATTTTGATGGTTATAACTGACAACTAAGGAAAATCCCAAATTCAGTATCTCAGAAAATTAGAATATTATGAAAAGGTTCAATATTGAAGACACCTGGTGCCACACTCTAATCAGCTAATTAACTCAAAACACCTGCAAAGACTTTAAATGGTCTCTCAGTCTAGTTCTGTAGGCTACACAATCATGGGGAAGACTGCTGACTTGACAGTTGTCCAAAAGACGACCATTGACACCTTGCACAAGGAGGGCAAGAGACAAAAGGTCATTGCAAAAGAGGCTGGCTGTTCACAGAGCTCTGTGTCCAAGCACATTAATAGAGAGACGAAGGGAAGGAAAAGATGTGGTAGAAAAAAGTGTACAAGCAATAGGGATAACCACACCCTGGAGAGGATTGTGAAACAAAACCCATTCAAAAATGTGGGGGAGATTCACAAAGAGTGGACTGCAGCTGGAGTCAGTGCTTCAAGAACCACTACACACAGACATATGCAAGACATGGGTTTCAGCTGTCGCATTCCTTGTGTCAAGCCACTCTTGAACAACAGACAGCGTCAGAAGCGTCTCGCCTGGGCTAAAGACAAAAAGGACTGGACTGCTGCTGAGTGGTCCAAAGTTATGTTCTCTGATGAAAGTAAATTTTGCATTTCCTTTGGAAATCAGGATCCCAGAGACTGGAGGAAGAGAGGAGAGGCACACAATCCACGTTGCTTGAGGTCCAGTGTAAAGTTTCCACAGTCAGTGATGGTTTGGGGTGCCATGTCATCTGCTGGTGTTGGTCCGCTGTGTTTTCTGAGGTCCAAGGTCAATGCAGCCGCATACCAGGAAGTTTTAGAGCACTTCATGCTTCCTGCTGCTGACCAACTTTATGGAGATGCAGATTTCATTTTCCAATGACTTGCACACAGTGCCAAAGCAACCAGTACCTGGTTTAAAGACCATGGTATCCCTGTTCTTAACTGGCCAGCAAACTCGCCTGACCTTAACCCCATAGAAAATCTATGGGATACTGCGAAGAGGAAGATGCGATATGCCAGACTCAACAATGCAGAAGAGCTGAAGGCCACTATCAGAGCAACCTGGGCTCTCATAACACCTGAGCAGTGCCACAGACTGATCGACCCCATGCCACGCCGCATTGCTGCAGTAATTCAGGCAAAAGGAGCCCCAACTCAGTATTGAGTGCTGTACATGCTCATACTTTTCAGCTGGCCAATATTTCTAAACATCCTTTCTTTGTATTGGTCTTAAGTAATATTCTAATTTTCTGAGATACTGAATTTGGGATTTTCCTTAGTTGTCAGTTATAATCATCAAAATTAAAATAAATAAACATTTGAAATATATCAGTCTGTGTGTAATGAATGAATGTAATATACAAGTTTCACTTTTTGAATGGAATTAGTGAAATAAATCAACTTTTTGATGATGTTCTAATTATATGACCAGCACCTGTATGTATGCATGCATACATGTATGTATAATATAATATATATATATATATATATATATATATATATATATATATATATATATATATAAGGGCTGGGCAAATTAACTCGTTAACGCGGGCGATTAATTTGTTCAGTTTAACACATTAAAAATATTTAACGCAAATAACGCAGCATCCGTTTTTATATCCATTTTTGCCTAGCGTTACATGATCACGCTCCTATTCATGTAAATGCTTCCAAGCGCGACAAGACACGAGAACGCACTGTATGTCAATGTCCTGTCTGTGTGGCTGCGTCTCATGTCAGCTAATCGAGGGACACTCTGACACACACACACACACACTCGAAGCACAGACAGACTCGTGTCAATCTCCTGCCCACATAGAGTTCTCTTTTGCTCTTGAACATACAATAACAACAACACAGAGAATTTTGAGTACTCATATTAGGAGTCTTAAATTAGTTAAATAACGTCTTAAATGAACTTAAAGAGTTTTGAGGAAATGAGATGCGTCAGCGGCTGATCTTAAAGTGACAGCAGCACTGATGATGCCTAACATTAATGTTCATCAAAGAACAACAGGAACAGAGCAAATTGTAGCTTTAATGATGATTAATCTATATATTTAATTTATTATTTATGCAGTTAAGAAAGGTGTTTAATAACTATTACATTTCTGTATATGTCTAACAGGGAAGGCCACAGGTAAACATAACCTTTATTATAATGGGTTTATGTAAAGTTATTTTTAAGTGCACTTAAATTAAAAGCTGTTTTTTAAAGCCTAATAAATGTTGAAATTAGAAGCTTTCAGTTATACTGTAATGTAACATCATTAATGTTTCATAGAGACATTAGTATCAGTGATACTGACCTTCATTCATAAAAAGATGCCATTACAACACATTTTTAAAATATACTGTCTTTAAATTGTTTCTACATTAATTTGGAGAGTAACTGAAATTATTACAATATCAAAATATTAAAAACTTAATACCATTGCACCTGCTGCACCCATGGTACGACAGTAAAGTTCCTTGATTATTATGCAGGAATGAGAGTAAAGTTCCTAGCCATATCGTCCTAGAAAATTGCAACTTTTCATTTTCCGTCGGTCTTAGTACACAATGTAACTGCAGAAGAGTCAAGTTTTAAATAGGAAAAATATCAAAGCTCTTTGGTCATTTTTGAGCGAGATGCTAATGGTCTAATCAGATTCAATGATCTATGCTAAGCTATGGTAAAAGTGCTACCGCCAGACCCAGAGATTGGCTGAATGGATTCGAAAACAGTAAAACTCAACTGTTTAACTCTAGGGGAGTTGGAAAATGTGCCTAATCTCAAAAAAGTGGCGTGTTCCTTTAACACTTAAATTTCGTGTGTTTTTTTTTTGTTTGTTTTTTTTAAAGTCGGGAAAAGCTAATTTTTGTCAAAGACTACATCCGGACTGGATTCAGAACAATGATCAAAACACAGATGGAGTAGATCGAGTCTATCAACACCCCCAAAGCTCACAGTCGTTTTGTCTTCATGGGTCGACATTTAATTCGGTAACGTTTGCCAGTTTTGATTTTTATGCAGTTTAATGTTTGATGTTTGTATTATTTTACTGCATAAGCAATCTTATATCACTTGTTTCTGCTTCTTTTTCACCTATGTTTTAATCCAGAGATTCTGTACTCTTTCAGAAGATGCACCATAGCATATGGATAGCCAGAGAATTTAGTCAATGGTGGGGAAAGAGTAAAGTAGTAAAGAATTTTTTTGAAGTAAATTCCAATGTACACTGTCAGTGGACTAGTCTACACAAAAATACTTCATTATACTTTTAAGTATCTCGATCAAAAAACTGACTTCAAGTATAGGCCAAAAAAACATTGACTTTTCTGTCAGTTTAAGTCAAATAGCCTATACTTAAGTGCAATTTTAAGTACATTTCTGAGAAGTACAAAAAGTAGACTCTCAGTTTCAGTTTAAAAGAAGTAGGCTATACTAATGTAGCCTGGTCTTACCAGACTCTCGTACATTTCATTTGTACAGAGAGTCTGGCCACTCTCCATTGACAAGCGTTAAATTCCTTGAAGGCGGGTACTCTGTTGAAGTTTAAAACTATTGGATCTGCCTAGAGCCACTCTGGATCTGCCATAACCATGGGCGTCGGAACCATTGTATGTGGGTGGGACAAGACCCACCCACTTTTTACGATCAATGATATTGGACCCACTCACTTTTATCGTCTCTAACATTCAGCACATGTCTGTTTACCTACCCCTAATCGATAAACACTTATTATTAAACACGTTAGATGCTTTATTTCCACTTTTCTAATATTTTCTTAATTTTTATTGAAAATAAATGCGTTTCCGATCTGATATGTGATGGAAAAAGAGAGAAGATTGAGGGTGCTTTTCACGGCAGGGGTGCCGTTTTCGGCACAACACCGGACTCGAACCGAGGTCGATTTGTGTCAAAACTAGATGTCGTGCGTCTTACCCCTACACTACTGCCACTCTCAATTACTTGGCGATTTCCGTAATTTTGTCTTTCCAAACGATACATTTAGCAAGCAAAACAGTATTGTACTTTATGAGGACCCACCCACATTTTTTTTGCTTCCGACGCCCATGGCCATAACCAATCTCTAACGTTTGGTCGTGACGTATGTCATCTTAAACTATAGCGCACAACATCAACGTCATCGTTCTCAGCCACTCCCTCTGTTCGCTGATTGGACCGGTTAAAATTTGACCGGAGAAAACCAGAGAATATACCACAATCCCAGACGGAGTACTGAAGGAAAATGAAAATTGAGCAGAAGTACGTAGGAGGGCGGAGCCAGGCTAATACTAATGCACACTTGAATAAACATATTTTTTTGTAAGGGTACTCAACTAATACTCTATAAAGAGACTTTGTTGACATGCAGGTGCAACATTGCTTACAGAATGTCTAAAGGGTACCATCAAATAAAGTGTAACCCATTTTTTTTTATTTTATTAAATCTCAAAGGCTTAAGACAAGAAGGGTCAACATCCAGAGCTAAAAATGTAGTGTATTTAAAAGGTTGACATATCCTTCCAAACCTACATGCATTTCTGTTCTGTGGGAAAATGTGCATATTACATAATGTACTGGTTGTTCATTCCCGTGACGTTTTTCTTACGCACCCCTACGTTATCCACAGAAGTATGAAATTCATACCTGCTTGAAATGACATGAGATTTTCATTTTGGGGTGAACTATCCCTTTAAGGTTCTGGGCAACAGACACCATGTGACTGCAAATGTCTATTGGCTAGTCTTTCTAATGAGAGACTGATCTGCTCCTGTTGCTCCCAATCTCTCCCACAGCTGTTTAATTAGGGCAAATCACTGCGTAAAATGCTAAATGAGATGAGTCTGAAACTTAATAAGTTTAAATGATATTTTTTAATTCATATTTTATTTAAAATTATGTAAGTTTAAATAATTATTAGTTATGATATATAATTCATATTTGTATACACATTTAATGCCTCCTATAATTACAAGTAAGACAAGTAGTTAATAAATATATCAATTCAAAACAGATTATCAAACAGCGATTTCAAAAACCTCGGTTTCACTCAACACAAGAGAAATATGCAGAGAACAAACTGACCTGAAACCTTCATCAAGAAGCACCTCTGAGATCATTCAATTACAAGCAGATAAACTCCTTTAATTCCCTGGATCAGAGTCAGGTGAGCATTAGTGCTTAAGAAAGACCCGTGGAGTGCTATCATAAAAGAAGATAAATCGCCAAATCACACAAGATTATTAGCAGGGGATCCTTAATTGAATTAGGAGCAGTGAGTGAGAGAGAGAGAGAGAGAGAGAGAGAGAGAGAGAGAGAGAGAGAGAGAGAGAGAGAGAGAGAGAGAGAGAGAGAGAGAGAGAGAGAGTTGCAATTAGCTGTCTTTTCGGTGTAAACCACATATCATGTGAAATGATACATTTCATATTAGATAGGGGGAGCATTTTAAGGCGTCGTAATCACATCACTGTGCCAAGGCGGTTTCGAATTGTTTCGAATAGTAAGTAACTTGACTACACTCTCAGAAAAAAAAAGGTACAGTAGGGGTACAATTATACCATTGTTTTCCTCTACTTAGAGCAGGGGTAGGCAACTTCGGTCCTAGTGAGTTGCTGTCCTGCAGAGTTTGGCTCCAACCCTGAAAGGCATCTATAGAAGCTCATATTGAGAATCAACACAGGTTTATATGTTGATATTTTATTGAAAATGTTTGGTCATTATGGTGATTAGTGTTAAATTTAGCTGGGGAGTTTGACTCTTGGCTTTTTATGTGAGTTTGTGGTTTTTGTTACAGTGTTAACAAAACATAATCTGTTCAAATCAAAAGAAGCTATAAACAAAAATGATCATGAAGAAAAATGTTTGATCAAAATAATATTCACCAACAATACTTTCTTGCCACAGATCAGACAGTCTGAATTTAGATTTGTAAATACATTCTAGGGGGAACAATTTCTAGACGCACACAGATATCAAGAATCAGCATATGAATCTCAACAATGGTGACATAATTAATGCTGCAATGCATGCTGGGAGCCATCAGTTTTATACTGTGGTGGCTTAGGGTTGGAGCTAAACTCTGCAGGACATCAGCTCTCTAGGACCGAACTTGCCTACCCTTGACTTAGAGATACAAAAATAAGGGTACCACCCCAGTCACGGCCGCTTGTTCCTTAAAAGGTGCAATTTTGTACTCTTTTTTTTTTTTTTTGGAGAGTGTATGCTGCCTTGTATCATTTTCAGGGAATGCAATCCCAGAATGCACTGTTACAAGCTCAGTAAAAATAGAGAAATGTCAATTATAAAGAAAGACATGATATAAAATTAAAATTGCCCAATATATATGGGTATTTCATGTATTTTAATGTTAATTTGAGAATATTTTTGTATTAAAAAATAAAGGTTCTTCATTGGCATTGATGGTTCCATCCCAGCTAACAAAAATATGTTCTAAGAACATTTAGATAACGTTCCCCATTAAATGTTATTTCTGAATGTTCTCAGAATCTTCAAAACATCCAGTTTTTTCTTCTTCTAGTTTATGCGAATGTTGCAACAAAAAAAAAAATAAGGGAACATTACATTTTTATCATTTTATAAATATTAGGGGACCTTTGCTTTTTGAATATTGAATGTTTTGAAACAAGTAACATTTTAAAAAACGTTAGACGATTGTCTAACTAAAACATTTCATGAATAATGTATAATGGTTTTTACTCTAACATTATTAAAGACCAGATAACTATGACTAAACATTCTATTAACATTAGAAAAATCATAACTTTGAGAGAATCTACCAAAACATTAGGCAATGTTTTGTGAACGTTCCTTGCTAGCTGATAAAATCCATGGAACCTTTCCACAGCACAAATTGTTCTTTATAGTGGACAAAAGGTTCTTCTGTGGAATTCAATGTGAAACCCCTCTTTTGAAACTTTGTTAAGAGTGTATTGAGTTTCCAGTGCATTTTGCACAGAGCCTAAAATTAACCCTCTGCAAGTGCCAAATGCGAGTACAAATTGGCGTTGATAAGTATATGAAATGGTGTCAATTGCCGGGTGGCCAGTAACTTTATTATGAATTCTAATAATGCAATATTGTGAGAACATGAACGTGAACAAACTTGAATTCCATTTGGGACAGTTGACAGCCAGCACTGCATCATCACAAACGTTTAAGCCTTGCCAATTTAATTATTCAAACAAAAGATGCGAAAGGAAACTAAATTCTTTACTCACACATCTGTAGAGTGCGCCCAGAAATCTGCATCTCTCAGACAGCACGCAAATACTACATTTACATTTATGCATTTAGCAGACGCTTTTATCCAAAGTGACTTACAACTTGGGGGTACACGAAGCGATTGGTCATGAAGAGTCGAGTAAGCGCAACAAGTGCCTGAAATACTGAGACTGTGTGCATTGCTCAGTGTAGCAAAGGCTAGAGTAGGGAGGGAAAAAAGGAGGAGAAAGAGGAAAGGAACTTTTTTTTTTTTTTTTTTAATTTTATGAGGTTAAGTGCTCACGGAAGAGCTGAGTTTTTAGTTGACTTTTGAATGATGTCAATGATTCTGTGTTTCGGATGGCGTTGGGAAGATCGTTCCACCAGCTGGGAACGTTGAATGAAAATGTTCTGGAAAGGGATTTTTTGCCTCTCTGTGATGGTACCACAAGCCGTGGCTCCTTAGCTGAGTGAAGGCTTCTGGTGGGGGTATGGATTTGTAGAATGGAGTCAAAGTGTGCAGGAGCTGAGCGCATGGTGGCTCTGTATGCAAGCGTCAGCGCCATAAACTTAAAGCGAGCAGCGAGTGGTAGCCAGTGCAGGGAGATGAAGAGAGGTGTGACGTGAGTCCTTTTGCGCTCGTTGAAGACAAGACGTGCCGCTGCATTATCGATCATTCGAAGTGTTTGGATCGTACAAGAGGGGAGTCCAGCCAAATACTAAACTGTAAAGGCAGTAATGATGACGTTGAGCATCAATCCGAGCGCGAGTCCATTGATAAAATATCGGAAGAACTAGTTATTCAACCCAAACCTCCATCACAAGGACGTCTTGAGCAGGACGTTCCTCAGTGATACGCTACTCATTTTGAGGTACATTATGAGACGTTGCAACTGTAATTCCTCACCATCAGTATTAACAAGTGTATGTCCATCAACAAACCCATGCGTATATTTCTAATGTATTTCGGTGCACATGCGGGAACTGTATCAATAATGGTGCATACGTTTGCCCAACACTAACGTGAATGACTGATATAACAAAGTGTTTGTAAAAAATCCTGCTCTTTACTCAAAGTAGTAAAAACGACAGACAATCTGCATTAATAGACACAGTTTTAGGTAATAGTGGCCCACAGCTGCTTAGCAGAGGTATTTCAGTAAGACAGTAATAACATGAGTTAGCCGGAAACTTATAAAACAATATAATATACAAATAATTACTACATATTTTGAACACCCGGTAGAAAATATATACATCAATAATTATTCTTAGAGATTATGATTCTGAGTGACTGAGTTTCTAGTTACGTAGAACCGCCACACAGTGAGATTCGAATTACAAACGACTGGTATACGAGTCAATTCTTTCTTTTGGGAAAAAAATTACTTTATTTATTGTGCACTTTCGACTTTACAACTTTGCAGAACGCTTACATTCACAAACAGCTATATTACACATTGCATGAAAGGGGATATACGAAAAAACATAATAGGGGCACTTTTAAAAGGATTAATTTATGTTTAATTTATATAGTGAAGACTGAGCAGACTACAGTATATTTATATTTATAGCCTATTAGTTAGAGGTAGTATTAGTGTGGTATCAAAATTGGAAAAGAGAATTGTGAATTTTCATGGCTGGTAAAAAATACTTTTCTGTCAGGACAACTATTGTCAAAGATGATTGATTGACTATTAGCATATAGTTTGGATTGCTGGTATAGTTCTGTTCTGGGCAAGAACTCCCTGCGCATCCATGTAGCCTAGCATGGATAAGAGCAGGGAGAGCAGCAATAACCCCCTTAGGGTAAACAGAACAGAACCAACATAATGTATTGCAGATATCATTAATGTTGATATTAAATGTACAAAATGATTCAGGAATTTAGTTTGATTCAAGGGAAATCAGAATACCAAATCCTGACTGACAAG
This sequence comes from Romanogobio albipinnatus, assembly GCA_023566225.1. NCBI lineage: Eukaryota > Metazoa > Chordata > Actinopteri > Cypriniformes > Gobionidae > Romanogobio > Romanogobio albipinnatus. The sequence goes on along the minus strand of CM042242.1, from coordinate 10,712,520 downwards.
AGGAGGAGCTGGGGGTGGAGGAGGGTAAATGAGCTCTGGAGAAACGCGATAGCTGCTGATAGTACAGAGGAGCTATATATATATATATATATATATATATATATATATATATATATGTATGTAGTGATAGACTTCGTATTCCATTAGGTAGCCGTGATCAGCTGACAGACAGCTGATGCGAGTTTGACTAATGTGACCTGCCAGAACTGACGCTATACGCTTGATATGTATGTTCTTAAGTCACAGGGCATTGGCAGATGTGGCAAAAAGTTTGTTTTAGGCTCTGATTTTGCTTGAAGGACACTACAGAGTGTCACTTATGAGGTTCCATTTTATTTATGATGCTCCCTTAGAAGGCAGCTGCCTGTGTAGACAGCAGACAGAAAGGTGGCACACTAAGATTCGGAACAGAGCTTGTATTCAGAAGCACAGAGCAAAAATAAAAAAAGAGATAGTTTTGTGTTTTTGTCCGATGTCTGATGTTGTTACGAACTGCTCCGAGTCAGAAGGTTGAGAATCCAAATGCAGCTTTATTTGTAAGGGGAAATCCACAATCGTAGTCAAAAACAGGCAACAGGTCATACACAGGCAAGCAGTCCAAACAGGCAAACAAGGCAGGAGAGACAGGCAAACGGGTAATCCACAGAACAGGCAAGAAATCCAAAACCAGAGACATGAAAACAGGGAAACGCTCAGAAATGCAGTTAATAACAAAACAAGACTTAGCAATGATAGACAGAGTGAACATGGTTTATATAGGCTGGGGTAATGGGGTAATGTGACACAGGTGCAAACAATGAGTGAAGATGAGTCCGGGCAAAGGATTATGGGTAATGTAGTTTATGATGAAGTGACAAGTCCGGGGTGGAGTGACAGTCTGAAGTGGAGTGCCCTCAGGTGGTTCTCATGGGCACTCACACTGGTGAATTGTGACATAGCCCCCCTCCTAAGGAGTGGCTTCCAGACACTCCTATAATAATAATACCGGAGGGAGGTGGAGCGGAGGCGGACCAGGGGGTGGGATGGAGGGCCAGGCCCATGGAGCGGAAGAGGGCCTGGAGACCGAGCAGAAGACCAGGAAGGAGCAGGCTGAACAGATGACCAGGGTGGTGCAGGCCAGACAGATGACCAGGGTGGCGCAGGCAGCCAGGGTGGAGCAGACGACCACCACAGCGCAGACGAGGTTGAAGACCCCCACGGCTTGGCAGACGACCACCACAGCAGTGCAGACAAGGTTGAAGACCCCCACGGCGGAGCAGACGACCACCACAGCAGCACAAGCGGTCTTGGAGACCCCCACGGCGGAGCAGACGACCACCACAGCAGCACAAGCGGTCTTGGAGACCCCCAGGGCGGAGCAGACGACCACCACAGCAGTGCAGACGGTCTTGAAGACCCCCACGGCGGAGCAGACGACCACCACAGCAGTGCAGGTGAGGTTGAAGACCCCCACGGCGGAGCAGACGACCACCATAGCTGCGCAGACGGTCTTGGAGACCCCCACGACGGTGCAGGCTGAGCAGGTGGCCCGGTAAGAGTCCTCTCTGTGACTGGAGGCGGAGCCCTCTCTGGACTCGTGACTGGAGGCGGAGCCCTCTCTGGACTCGTGACTGGAGGCGGAGCCCTCTCTGGACTCGGGACACGGGCCGGAGCCCTCTCTGGACTCGGGACACGGGCCGGAGCCCTCTCTGGACTCGGGACACGGGCCGGAGCCCTCTCTGGAAGTTGGTCAGTGGCCGGAGCCGTCTCTGGACGCTGGTCAGTGGCGGGAGCCGTCTCTGGACGCTGGTCAGTGGCCGGAGCCGTCTCTGGACGCAGGTCAGTGGCGGGAGCCGTCTCTGGACGCAGGTCAGTGGCGGGAGCCGTCTCTGGACGCAGGTCAGTGGCGGGAGCCGTCTCTGGACGCAGGTCAGTGGCGGGAGCCGTCTCTGGACGCAGGTCAGTGGCGGGAGCCGTCTCTGGACGCAGGTCTGTGGCGGGAGCCGTCTCTGGACGCAGGTCTGTGGCGGGAGCCGTCTCTGGACGCAGGTCTGTGGCGGGAGCCGTCTCTGGACGCAGGTCTGTGGCGGGACGAGACTCTTGACGGGCAGACGTGACGTGAAGCTCGGTCTCTGGATCGGCAGACGTGACGTGAAGCTCGGTCTCTGGATCGGCAGACGTGACGTGAAGCTCGGTCTCTGGATCGGCAGAAGTGACGTGAAGCTCGGTCTCTGGATCGGCAGAAGTGACGTGAAGCTCGGTCTCTGGATCGGCAGACGTGACGTGAAGCTCTGTCTCTGGATCGGCAGACGTGACGTGAAGCTCGGTCTCTGGATCGGCAGACGTGACGTGAAGCTCGGTCTCTGGATCGGCAGAAGTGACGTGAAGCTCGGTCTCTGGATCGGCAGAAGTGACGTGAAGCTCTGTCTCTGGATCGGCAGAAGTGACGTGAAGCTCTGTCTCTGGATCGGCAGAAGTGACGTGAAGCTCTGTCTCTGGATCGGCAGAAGTGACGTGAAGCTCTGTCTCTGGATCGGCAGAAGTGACGTGAAGCTCTGTCTCTGGATCGGCAGAAGTGACGTGAAGCTCTGTCTCTGGATCGGCAGAAGTGACGTGAAGCTCTGTCTCTGGATCGGCAGAAGTGACGTGAAGCTCTGTCTCTGGATCGGCAGAAGTGACGTGAAGCTCTGTCTCTGGATCGGCAGAAGTGACGTGAAGTGCAGACGGTGACATGGCGTGAACTGCAGGGATATCACCTTCCTCCACGACACCCACAGTAAATGTAGAGCCGCTCACCTGAAGGGCATAATCAAGGAACCCACTCAGGGACCCTCGAGGACCATCACGGACAAGTTGGGTTTGTAATGGTTTATTGAGTCCATGGCAAAAAAAGTCAATCAACATAAAGTCCGGGAGGTTGGTGGTGTTTGCAATGTTCAGAAAGACACTGATGTGGTCCTCGAGTGAATGAGTTCCTTGGCATAGACGGACGAGACATACTGCTGCTGGATCCATTGTTGGCTAAGTCTTCTGTTACGAACTGCTCCGAGTCAGAAGGTTGAGAATCCAAATGCAGCTTTATTTGTAAGGGGAAATCCACAATCGTAGTCAAAAACAGGCAACAGGTCATACACAGGCAAGCAGTCCAAACAGGCAAACAAGGCAGGAGAGACAGGCAAACGGGTAATCCACAGAACAGGCAAGAAATCCAAAACCAGAGACATGAAAACAGGGAAACGCTCAGAAATGCAGTTAATAACAAAACAAGACTTAGCAATGATAGACAGAGTGAACATGGTTTATATAGGCTGGGGTAATGGGGTAATGTGACACAGGTGCAAACAATGAGTGAAGATGAGTCCGGGCAAAGGATTATGGGTAATGTAGTTTATGATGAAGTGACAAGTCCGGGGTGGAGTGACAGTCTGAAGTGGAGTGCCCTCAGGTGGTTCTCATGGGCACTCACACTGGTGAATTGTGACAGATGTGTTGAACTTAAACAATTAACTTTTCATTGTCAAATTTTCAAATTTTTTACCTACCTCCACATATCATTTCTCTCATCCATAATAAGTCTGTCGTTCTGAATGAACTGGGATGCAAAAACCAGGCCTGGGAATAAATTACATTTCTTAACCTTGTTGCTACTACAGAACTGGATTCATGGCCTTAAGCTGAGTTTGCACTGAAAATGAGCATTTTCACTCCAATCTAAGGTGTCCAGTCACAGGTACTGTATCAATACATGTCTTGTCTATGTGGGAGGACTATCTGACCAATTTCATGCTTCAGGTGTCTAGTTTAAAAGTCAGGTAAAGTTTTCTTTACCTCGCTGATGACACCCACACACTTCACTGAGCTTGTGCTGATTAGTCACGAACTTGGGACAAAAAAGGAGAGAGCTGTGAGAGATTGAGAAAAGGTTAGATTTAAAAGTGGGTGATAAAAGAGTGGTAATATTGTACAACACATCATGCAGGCTGGAGATCCACTAGCAATGATGGGCGAGAATCATCGTGTTTTTTGTTTTATTGTGCATATTTTTTAGGGTTTAAGGCCAAAAACATACTCAACACAAGTGCACAAATGCAGATGCAAATCCTGTGGCCAAAGCATTGCAAGTGCGCAGTCCTTGTAAGTGTGTATTATTGTGGCAGAAAATAACTATACGTAATTTTATTCAGATATACAACATACAACATACCAGATATACAATATACCTTGATAGCTAACTAGACCTTGGCAGTTTGATACATTTCTAACTCGATCAGCAGGACTTTCCATTGAAGGTCAATGAAATTGACAATACAAGAAGGTAATTTAAGCTATTATTTAATTTCATGTGACTCACGTTAAAGGGATAGTTCACCCAAAAATTCAAATTCTGGCATTAATTATAATTATAAGTATACTCACCCTCGTTCCAAACCTGTAAGACTTTGTTCATCTTTGGAACACAAATGACTTTTTGATGAAATCTAGCTTTCTGTCCTCCATTGACATGCTATGCAGCTACCACGTTAACTCTTCAAAAAGTTCATAAAGCGATTGTAAAACAAATCATATGAATTGAGCAGTTTAGTCCAAATTGTCTGAAGAGACTCGATTGCTTTATATGATTTACAGATTGAAAAAGGCTTTTCATCACATTTAAACATTGATCATCGAACATACACAGAAGCTCAACTGAACCTGCTAAAATGAGAAATGTTGCCTATATAATAAAATAAGGGTTAGTAGCACTTTATTTCGATAGTCCACTTTAGACATTTTACTAACTTTAAGTAACTTTGCAACTACATGTCAACTTATTCTATTAACCCTAAAACCTAACTTAAGGGTCTACTAATACTCTAATGAGAGTTAGACATGTAGATGCAAAGTAATGTGAGTTAACCAACGCAATCACATGAGAATGCGTATCAACAGTACGAGTGTTCAATGTTGTGGAATGTATACGCCAAAATGCGTTTTCGCGTGCATATGATACGCACTTTATGGTGTGTATATGACACGCTCTTGGATAGGATGGGGGTGGGGGGTTAGTGCGTATAATATGCCAATCAGTGCGTATCGTATGCACAAGAAAAACTGCGTACCATATGCACGCCAAAACTCATTTATGCATTTTCGTGTGATCGGGCTAAAGTTAACTGACAGTTAGTGAAATGTCTAAGGAGGACCATTGATGTCTAAAGGGGACTATAGTTAAATGTTTAACTAAAGATGTTACGCAGCACGTTTGAGATTCAGCAAGAACCAATGAGGTTCATTCTCGTGTTACGCAGCACGTTTGAGCTTCAGCAAGAACCAATGAGGTTCATTCTCATGTGTTACTCAACACAAATAATGCTCCTTAATTAAAGGCCCACTAAAGTGCCTTGAAATGCACAGCATTATTCAAAGTGTTGATATAAATTGAACTGAAACAGGAAAACAGGGCAGGACATAGTCCCTCCCCTTTTTAAAAATAGCCAGTAGGGTTTCTTTTATATCACAAGCAGCTCGCCATTGAGCTCTGTAAAGCCGCATTTTCTCCTCCTCCATATCGCTTTCAAATATAGAATTCTGTGCAAATCAAATGGGTCCGATATACATTTTCTGGTCTGCATATCATCCGCTCTGTGCTAATGTGTCTCTTGACTTAATTCGCCCATATGGAAAGCATATTTACACTGTCTGAATCATTACCTATCCCCTATATAGTGCACTCTGTGCCATTCACCATGTAGAAAATAGTAAATGTGTGACCAATTTTAGACAAGAGTGATGTCATCAAAATCATTGACCCATATTGGCGGAAGTGAGAGACTATAAGTTTTGAATGCTTATATCTTCTAAATGCGAATCTTTGCTTGCCCCCTTTTCGGAGTGTCTATTTACACCAAGTGCAAATAGCATGCCTTGTTGGGAAAAACAAGATAAAAAAATATATATAACAGGTGTATTTCAATGTTTTCAGTGGTGTAATCAGTAAAGCATTAGGCTTTAAGGCTTTAATCTTAGTATGCTATTTAGTAAATAGCATCTACAGCTATTTGCACTTAGTGTAAATATCATCTATCGCTTATAAATATGTTATTTTAACTTTGTGTAAAAATAATCTAGTTGCTAGCTATTTACACTTGATGTAGGCTGTGCCCCGCCCTCCCCTAAATAGCATCTATCGCTATTTGCACTTAGTGTAAATAGCAATTATCGCTAAGAAAATATGCTATTTTTAATGAGTGTGAATAGAATCTAGTTGCTATTTACACTTGCCTTGTTTTGGAACACACTAGCTTATAGATAAAGGCTAACATTCATACTAAAAGCCAAACAACTTCAACTTTAACTCAGCAAACACTCACAGTTGATTCCAATGGTTTATGTTAGCATGCTGCTAAGCTATTGATACAATGCAATAAGCATAAAAATAGACTTAGAATCTGAACTAAAGAAGGCATGGTGTTGCTGGATACGTTTAGAAACAGCTTTGTGTCATATGCACTCCTATGATGTCTACAAAATGTTGTCTAGGTAGGAGTAAATGTGTTTCTGTGTGTATATTTTTAAATGTGTCCCATCAGAAGAGGAGGAAATAAGCATAATTTCTCTTGCTGGTTTAACTTCATCTGTTTTCCTTTTCATAGGCTGTGACAGCGATGGGTTCCTGTTCTTCAGAAGGCCTTTCTCACTCTCTTATTATCTCATCTGGACTGCATTGTCACAATCAGTCAAGCCCTGGAGCGAGTTCTTTCCTCATCAGTCACATGACAGGAAATTTTGACGATGGCTTCCTGTGGCCCTTATGATTGACGGACTAAGTTCAGTATTGCTCTGTTATTCTATGCGGAATATGACTGGTACCATTGGTTAGATTTTGATTTCAAAAGCTGCATCCTCTTCGTTATCTGCACAGACAAAGCCCATATCTGTCCGCCATATCAAAAATGTCAGCTATCAACATCACACTCATTCTGGGGATATTCATGCTGTATTAAAGGTGAAGTGTGAATGTTTTTATACTATAATATCCAAGTTAAATGTGCAAAGACGAGGCAATAAACAAGGCATTTACCTGTGTAGCTTCCCAAATATCTGCTCTGTTTCTTTGATTGGTCTGAAACAGCAACATTACATCAACCATTGATGTGAGTTTGGGAATGAGGCACCTGTTTATTCGAGCAATTGAAAGTTACTGTGACTTTTTCAGCAGCCATGACTCTAGATATTTCACTCATTCATTTCCTCTAGGGATTTCAAATAATTATTCAAATAGTGTTCTGAGCCAGCTTCGATTAAGATGAATCACATTAAATCAAAATCAAATGTAAAAAAAATTGAAAATCAGAAAACCGGTACAAATCAAGTCAACAAAAAGAAAAATGCAGATACAATGCTCTGGCTCTTGTTTTAAATCATTTTGTTCCGTTATTTTGCTTGTTGTTGTCATCTGTTGAAGGTGTACAAGCAGAATGTGGCGGTTGGTCAGTGTTTTATTTGTCTCACCCCTCCTCCACTGTGATTGGTCGGCTAGAAAAAAAGTGACAGTGATGAGTGCTGAATTTTACTCAAAGTTAAACGTTCTTCAACTCTCTGCGACCAGTAAAAAAAAACGCTGAAAGCTCAGTGCTTGAGTGTGAAATAAACACTTAGTGCCTCGTTACGCTCTTGGCGTTCCAAAAACGTGGAGCTCCCATTGAAAACAATTGGATACGCCAGCCAGATGTGCTTTGGTGGACACACGGCCTTAGTGTGAGAGCGGAATCCCGCTAAAGATCAGAATTTTCAACAAATTTTACCCCTTTAGAGATTTGAGTAAATTGAAGCCTAATACTTATGTTTAAATGTGTAATTCTGTAATTTCTCAAAAGAAAAATCCCATTGTCACTAGCGCGCAACGAATTCTGGGGTAGGGTAAGCCGTGAAGGATCCTTCTGTTGTATCCTTCATTTCACGGAAAACGATGGACGCATTTGGAGGCCGCATTTGAAGGAGCCTTTGAACTGGGATAGCCTTTGTTGCTAGTACAGAGGTAGACACACCTAGTTATAAAATAACAGATTCTCACCAGCTGGAAAGAATATTAACTTCTGGAACCAACTGCTGCACCATGAGAAGGGAACAACTGTTTGAGAAACCTGTTTGAAAACACTCATTATTTATGCAATTACACACTTCACCTTTAATATCGGCTTCATTTAATATTTATTTTCATTTCTCTCCTCTGTGCTGAATCACTGCATATGCTGCTTCAATGCCCAGGTAACTTCATCCTTTTACGTAATGTAAAACACACACAAATATACGCTTACATTTGCCCAAACTATGCTCTGTCTCTGTTGTCTGATGAGTCAGTGTCTGGGCAGGAGCTGTTCAGGTATGCAGCTGCACGAGCCCTCGTTTAATTACATTACTTTTTGCACTCATTTTGAAAATGATCTCCCTGACATTTTCTGCCCATTGGACAGACATTGCTAGTTGAACTTTATCTTTCAGCATAATAAATTATTGCATTAGTCAGACTCATACAGGGGAGGTAAGAGGAAGGGCATACAAGTGGGATATGCTTAATTGTGTGTCTCTTTATGAGTAATGTCAAAGATTTTTGGTAAAACTTAAAACTTTATTAACAAGTCATCAGCACACATTATTAATGATGTTTGAAACATCACAATTACTATTCCAAATACGTAACAAGTTATAGGGATACCATAACATTTGTGCATTATTTTGTTTTTCAAACTTATGATTTTCATCTGATAGATGACAAAATAGGCGACCACTGACAACACCCTGCCACTGTGGCAGTGAGTTTTGCACAGTCAAACGCTACTATATATAACTAATATTTATGAAAATTTACATTTATGCATTTGGCAGATGTGACTTACATATACATTTTATCAGTTTGTGCGGTCCCTGGGAATCTAACCCATGACCCTGACATTGCACAACGGTTTGAGCTACAGGAATACTATAACAGATTATGACCAATTGAACGCTACGGAGGCCTAAAGGGACATGGTAAGGGAAGGCAAAGGTCAAGTCAAGTCACCTTTATTTTTATAGACCTTTATACAATACAGATTGTTTCAAACAATCAACCAAAATTAATCAACCAAATGATTCCATGTCCCTTTAGGGGCTCTATAAAATGCACATTAACTAATGATCTGATAAGCAATATGCAATGTAATAATGTTTGCTCTTAATGTAGGAAGTTTTAACCGTTGTTCTCATTCTTTTTCTGACTGTTGGAGTGTTTGATCATTAGCATTTGTAGAGCAGGAAGATGGGCTGATTGAGCTGTGCAGCATAACGTCGTCAACAATAACCTGAACCCGCCGCAGTCAACATGCCTCTCAGAAGCATCTGATTAAAATGCAAAGCATTTAATTACTTATGACGGGACGTGTTTACCATCACGTTATGGCATAAAAGTCGTTAACCAATGCAAAATGGTTATTTTTTCAATGCACCATGCTTTGAGGCACATTTTCATGTAATTTTCAACGTAGGCGAATGATTTGCCGCTTTGATAATTACCAAATAATTCACATTCCGGATAATTAGACCAAACAACCCTGTGAGCAAGAGAATTCATTAACAATCTTCACCTCTGATGCTTCGCTTGAAAGGCATATCACACATTCCATCTCTCTCATGGCACTCATTTGTAAGACACTTTGTATATCATCTGATTAGCTTTCTGAACATTTCCTAGAGAAATCTTTGTTTTTCTTTAATAAGTTAATTACGGTTATTTACATTTCATTTCATGTGGCCCGTTCTGTTGAATGTGATTTAAGTAATGAATTTCCCATCAATCTGTATTCTGAAATGTGCCTTATGGGTACACAGGGCTTGATTTGCCCAAGATTTTGGCAATTATTATCAGTAAATACTTGCCATGAAGATTCATACAGCCTGGGTCAGTGAACTGTGCTGTATTTGCTGGAAGTGCAGCGGTGGACAGAAAAACGTCCTGCCGTGAGAACCTCGAATGCATCTCAGATTCCCTCGTGCTGCAAAAAAAGGATGAAAGGAAACAAGTAAATAAACATCATTGCAGAGAGTTGCACCATCAACCATTGCACGCAATGTACTTTAAAAACAAAAGGCAAAGTTAGAAATATTCTAGTCTGGCCAAGAACCGCCCACTTAAATGGTAAGAGAGCATTTGACTGACCTCTCAGAAGCTGCAAATGCCAACCAACCAGATTAGAACTTGACTATTACATTCTATTTTAGATATTCCTAAATAATGTTTTACCAATGAGTTACCAATGTGAGTATACAGGTGCTGGTCATATAATTAGAACATCATCAAAAAGTTGATTTATTTCACTAATTCCATTCAAAAAGTGAAACTTGTATATTATATTCATGCATTACACACAGACTGATATATTTCAAATATTTATTTCTTTTAATTTTGATGATTATAACTGACAACTAAGGAAAATCCCAAAATCTCAGAAAATTAGATTATTACTTAAAACCAATACAAAGAAAGGATTTTTAGAAATCTTGGCCAACTGAAAAGTATGAACATGAAAAGTATGAGCATGTACAGCACTCAATACGTAATTGGGGCTCTTTTTTCCTGAATTACTGCAGCAATGCGGCGTGGCATGGAGTCAATTAGTCTGTGGCACTGCTCAGGTGTTATGAGAGACCAGGTTGCTCTGATAGTGGCCTTCAGCTCTTCTGTATTGTTGGGTCTGGCATATCGCATCTTCCTCTTCACAATACCCCATAGATTTTCTATGGGGTTAAGGTCAGGCGAGTTTGCTGGCAAATTAAGAACAGGGATACCATGGTCCTTAAACCAGGTACTGGTTGCTTTGGCACTGTGTGCAGGTGCCAAGTCCTGTTGGAAAACGAAATCTGCATCTCCATAAAGTTGGTCAGCAGCAGGAAGCATGAAGTGCTCTAAAACTCCTGGTATACGGCTGCGTTGACCTTGGACCTCAGATAACACAGTGGACCAACAACTGCAGATGACATGGCACCCCAAACCATCACTGACTGTGGACCTTTACACTGGACCTCAAGCAATGTGGATTGTGTGCCTCTCCTCTCTTCCTCCAGTCTCTGGGATCCTGATTTCCAAAGGAAAACAAAATTTACTTTCATCAGAGAACATAACTTTGGACCACTCAGCAGCAGTCCAGTCCTTTTTGTCTTTAGCCCAGGCGAGATGCTTCTGACGCTGTCTGTTGTTCAAGAGTGGCTTGACACAAGGAATGCGACAGCTGAAACCCATGTCTTGCATATGTCTGTGTGTAGTGGTTCTTGAAGCACTGACTCCAGCTGCAGTCCACTCTTTGTGAATCTCCCCCACATTTTTGAATGGGTTTTGTTTCAAAATCCTCTCCAGGGTGCGATTATCCCTATTGCTTGTACACTTTTTTCTACCACATCTTTTCCTTCCCTTCGCCTCTCTATTAATGTGCTAGGACACAGAGCTCTGTGAACAGCCAGCCTCTTTTGCAATGACCTTTTGTGTCTTGCCCTCCTTGTGCAAGGTGTCAATGGTCATCTTTTGGACAACTGTCAAGTCAGCAGTCTTCCCCATGAGTGTGTAGCCTACAGAACTAGACTGAGAGACCATTTAAAGGCCTTTGCAGGTGTTTTGAGTTAATTAGCTGATTAGAGTGTGGCACCAGGTGTCTTCAATATTGAACCTTTTCACAGTATTCAAATTTTCTGAGATACTGAATTTGGGATTTTCCTTAGTTGTCAGTTATAATCATTAAAATTAAAAGAAATAAACATTTGAAATATATCAGTCTGAGTGTAATGAATGAATATAATATACAAGTTTCATTTTTGAATGGAATTAGTGAAATAAATCAACTTTTTAATGATATTCTAATTATACGACCAGCACCTGTATATAAGTATACAGCAGTGAATTATGAAATATTTTATAACATGTTTTAAACTTATACTACATGCTGTAAATACTCAAATGTTGTAAGATTATTTCATAACGTCTAGGTCAGGGGTAAGCAACATCGGTCCCTTAGAGCCATTGTCCTGCAGAGTATAGCTCCAACCCCGAAAAAACTCACCTGCCTGTATCCTTAGTAATCTTGAAGACATTGGGTACTATATAGTAGGCGAAAAACAGTGTATGATAGAAGAAGTATGTCCGAATTCCCAGTACTCATAAAAGAGTATACAAAAAGTCCCTGGATGACCTACTACTTCTGGTGAGATTCTGAAGTGTGCATACAACGGACACTTTACTATCCCATGAGGCCACAGGAGAGGATTTTTGAATGGCTGTGAAGCGATGAAACTGACACTGGTATGTCACATGATAAAGACAATATGGCGAATGTAGTAGCTATGTCCAGATAGAACAGAATTTTTTAGCGGTCGTGAGGTAATTGCTTATTCAAAAATAAGTTCCTACTCAAGAGAGTATGTGATTGCGGACGCAGCCATTGATTAGCTTATTCTGGTGTGTTTGATTAGGGTTGGAGCTTAAACTCTGCAGAACAGTGGCTCTCCAGGACCGACATTGCCTACCCCCATGGTCTAGGTTAAGTATGTAACCCTGGTTCACTGACAAGGAGAACAAGATGCTACGTCATGGAGTTGATGCTATGGGGAACACCATCATCGTGACCGGTGTCTGAAGCACATGTACCAAACACACCAATTCATTGGCTGACGGCAGTCATTGACGTCAAAAGCGGAGCGCCTGTGAGTATAAACAGCATCAACTCTTTCGTCTGAAGGAGACGTACAGACAAGAGCTACGCAGCATCTCGTTCCCCTTCACGGCGAATTGTCGTAACCTAGACATTCCCTTTCGAAGTGGAATGGCACTTCCCACAGCATAAAAATGTGCACAAACATAGTGGGCATAGCATAACTTGACTCTAAGGATTACTTAGCTAGAGTCAAAGCGCATCAACCCCAAGGGCGCATCCAAATGACTCAAAGACTACTTGGTTGCACTATTCCATAAGCCAAAATCCCCCAAAATAGCAAGAGAAGATACCCAAGCATCTATTCTATATGGAAGTCTATACAAACTTCCTCCCTCTCTTGCGGGACAGGCGCTAGCCTTATAAGGCCCCAAGAGCAGAGCTCTAAGGGAAGATGGCCCAGCTATGTCAGCACTTTGAAAAATTCCTAATGGAGTAGCCTACCAAAGGGAGTATATCAACTACGACCTTCGATATACCAGCACTTCCAGGGGAAGAATGCAACCCTCAACTTCAAAGAAGGAATGCAAAGATGAAAGCGGCATAGCTGCCAAAGACTCTCACCATTAAAACTCAAACCCCTAGCAAAACCGCAGGGGAGCTTCAGTTCTACTTAAATACTCTAGATCAGGGATGTCCGAACTCAGTCCGGGAGGTCCACTGTCCTGCAGAGTTTAGCTTCAACTGGCCTCAACACACCGATCTGAAAGTTTCTAGCATGCCTAGTAAGACCTTGATTAACTGGTCCAGGTATGTTTAATTGGGTTTGGAGCTGATCTCTACAGGATTGTGGTCCTCCAGGAACAGGATTGGACACCCCTGCCCTAAAGCAATTAGGGAAGAGCATTCACACCACAGTTGAGAAAAGGTACTTCTCCAGAATTCATTATAAAACGACTCCATTCACTCGTACTGTATACATTTGTAATGAGCTTTATAATGGTTATAATATTGAACCTAAAATGAAGTCAAATACAAAAATCACATTTTATATACAACATGTTTCTGTTTCAGGCCTCTAGCTTTCACAGAAGCAAAAACCTATTGTTTTTTATTTGATTTGCTTTCCTTTTTTTTTTTTGCTCTTTCAGTTCATGCCATTCATAATGATTAATGATCTCAAAGTCAATCTAACTGTGCTTCAAACTCCTTTCCCACACATTTCACCTACTCACAGAGTTTCCTTTCACAAAACATTGTGAATGAAAATCACATATTGTGCAAAAAATGAGGATAAATGGCTGTGTACATATTGTTCAGTGATATTTCTATAGTTTTTCTACTCTTGTATTTATAAAAGCAGATGTCATGAATGTCAGCTTTGGACCGCTGCAGGCCTTGTTACCAAATATGTGTTTCTGTTGTGCCGCTTTTGGTCAGGTTCTACTTTTGCCTGCAGAAATAAAGGCTTGTTTATCGAAACAAAGTGAAAGTCAAAGTCAGCTTTATTGTCGATTCTTCACATGTTCCAGACATACAAAGCAATCCAAATTACGTTTCCCTCCATCCCAAGGGGAAGACAAGACATATAGTTTAAACTAGACTAGAGTTAAAAAACTAAAACTAGAGTTCAATATCAATAAATAGACATTTAAATTAAAATTAAGTCTGCAAGTGGCATGTAGTGCAAAGACAGTTTGGTCATAGTAAACATCAGAAGTGTGCAAATGTCATGGTAGTGCAAAAGACAGTTCGTCGAGCAGCATCTGAAGTATGCAAATGGCATTGTAGTGCAAAGATAGTTCAGTCATAGCAGCATAAAAGGTGTGCGAGTGACATGATAGTGCGGGAACAGTCAAAAAATGTGCAAATGGCCTGATAGTGCAAGGACAGTCATGGGGGGGGGGGGGGGTCATCTTCTTGACGGCCTGGTGACTGAGGGGAGAGAGTTCAGCATCCTAACAGCCTGGTGGGTGAAGCTGTTGCTGAGTCTGGTGGTGCGGGAGTGGAGGCTCCTGTACCTCTTCCCAGATAGCAGGAGGCTGAACAGATTGTGAGCTGGATGTGTCGCTCACAATTGTGGTCGCTTTGCGGATGAGGCGGGTGGAGTATATGTCTTTCAGGGAGGGGAGTGGGGCACCAATGATCATTCCGGTCTGTTGATTGATCTGTTAACTATGCGCTGAAGAGCTTTCCTGTTGTATTCAGTGCAGCTCCCGCCCCACACAGTGATGCAGCTGGAAAGGATGCTTTCAATGGTGCCTCTGTAGAAAGTGCTCATGATGGGTGGTGGAGCACTTGCCCGTCTGAGTCTGCGCAGGAAGTAGAGACGCTGCTGAGCCTTCTTCACCAGAGATACAGTGTTGGTGGTCCAGGAGAGGTCTTCACTGATGTGCACCCCCTGGAATTTGGTGCTGCTCACTCTCTCCACATCGGCACCGTCAATGGACAGTGGCAGGTGTTCGGTGAGACCTCTCCGGAAGTCAACAATGATCTCTTTGGTTTTGCTGACGTTCAGCAGGAGGTTGTTGTTTCTGCATGTGGTCAGAAGGTCTACCTCATTCCTGTAGTGAGTCTCGTCTCCCTTGGTGATGAGACCCACCAGAGTTGTGTCGTCCGCAAACTTGATAATGTGATTAGTGTTATGAGTTGTTGTGCAGTCGTGTGTGAGGAGCGTGAAGAGCAGCGGACTGAGCACGCAGCCTTGAGGGGCCCCTGTGCTCAGTGTGATGCTGTTTGAGGTGTTGTTGCCAACACGCACTACTTGAGGCCTCTGATTGAGGAAGTCCAATAGCCAGTTGCAGAGTGAAGTACTTAGTCCTAGTTTGTCAAGTTTGCAGATGAGTTGTTGTGGAATTATTGTGTTGAATGCTGAACTGAAGTCTATGAATTGCATTCTCACATATGTGTCTTTTTTGTCCAGGTGGGTAAGGGCTGGATGAAGGGCAGAGCAGATTGCATCCTCTGTAGATCGTTTGGCTCGGTATGCAAACTGGTGGGGGTCCAGGTTGGGGGGGAGGATGGATTTGATGTGTGACATGACAAGCCGTTCGAAGCACTTCATGATAATGGGTGTCAGCGCCACAGGGCGGTATTCATTGAAGCAGGATGGTGCAGGTTTCTTTGGTACAGGTATGATGGTGGCGGCTTTGAAGCATGATGGAACTGTGGCTTGCTTCAGGGAAGTGTTGAAGACATCTGTGAAGACCTCCTTCAGCTCCTCTGCGCAGTCCTTCAGTACACGACCAGGAATGTTGTCTGGACCTGTTGCTTTGCGGGAGTTGATAGTGGCGAGTGTCCTCTTCACACTGGCGGTGGAGAGGCACAGGGGCTGATCATGGGGGGGGGGGGTCTTCTGTGGCCGTGTGTTGTTTTGTTCTTCGAAGCGTGCAAAGAAACTGTTTAGGCTGTTGAGCAGAGATGGGTTGCTCTCGCAGCTCTGTGGCGCAGGCCTGTAGTCCGTGATGGCCTGAATGCCTTGCCAGAGGCTCCGTGCGTCTCTGCTGTCTCTGAAGTGGGCGGTTATCTTGTGTGTGTAATCCTGTTTTGCTTTCCTGATGCCACAGGACAGGTTGGCTCTCGCTGTTTTCAGTCCAGATTCATCCCCGGCTCTGAAGGCTATGTTTCTAGCTCTCAGCAGCCCGAGGACATCGCCTGTCAGCCATGGCTTCTGGTTAGCCCGAGTGATGATGTTTTTTGTGAGGGTCACATCATCAATACACTTGGTGATGTAGGAGGTCACAGTGTCTGTATATTCCTCAATGTCTGTCTGGTTGTTGTAGGTGGCTGCTTCTTTAAACATTCCCCAATCTGTTTTTTCAAAGCAGTCTTGAAGAGCAGAAGATGCTCCCTCTGGCCACACCTCAAGACTGTCCCTCTGGAAGGACAGTCTTATGGTCAGCATGATTGAAGTCCCCTGCAAGGATGATGAAGCCGTCTGGGTGTTCTGTCTGTTGTTCACTGATAGCCTGGTACAGTTCATTTAGTGCCTCATTCCTATCGCTGTTGTTGTTAGTGGGAGGCAAGTAAACCGCGACTATCAAGATCGCGCTGAACTCCCGAGGCAAATAGAATGGTTGGCACTTTATGATCATAAACTCCACCAGTGGTGAGCAATGTTTACACACATCACCATAGCGTCTCGGCACCACTCGTTTCGGATATAGACACAAACTCCACCGCTACGCATCTTTCCTCTGTCTGTGAGGGCCCTGTCCACCCGGTAGCATGCTAACTGCTCCAGTTGTACATCAGAGTCAGGAATGTTGTCATTTAAAAACTCGCTCAAATCCTTACACTTTTTTTTTTTACATATTTTTCCTGCTTCTAACATCAACTTTGAGGACAAAATGTTCACTTGCTGCCAAATATATCCCACCCACTAACAGCATAAATATATACACTCACCTAAAGGATTCTTAGGAACACTATACTAATACTGTGTTTGACTCCCTTTTGCCTTCAGAACTGCCTTAATTCTACTTGGCATTGATTCAACAAGGTGCTGAAAGCATTCTTTAGAAATGTTGGCCCATATTGATAGGATAGCATCTTGCAGTTGATGGAGATTTGTGGGATGCACATCCAGGGCACGAAGCTCCCGTTCCACCACATCCCAAAGATGCTCTATTGGGTTGAGATCTGGTGACTGTGGGGGCCATTTTAGTACAGTGAACTCATTGTCATGTTCAAGAAACGAATTTGAAATGATTCGAGCTTTGTGACATGGTGCCTTATCCTGCTGGATGTAGCCATCAGAGGATGGGTACATGGTGGTCATAAAGGGATGGACATGGTCAGAAACAATGCTCAGGTAGGCCGTGGCATTTAAATGATGCCCAATTGGCACTAAGGGACCTAAAGTGTGCCAAAAAAACACCATTACACCACCACCACCAGCCTGCACAGTGGTAACAAGGCATGATGGATCCATGTTCTCATTCTGTTTACGCCAAATTCTGATTCTACCATCTGACCAGGCAACATTTTTCCAGTCTTCAACTGTCCAATTTTTGTGAGCTTGTGTAAATTGTAGCCTCTTTTTCCTATTTGTAGTGGAGATGAGTGGTATCCGGTGGGGTCTTCTGCTGTTGTAGCCCATCCGCCTCAAGGTTGTACGTGTTGTGGCTTCACAAATGCTTTGCTGCATACCTCGGTTGTAACGAGTGGTTATTTCAGTCAAAGTTGCTCTTCTATCAGCTTGAATCAGTCAGCCCATTCTCCTCTGACCTCTAGCATCAACAAGGCATTTTCGCCCACAGGACTGCCGCATACTGGATGTTTTTCCCTTTTCACACCATTCTTTGTAAACCCTAGAAATGGTTGTGCGTGAAAATCCCAGTAACTGAGCAGATTGTGAAATACTCAGACCGGCCCGTCTGGCACCAACAACCATGCCACGCTCAAAATTGCTTAAATCACCTTTCTTTCCCATTCTGACATTCAGTTTGGAGTTCAGGAGATTGTCTTGACCAGGACCATGCCCCTAAATGCATTGAAGCAACTGCCTTGTGATTGGTTGATTAGATAATTGCATTAATGAGAAATTGAACTGGCGTTCTTAATAATCCTTTAGGCGAGTGTATATCATGTAAATAATATTAATAAATAAATGTAATGTAAATGTGTAAGTTTTATATATACATCATGCAGCAATATAAAATATAAAAAATGATGCAATGATACATGCCTGTGGTATGTGTGGGTTTCATACAATTTTATACAGTAAGTAAATCTCTTTTAGTGTTTGAGCAAAGGAACTGGATTCTGTCAATGACATGAATAGAGGAACTGCTCTGCCAACATTTTAATTTTATGCTCTTAAAATTTTTGCTCTCTCTGAGCCACTGAGTTTTTCATTAGAACATATATTTCCGAACGCTGTGATTAACTTATGACATTGCTCTATCTTCATTCTGAAACACAAAGTGATGCAACCCTGCGCTAACGGGGATCATCATCATTTTGAAAGAGCAGAAAGTCACAACATAATCACAGGATACTGAAGTTAAATGTTCAAACATAACGGCAGTCTGGTTAAACTTGTCTTGCACCTGTCATAAAACCATTAATCTCATTGACAGGTAACTCTCTAACTTGTGATACACCCACACATTTTTAAAGTGTCTACAAGGTTCATTGGTTCATCCCTCAACATCTATTGACTGATTGTTTGAACATAATCACACATTCTGAACTTACACTAACGTTCAAAAGTTTAGGGTATTTTTTAAATGCTTTTTAAAGATAGGCTATCACTTTATGCTCAACAAGGCTTCTTTTATTTGATCAAAAATACAGTGACTGCAGTAATATTGTGAAAATTAGTTCATTTTATTAAGTTTACTTAAGTCAAATTTACTTGTAATGTCTCGTTTCCACCGAGCAGTAGCCTATGGTTCAGTACAGTTCAGTATGGAATGCAATTTTTGCCGTTTCCATTGTCAGAAGTTGTGAATGGTAGGCTACCCTAATTCTGAAACGTACCGTACCACTTTTTTGGCACCCTTCCATTGGGGTACCTAGCACAGTACTCCGGTACTAAAGGGTGGAGCTAGACTCACTGCAGAACGTTGATTGGTTGACAGTCACTTGCGCTTGCTTTTCGGCTGGGTTTTTCCTTGCAGTCTGCAGCCTTGGCTCAAACAAAGCGCGTCTTCTTCTTGTGACAACAGCCACATACCGAGAAGCAAGAACAAGAGCTGTATGTCGTCCATTGGTGTTGACTGTGTCGCTTTCTTCTTCGCACAATAATGACGTTGATTGCCACACCACACCTATCATAAGGGTACTGTTGGCGGTGGAAACGCAAGCCGGATCAGGGTTTATGGTCCCGAATTGTGCTGTACTGTACTGAACCATACCGCACTGCTCGGTGGAAACGAGCCATAAGTGAACTATTTCAATACTACTTGGGACTAAATAGACTCACTTTTTAGTGTATAAATGTATACTTTTATGCATATTTTCATATGAACTGCAACTATAAGTGAATTATAGGTATACTGATTAAGTTTGTAAGAACATTTTATTTAGTCTATGAAACTACACTCAGTAAACTACTAGTTTAGTATTGTTTTCTTTAAGTGAACTTAACATTATAGTTTACTGTTTAGGCTAAACATGTTCCTATTATTAATTGAAACATACATTTACCGGTACTTTAAGTAGATTTGAAGAAAATTCCTATATACACTACCAGAAAGTGGACTACACAAAAATTCACATTCGCAGAATTAGGAACATATTTGTTTTCTTTATAAATCAACATTTTCAAACCATGTAAGTTTGTAAGACAGTATGCAAAACTATGTGGAAAAAAGTATTTATTAGGCTACTCAATCAAAAGTTTAAACACAACTACAAGCAAAGTATACTGAGAATACTTCATTATACTTTTAAGTATCTCGAGCAAAAGATACAAATAGGCCAAATATACTTAGATGTTTCTGTAAGTATAAGTCAAGTACTTAAAGCTGCTGTCCGTAACTTTTTTGTGTTCAAGATTTACAAAAAATATATAATGAGAATGTACAACATGAATCCATTTTCCAAACCGTGTTTTTGTCTTACCCTGAATCCTTATGATACACTTATAATATGTTTTTTTATTGGGACTATTTCAGACCGGTCTGATAGGAACCGCTGTGGAGGAGCACAGTCCCTGCGTGACTCGCCAGAGACATAAACAGAGAGTAAAGTATCTCCGGCTGCAATGCTCTTCCGCAAGATGCATGCAGTTCTGTTTATTAACCGCTAGAGTGCAAAAAGTTACTGACTGCAGCTTTAAGTGTAGTTTGAGTTATATTTCTCAGAAGTACATAAAAGTAAACTGAAAGTACACTTTCTTCTTTTTAGTCAGTCAGTCAGTCAGTCAGTCAACTTTATTTATATAGCGCTTTTAACAATGCAGATTGTTTCAAAGCAGCTTTACAGTGTTAAACAGGAAAAAAATGCAGCATAATTTTATTCAGCCGTATAGCCATTCTGGAGAAAATGGTGATGTCATCAGTTCATTTCAATTATCATACAGTGGCAGTGTAGGCTTTAGATCAGTAATTAGATCAGTAATTTAATTTATATGGTTAATTTAGTTTAATAATTAGATTTATTTGGATATTGAGTTGAAAATTTTTGAAAAATGTAGTGTCCCCAACTGAGCACGCCAAGCCAGAGGCAACAGTGGCAAGGAAACCAAAACCCCATCATTTTATATTAAACCCCCAACCCCATTTTAGATTAAAATAAGATAATAGCACAGTTTAATAAACTTCTTTTTTAAAGGTCCCGTTCTTCGTGATCCCACTGTTCAAACTTTAGTTAGTGTGTAATGTTGCTGATAGAGCATAAATAATACCTGTAAAATTATAAAGCTCAAAGTTCAATGCCAAGCGAGATATTTTATTTAACAGAAGTTCCCTTTCAAAGCCTACAGCGAACGGCCGGTCTGGACTACATCCTGGTACTTCCTTCATTAATTATGTCAATAGAACAGTAGAACAGACTAACCTCCGCCCACAAGAATACGCGAAAAAAGGGGGCATGGTCTTGTTGCTGTCCCACGTGGAGAAGAGGACGGTCGCGCGGAGAAAAGGAAGTGGTGCGTTTGACTGTGTTTGTCGCCATGTCGTCGAGACGCTGTTATTTTCATCCCGGAGTCAAATCACCTTTGTTTGGCTTTCCCAGGGATGCTGTAGAGATCATTAAGCGCATATATCTCCCGTTAAGAGGCGTGACCTTTCCATGCAAGTTACGTGTGCTAAGCTGCTGTCGAATCACAACACAGGAACCGCTGGCACAATCAGAACTTGTTACCTATTTCTGAAGGAGGGACTTCATAGAACAAGGAAGTCATCAGCCGTTTTTAGGACAGTGAAAACAGCGGTATACAGATAAGTATTGTGTGAAAAATACTGTGTTTTTTTACACGTGAAACATAAACAAATGTTATATTGCACACTGTAAACACAATCAAAGCTTCAAGAAAACACGAAGAACGGGACCTTTAAGGGTACCTACTGATGCTGGTCATTTTGAGCTGGACAAAAATTACTGGATCTTATCTGCAACATTTTGACCAAAATCAAAATGACTGTATCCTTCACAGATAAGACAATCCCATAATGTAGTGCAAAAACGTCTCGGTTACGTATGTAACCCTCGTTCCCTGAGGAGGGAACGGAGACGTACGTTAGTGACTAACGAATGGGGGTTTCGCTTAGAAGCCAATTATCTTCGAGAATTCAACAGCGCCCAATGGCAGTGCCAATGCCATGGGCATGCGGAATTTGCATGCGTAACTCCGCCCCACCTCGTGGGTATATAAGGAAGTACGCTGGCAACATCGCATTATGTTACTGCTGCAGGAGCCAAGACTGAACTCCGCGTTCCAGCAGCACGGCTGACGTGGCAGAGGAAACGTACGTCTCCGTTCCCTCCTCAGGGAACGAGGGTTACATACGTAACCGAGACGTTCCCTTTCGTTCAGTCACTACGACGTACGTTAGTGACTAACGAATGGGGGTTCCAATACAACAACGCCACTCAGCCGTCATCCAGTGCCCTGCGTAAGTGAGAGTACCCTGTCGTAAGACTAGTACGGACGAAGGACTCCCACTTATCACAGGAATACCAAGGTACACTGGGAAGCATATCCCAGTGAGGGAATGCCAAGATGCCTACCCGTAGGGAGGACTTAAGAATACACATATGACCCGCTAAGGGCTGCATATGGAAGATCTCTAGGGTACCAGCCAGAGGGTGGATTTTTAACCCTAGGGGTGGCAGGGACTTGCCAAGGGAAAGACACCTGCTCACTGAGGAGGCTTACGGTGGAAATACTCGTGTGGGGGTCGCCGGAGGGGAACCATGCACACGGAGCACCTGGCCGGACATGAGGGTCTGGGCTCGAAAGGGCAGACTGAACTGATGTCGGCGTAAGCAGTGCTGGAGGAGCTCAGGGCTCTCGGGGAGCTCACCTGAGGGAAAATATCGCACGTATCCAGTCCGTGGAGTGGAATGGCGAGCAAGCGAAGACACCTGAGCCTGGCCCATTACCGGCCACCCGTAGGGGCGAGTACATAGTCGGACACTGGCTCCACTCGGAGATTGTAGAATCTGGCGAATGTGTTGGGTGTCGCCCAGCCTGCAGCTCTGCAGATGTCTGTTAGCGAGGCGCCATGCGCTAAAGCCCAAGAGGAGGCCACACTCCGAGTGGAGTGTGCCCTAACCCCAAGGGGACATGGTCGACCTTGCTGCTGGTAAGCCAAAACAATGGTGTCCACTATCCAGTGAGACAACCTCTGTTTCGAGAGAGCACTTCCCTTCCGCTCTCCACCATAACAGACAAAGAGCTGGTCTGAGGTCCTGAAACATCGCGTACTGTCTACATAGGCGCGGAGAGCGCGTACTGGACAGAGCAATGCCAAGGCTGGGTCTGCCTCCTCCAAAGGCAGCGCTTGCAGGTTCACCACCTGGTCTCGGAACGGAGTGGTGGGAACCTTGGGCACATATCCGGGCCGGGGTCTCAGGATCACGTGAGAGTTAGCCGGCCCGAACTCTAGGCACGCTTCGTCAACCGAAAATGCTTGCAGGTCCCCAACCCTCTTAAGCGAGGCCAATGCGGTCAGCAGAGCAGTCTTCATAGACAAGAATTTAATCTCAGCTGACCGCAAAGGCTCAAATGGAGGCCTCTGCAGAGCACTTAAAACTACTGAGAGGTCCCAAGAGGGTACGAGAGGAGAGCGAGGAGGATTCAGTCTCCTCGCCCCCCTCAGGAACCTGATGATCAGGTCGTGCTGACTTACCTTTTTGTCCCCCAGGAGATCGTGGTAGGCAGATATTGCGGCCACATACACTTTAAGGGTGGAAGGAGACAGCCTTCGTTCCACCCCCTCCTGGAGAAACGATAGCACAGACCCGATCAGGCATTTCCAGGGGTCTTCTTGGCGGGAAGAGCACCATGAGACGAAGAGGTTCCACTTCAAAGCATAGAGACGTCGTGTAGACTCAGCTCTAGCCGAAGTGATGGTAGCGACCACCGCAGGTGGAAGACTACTCAAACCTGCCGCGTCCCGTCCAGAAGCCACACGTGGAGCTTCCAGAACGCCGGTGTGCCCCGTCTCTGAGAGAGAAGGTCCGATCTCAGAGGGATAGGCCAGGGAGGGGCTGTCGCAAGGAGTAGAAGTTCTGGAAACCAGGTCTGGCCGTGCCAATACGGGGCGACCAAAATGACCTGCTCCTTGTCCTCCCTGATCTTGCACAGTACCCGTGCAAGAAGGCTCACTGGGGGAAACGCATATTTGCGTAGCCCTGACGGCCAGCTGTGCGCCAGTGCATCCGTGCCGAGGGTGCCCTCGGTCAGAGAATAATACAGGGAGCAATGGGAAGAGTCCTGGGAGGCAAACAGGTCTACCTGTGCGTCGCCGAACCGTTCCCATATCAGCTGAACCATCTGGGGATGGAGTCTCCACTCTCCGGGGAGGGGCTGAATCCGTGACAGCTCGTCGGCTGCACAGTTCAACTCTCCCGGGATGTGGACAGCACGAAGGGACCTCAGGTGCTTCTGACTCCATAGAATGAGATGGCGGGCGAGTTGAGACATACGGCGGGAGCGTAGACCGCCCTGGTGGTTGATGTACGCTACTACGGCCGTGTTGTCTGTCCTGACTAGTACATGTTGACCCCTCAGCAACGCTCGGAAGCGGTGCAGGGCGAACCGTACTGCCAGTAACTCGAGGCAATTGACATGCAGAAGGCGCTGGGGTCCTGTCCAGGAGCCCGCGGCTGCTTGTCCATTGCACATGGCACCCCACCCGGTGGATGACGCATCTGTTGATACAACAGTATGCAGGGAAACTCGTTCTAAGGACACTCCGGTCCGTAGAAACTCGAGGTTCGACCACGGGGTGAGAGTCTGTAAGCAGGCCCGAGTCACTTGTACCCGGAGCGTGCCAGACCGCCATGCCCATCTCGGGACTCGATCGCGTAGCCAGTGCTGAAGCGGTCTCATATGAAGCAATCCGAGCGGCGTCACCGCTGCTGCAGATGCCATATGCCCCAGGAGCCTCTGAAATAGTTTCAGTGGAACCGCATTCTTGCCCTCGAGTTGACGAAGGGAAGTCAGCAGAGACTGCGCGCGCTCGCTCGAAAGTTGCGCGCACATGGCGACCGAGTCGATATCCATACCAAGAAAAGAGATCCTCTGCGCGGGGCAAAGTTTGCTCTTCTCCCAGTTGACCCGAAGGCCCAGACGGGCTAGGTGATGGAGCACCTGATCTCTGTGTCCGCAAACCTGCTCCCGAGAGTGACCCAGTATGAGCCAGTCGTCGAGGTAATTCAGGATGCGAACCCCGTGCTGCCGAAGGGGCGCAAGGGCTGCCTCGGCAATCTTCGTAAAGACGCGAGGGGACAGAGATAGCCCGAATGGTAGAACTGCGTACTGATATGCCCGCCCCTCGAAAGCAAACCGTAGGAACGGTCTGTGTCGAGGTAGAATGGAGACATGGAAGTAGGCGTCCTTCAGGTCGATCGCTGCAAACCAATCGTCTGGACGAACGCATTCGAAAAGGCGTTTCACTGTCAACATCTTGAACGGAAACCGGTGAAGGTAACGGTTCAAGACGCGCAGGTCCAGGATTGGCCGTAGCCCACCGGTCTTTTTGGGTACGATGAAGTACGGGCTGTAAAACCCGGAGTTCATCTCGGCTGGAGGGACAGGTTCGATCGCACCCTTCGCCAGTAGGGTGGCAATCTCCGCTCGCATGACGGGGGCATTGGCCCCGATCATAGTGGAGCGGACTCCCCGGAAGCAGGGAGGAACCTGCGCGAACTGAATCGCGTAGCCGCGCCTGATGGTCCGCGCGACCCAGCGGGACAGCCCTGGAAGCTGAAGCCAGACTTCCAAAAACTGCGCCAGCGGGGTCATTCGGAGCACAGACGTACCCGGTGTGGGCTTGCAGCGATGCAGCGTCACCGGCCCGGACATGGGAGGCTGAGGGGCGTCCCGGTGCGGGGGCACGGTTGACTGCTGCGTCCTGACAGAGGAGACCAGGGAAGGACGCACGTTCCACTGGGGTCTGCTCTGCCAGGAGGCTGGCGACAGAGTGGGATGCGAGTGGCGGGACCCGTGGGTGGCGCGCACTGTCATCGCCGGACTCTGTGGGCTCAGGGATGGGAGTGTTAATTCTTTCTTTGACCAAAATAGGGTGCTGCTGACCCGTGGGCCAGCAGCTGAACAAAGGATTCTCCCCCGGCCCACCATCTCCTCGAAAGAATTTCCCATCCCTGAGCCGTCCGTCTCAGGAGCGCCGCTTGGCCTGGCGTTTAGCGGGGCGCGGGGCGGCCTGAGGGGACTTGGACGCCTTCCTACGGCTTCCTCCACGACCCGGCCCGGGTGAAGGCTGCTGCTTGGACCGGGTGAGAGGGGCGGGAGCCTTAGGAGGGCGTCCTCGGCGTGGAGCAGACTGAGGCGACTGTGCCGGCGGCTGGGTGGAGGCAGCAGCTGGCCGCCGGGGCAGTACGTGTTTTATAGCCTCAGTCTGCTTCTGGGCGATTGAGAACTGTTGGGCAAAGTCCTCAACCGCCCCGCCGAAGAGGCCGGCCTGGGATATGGGGGCATCGAGGAACCGGGTTCGCTCGGTGTCCCGCATATCTGCCAGGTTCAGCCAAAGGTGACGCTCCTGGACCACGTTTGTGGACATCACTTGACCCAGGGAGCGTGCGGTCACCTTCGTCGCCCGGAGAGCGAGGTCGGTGGCGGCACGCAGCTCATTTAAGAGCCCCGGATCAACTCCACCCTCGTGCATGTCCTTGAGGATCCTGGCCTGGTAGACCTGAAGGATCGCCATGGCATGCAAAGAAGCGGCGGCCTGCCCCGCGGCTCTGTGCGATTTCGCCACCAAGGTTGATGTGAATCGACAGGCTTTGGAGGGGTGCTTTGGATCGCCGCGCCAAGTTGAAGCGCTCTGAGGACACAGTTGCATCGCAACAGAACGTTCAACTGGGGGGACCCCAGTGTACCCTTTAGCCGCCGCCCCATCGAGGGCGGAGAAGG
The DNA here is from genome assembly GCA_023566225.1 of Romanogobio albipinnatus. Lineage (NCBI taxonomy): Eukaryota > Metazoa > Chordata > Actinopteri > Cypriniformes > Gobionidae > Romanogobio > Romanogobio albipinnatus. The sequence continues at coordinate 10,685,835 of CM042242.1, read as the reverse complement.
CGGAGGAAGTCGCTGACCGGTCACGGGAAGACAACGGGGACTTCCAGGACCGCGCGAGTTCCTCATGCAGCTCGGGAAAGAAAGGTATTGGGGGCGGGGACTGACGGTTGTCAGCGCGGGCTCCCAAAAACCAATCATCGAGCCTTGAGCGTTCGGGACAGGGCGGAGGGTTCCACTCTATCCCTAAGCTCGCGGCTGCCCGAGACAGCATGGCTGTCAGCTCTGGGTCCGACTCGGGCAATGCTGGAACGCCCGAAGGCGGCAACACAGCCGAGTCATCATCCTCAGAGGACTCGAGCCCACCTTGTGATGCGGTGACCGACATCGCATCCTCCTCTGGAGCGCCAAACGAGATGCGCGGGGGGGCCGAAGCAGGCCCCGCGATCTGCGTCTGGACACTCGCGGGTTGCAGTGTGCAAGACGGGGGTGTGGCCCGAGGCATGAGCGTCGGGGCTTTGTTCCACACCGTAACCGTCAGGTCACCCTGACCACCAGCCGAAGTACTGGGCCTCGGGGACTCAGTAGATCGGGGTGTGGTAGAGGGGACTCTCACTTCTTTACGAAGGTCATGGAGTCTTGACCGCAACACCGCGATGGTCATATTCCCGCAGTGGGAACATGACTCATCCACAAACGCTGCCTGGGCATGCTGAAAGCCCAAACATACCAGACAGTGTTTGTGCCCATCAGAAGAAGAAAGCAACCGGCCACACCCAGAAGTACACGGACGAGACATCCTGAAAAGGACGCGTCACGTGCAAGCTCTTTTAGGAGAGGAAAGCCTCGCAGAGAACGCCGAAGCGCCCAGCGACCACACACCAGCTGTCAGACGGACCACTGCGCAGATCAGCAGGCAGGCAGTATGATGATCACTGGAACGCGCCGTAACACCAACGCCTCTGGAAAGCTGCTCGTCTCAAAGCTTTGTCGAAGACTCAGGATCAGGCTTGAAGGAGTGAAGAGATACTCTTGGCTCCAAAGCAGAAACATAATGCGATGTTGCCAGCGTACTTCCTTATATACCCACGAGGTGGGGCGGAGTTACGCATGCAAATTCCGCATGCCCATGGCATTGGCACTGCCATTGGGCGCTGTTGAATTCTCGAAGATAATTGGCTTCTAAGCGAAACCCCCATTCGTTAGTCACTAACGTACGTCGTAGTGACTGAACGAAAGGGAACCTCTGTTAACAATTCCACTCAAGATGATGGATGAAGCGAGATAAACTACTACTTTAGTATACTTTTTATTATACCTAAAACTAATTTGATTCCAAAAGTATTGATAGCATCAGTGCTGCCACAGTCTTGTCTCATGAATTCAGTGTGCACATGTCCAGTTTATCTGCATGAAACTATTTTTAAACCCAAATACAGATATAATTGCTATTCTTCAGCATATATTGCAAGAAATGCCAGGCTTGCCCTTTTGAGTCTGGACCAAATTACTATGGTAGCCATTATCTGAGGGTGCAGCGGGAATAAAACCATAAGGCCCTTCAAACAGAAAGGCCACGCCATATTGAACTGGTCCTCTGCCTATTAAAAAAACAGAAATGCTGATGCTTGTTTTCCTATATTACACAATTAATCCTGTCAATCCATATTAAGTACACATTATGCTAACGTAGTATATGTATAAAACACCTGGATGCAATCAACCCAATGAGAGAATATAATTTGTTAGTATACTAAATATACTGCCAAAGTGTTTCTCAATCCTATGGAAGCTTGTTTGCACCACTGAATAAAAATAAAAAAGGTAATTGCGACTTTTTTCTCACAATTCTGACTTTTTTCTTGTTGTGTGATGTAAACTTGCAATTTTGAGTTATAAAGTCAGAATTGCGAGATATAACTTTTTCTCGCAATTACGAGTTTATATCTCGCAATTCTGACTTTTTCCTCACAATTCTGACTTTTTTCTCTGAGTTGTGAGATTCCTCCATGACCTGAAAAACCTACTTGACCTGAAATGGTGGTGTCTACGGAAGCCCTGAAGTGAAAAAATTCAATTTCACCGTCATGAATCAGCTTTTTTTGCTGTTTTGCTGATTTCATGTAAATTATTATTATTATTTTTTAAATAACTTCAAGTGACATTGAACTAACATTTAGGGAAAGATCTATAATGTGTTGTGCTGTTAAACAGCAAAAAAAGCTGATTCATGACGGTACTTAAAAACTGAATTTTTTCACTTCAGGGCTTCCGTAGACACCACCATTTCAGGTCAAGTAGGTTATTCAGGTCATGGAGGAATCTAAAATAGGCTGTGTTTGGAAAAGATAGAGATGTAAGTGTTCTCAACATCCTCAACTTTCAATTTTAGATTTATACAATGTATAAAGACAGTTGCATATACACAATATGGTTAAAAAGCACATTACAATACACAAATATATACTATAAGATAACAATACAATACAAAAACACAAATCAATTTGTGACATTGAATGCACAAATAAATCACAGAATCAGAACTATACATGTAAATTCATTGTTGCATTTGCGGACCATCTGTGTCAGCTTAAGGTAAGGCTTGTTTTATTATGTGCCTCCATTATACATATAATTGATCAATTGTTATAGCTAAATATAGTTTCATTCTTCATTTAATTGTTTGTTAAATGTATAGTTGTTTACTCGTGACAACTGAGTAACATATTTTTTTGCATGGCCTACAGAGTTTGCCATGTTTACCCCTGGTTTCACAGACAAGGCCTAAGACTCAGACTAAATTGCATGTTTGAGCTGTTTTAACTGAAAGCAACTTGCACTGACATATCTTAAAATGTGACTCAACATGCACACCAGTAATGTTTTTTTTCTTCCTACGGCATAGATTTATAAAAGCTACTTAAATTCCCTAATTGAACTAATCCTGTTCAATACGGGTCTGGACAGATCAACAGTATGTAAATCTTGGTACTAGATGAAGCGGTGACGACAAGGTTCCAACAGATATACAGTGAGGAAAATAAGTATTTGAACACCCTGATATTTTGCAAGTTCTCCCACTTAGAAATCATGGAGGGGTCTGAAATTGTCATCGTAGGTGCATGTCCACTGTGAGAGACATAATCTAAAAAAAAAAATAATCCAGAAATCACAATGTATGATTTTTTAACTATTTATTTGTATGATACAGCTGCAAATAAGTATTTGAACACCTGAGAAAATCAATGTTAATATTTGGTACAGTAGCCTTTGTTTGCAATTACAGAGGTCAAACGTTTCCTGTAGTTTTTCACCAGGTTTGCACACACTGCAGGAGGGATTTTGGCCCACTCCTCCACACAGATCTTCTCCAGATCAGTCAGGTTTCTGGCCTGTCACTGAGAAACACAGAGTTTGAGCTCCCTCCAAAGATTCTCTATTGGGTTTAGGTCTGGAGACTGGCTAGGCCACGCCAGAACCTTGATATGCTTCTTACAGAGCCACTCCTTGGTTATCCTGGCTGTGTGCTTCGGGTCATTGTCACGTTGGAAGACCCAGCCTCGACCCATCTTCAATGCTCTAACTGAGGGAAGGAAGTTGTTCCCCAAAATCTTGCAATACATGGCCCCGGTCATCCTCTCCTTAATACAGTGCAGTCGGCCTGTCCCATGTGCAGAAAAACACCCCCAAAGCATGATGCTACCACCCCCATGCTTCACAGTAGGGATGGTGTTCTTGGGATGGTACTCATCATCCTTCTTTCTCCAAACACGTTTAGTGGAATTATGACCAAAAAGTTCTATTTTGGTCTCATCTGACCACATGACTTTCTCCCATGACTCCTCTGGATCATCCAAATGGTCATTGGCAAACTTAAGACGGGCCTTGACATGTGCTGGTTTAAGCAGGGGAACCTTCCGTGCCATGCATGATTTCAAACCATGACGTCTTACTGTATTACCAACAGTAACCTTTGAAACGGTGGTCCCAGCTCTTTTCAGGTCATTGACCAGCTCCTCCCGTGTAGTTCTGGGCTGATTTCTCACCTTTCTTAGGATCATTGAGACCCCACGAGGTGAGATTTTGCATGGAGCCCCAGTCCGAGGGAGATTGACAGTCATGTTTAGCTTCTTCCATTTTCTAATGATTGCTCCAACAGTGGACCTTTTTTCACCAAGCTATTGACAATTTCCCCGTAGCCCTTTCCAGCCTTGTGGAGGTGAACAATTCTGTCTCTAGTGTCTTTGGACAGCTCTTTGGTCTTGGCCATGTTAGTAGTTGGATTCTTACTGATTTTATGGGGTGGACAGGTGTCTTTATGCAGCTAACGACCTCAAACAGGTGCATCTAATTTAGGATAATAAATGGAGTGGAGGTGGACATTTTAAAGGCAGACTAACAGGTCTTTGAGGGTCAGAATTCTAGCTGATAGACAGGTGTTCAAATACTTATTTGCAGCTGTATCATACAAATAAATAGTTAAAAAATCATATATTGTGATTTCTGGATTTTTTTTTTTAGATTATGTCTCTCACAGTGGACATGCACCTATGATGACAATTTCAGACCCCTCCATGATTTCCAAGTGGGAGAACTTGCAAAATAGCAGGGTGTTCAAATACTTATTTTCCTCACTGTATAGTAGTGCTTCCCTCAACATGAATTGATTGATAGTGTGAACATAATCACACATTCAACATTATGCAAACAATTTAATGAAGTCTTTTATAAGATACTAATTTCTATTGATCATATAGGCTAAAAGTCTGGGGTTGGTAAACATTTTTTAAATGCTTTATAAAGAAATATCTTATTCTCAACAAGGATTTATTTTATATATTTTAAAAAAACTGTTTCTATTTTAATATATTATAAAACCAAAGCTGAATTTTCAGCATCGTTACTCCAGTCTTCACTGTCACATGATCCTTCAGAAATCATTCTAATACTGATTTTCTGCTCAAGAAACATTTCTTATTATTATCAATGTTTAAAACGGTTGTGCTGCTTAATATTTTTGTGAAAATGGTGATACATTTTTTCAGGATTCTTTGATTAATAGAAAGTTAAAAAGAACAGCATTTATTTGAAATATATCCTGTAAATCTTTTCAAACATCATACATGTCTTTACTCTCACTTTTGATTAATTAATGCATCCTTGCTGAATAAAAGTTTTAATTTCTTCTTCAAAAAAAACGATGAATGGTAGTATAAAGTAAATTTTTTTGGCAAGATATGGTTAGAAATCAGATGTTTAAGAATCATTTAGTTGTACTATTTACTGGAATAATTTAGTTCATGCAGAAAAGATTGGGGTTTCTTTAAAGCTTTTCTCTCTCGTATAATTGAGAATTTACATGAATCCAGATGGTCAGGGTAGGGCTGGTTAGTAAGGGTCAGAAGGCCATTCCGGTCAACATCAAATGGACTTTTTTCCTATCATTTACCTTTAATGTCACCGATTGCTTGTGGGCACTGTCACTAAGTGGTCAACCATAAATATAAACTTAACCATAAATTGCAAACTTTAAAAGTTGACAGGTTGAAAAACAGGGACAGTCACTATATGGAGCAACCTGGGGTTAAGTGTGTTGCTCAAGGGTATAATGGTGATCATTCATATATCGTCCATTGGTTTGGATGCATTAACCATATGATGTATTTGCATGGCACATATAGGTAGTTCATGTAGTAATTATTTTTTAAAGTAAAGATATAAGGACACCATCACCATGCCTGCCATGCACCACGACTCAATAAAAACATATTTATGATTGGTTAAAGCATTCCTCAGATATTTCTCCAGGTTAGCTATTGATGTTTGTATATATCTAGTGGCCTGACAGGTTGTCCAAAAAGCATTGCCTAGGAAGATCAAAGCCAGTCGGCCAATCACAATTCATGGCATGTTCTTTTGACATACCTCTTCAAACTATTTGCCGCCCAAAAGAGGTGAATCCCAGTTGAACCCCTGAAAGTAGTGCAGAAATGATATATATTTTAATGATATATCATTACGATGGCCCTTAAACATGTTTGCACACTTAAGCCACACATTTTTAAAATGCAAAAATGTCATTGCATTAGATAAAATGTCAAACCAAATGCCATTTATTTAAAAGAAAGCACTCTTCACAAGCAAAACATGCTTGTTTTCTAAATGATAGAACATCAGACACACTGTATAAAAATAAGAAAGAAAGAAAAATACTGTTCCCTGTCTGCATTTCTTATCTTCTCTCGTTTGCTTTAATAAAGTTGTCTAATAAAACTACACTGCCTGGCCAAAAATCTATGATTGGATCATTATCGCAGTGATTATTATGTTTCTAGCATGTCATATGTTTGGCAACAGTTCTTCCAACCCTAATTGATGGAGTGTGTAGCTTTTCATTTCTTAAACAACCATGTAGGCAGACACATCATGGCCATATTTCAGGATGACTATGTCAAGATTCATCAGGCTCAAATTGTGAAAGAATGGTTGGGAGGGAGCATGAAGAATCATTTTCACGCATGTGGTACCTCCGAGTCCAGACCTCAAATTCATTGAATGTCTTTGGGATGTGCTGGAGGAGACTTTACAGAGCGCTGGGTTCTTGCATTGGCAATACAAGATCTTGACCAACATTTACACAGTATGGGAATTGTAACTGTTTTAAACAGCATTATTCCAGGTGCCTATCAAACATAATGATTTCCGTAATTTTTTCCGTTGGCCAAATTGAATTTCTGTGAATTGATGCAATTTAATTCACAGAAATTCAATTTGGCCAACTAAAAAATTTAGATGTGAACAGTCACTAAAATATTTTCAATTGGAGACCTGATTTTTTTTTTTTACGGTGTAGTTAATGTGATGAACTGCAGCCAATCAGAAGATATTTAATGCAGTGTCATGTAGAGCACAAATTTGGACCAGTGAGATTTAAATTGTAGGTGGAGCTACTAATAGAAAAAAAAAAAGCCAATTCCAAATGCCATTTGTCAAATGCGTCAAAATTTGAAGCATGGTCAAGTGCCTTCCGCGTCACAACGAAGACGCTAAAGGTACCCCTAGACGTCACTACATCGATGCGTAGGGTGCTCAATTGATTTCAGTTGTTTGCCCAATGCGTCAGATCAAGACACTTCTTTGCATTTGTAAAAGCAGACATGATTTAATGAATATTTATAGGCAACTTTTATATTTTGGAGCAACTAACCCCACTCCTACCCTAAACCTATCCACTTCTAAACAATATAAAACATGTAACATGCAAATAAAAGTACAGTCACATGTATTTATTGCAAAAACTGACCAACAACAGTATAAAAGTATCAACTCATGTTGCATTCCAAGTCTTCTGAAGTCATACGATGTCTTCATGTAAAGAACAGAGTTGATCTTAATGTTTTAATCACTGAAATGATGATCCCGCCGCTCCGTGAACGCACGCACGCACTCAGTCAGTCAGTCAGTCATATCTCATTCAAAAGATATACCTGACTCTTGAGCATGACACGACACTAACACCTTTTCCAGCAACTACCTTGGTTTCCCAGGAGGTCTCCCATCCAGGTACTGACCAGGCTCAACCCTGCTTGGCTTCAGTAGGCAACCAGACTTGGGCCCTATTCAGACAGGATTCGTTTAACATGGAGAGGTGGGGTAAAGTAATAATTACCAGAGCTTCCCAGTGATTTTAGTCCTGTCTGAATGTGCCATCTCAGTTATCATTAAGGACAGATTACGGCGACTTCTGTAAAAAGGTTTTTACCTCAGGTAGTACTAATCCTTTGCGAATAGACCTGTTGTAAATATGTATGTTAATATTCCATCCTTTCCTGTTTAAAAGTAGTTTTTAGCTATTTTTTTCAAGTATGGAGGCACTTGGAAAAAGCATTCCGTTGCACTCTAGGCAGTGGGAAAAGTCTGTGGCAAACCTCAATGTTTTCTGCTTGCATTCAGATTTTTAAAAAAAATGAAACTGCTTTTAGCTCTAGGTAAGAGCCAATTATCAACAGAATCCAATCAGAATTTAATTAACAAATCGTTCGACCGCACATGGATCAGACTTGTTTGTTCAGCACATTCTGCAGATGCTCGATTGGATTGAGATCTGGGGAATTTGGAGGCCAGTTCAACACCTCAAACTCATTGTTGTGCTCCTCAAACCATTCCTGAACCATTTTTGCTTTGTGGCAGGGCACAATGTCCTTCTGAAAGAGGCCAGAGCCACCAGGGAATACCGTTTCCATGAAAGGGTGTACATGGTCTGCAGCAATGCTTAGGTAGGTGGTACGTGTCAAGATTTCCACGTGATGTAAAAGAAAACGTGATTCCTCAGACCAGGCCATCTTCTTCAATTGTTCCGTGGTCCAGTTCTCATGCTCACATGCCCACTGTTGGCACTGTTGGCACTTTCGGCAGTGAACAGGGCAGTGCACTGTGTATTCTGACACCTTTCTATCAGAATCAGCATTAACTTCTTGAGCAATTTGAGCTACAGTAGCTCGTCTGTTTGATCGGACCATACGGGCCAGCCTTCGCTCCCTACGTGCATCAATGAGCCTTGGTCGGCCATAACTCTGTTGCCGGTTCACCGCTGTTCCTTCCTTGGACCACTTTTGATAGATACTGACCACCGCAGATCGGGAACGGCCCACAAGAGCTGCAGTTTTGGAGATGCTCTGACCCAGTTGTCTAGCCATCAAAATTTGGTCTTCGCTCACATCCTTACTCTTGCCCATTTTTCCTGCTTCTAACATCAACTTTGAGGACAAAATGTTCACTTGCTGCCTAATATATCACTGCATGAAAAGTGAGATTTTCGACCCCGTAAACGCCTGTATACTCCTGGAAATCTCCCTAATTTTCGGCAGTTTTCGACAATTTACAGGCAGCGAACGTCGCGTTCGTCTGTGCCACAAATTGTCGTAAACGAACCATGACGTAGGTGGAGAGCCCCCCGCTGAGACCGCGCGGAGGTGCGACGCCTCTAATTTGCATATGAATAGCAGCGAAACCAGAGAGTCAACGGCCAGACTTGAATTTACTCACTCACTATTGGCTGAAGCCACTACATTTAAAAAAGAAAAATCCCTCGTGATTGGTTGGCAGATCACTGCAAACCAATCATTATTGGTCCCCATGGCTCATTATAAATGTAAACCCCAATAATATTAATAAATATATAATTTATGTTGTAATAATTTGTTTTATATTAATGTTATTGTGCTATGAAGTATTCATACCATCAAGGAATATATGGGAAAATTATACGGACCGTGCCGTTTATTCAAAGAAAGAGCATTTATAAGCATACAGCTGTTCATTCAAAGAAAGGGCTTCATTTATAAAACACAGCTGTTTATTCAAAGAAAGAGCTTTATTGTTAAACACACAACTATGTACAGTGCAGCAGTAATGTAATGTAAAGTTCGGCGTGCTCCAGGCTGCGAGAGCGGTGGCCGCACAATCCTTCCAGACACCCCGTCAACAATGCGTCTTCCTCGTCAAACATGAGTTCAATGGTCGCGGACTTCCACATGTCCACATGTCCACCTCATCCAGCACACTCTCGCTTCCAGCAACTGTAATACAATCCATAAAGACAATAAGCAACCTGAAAAATACTCACATTGACAAAAACCGGATCTAATATAATAAATCTTACCCTTTTTCTTCTTGATCGACTCTAAACTTCGAGCTAAACTTCGCAGTTTCCGCCTGCTATGTAAGTTCAGTGTTTGTATCTGAAGCTGCGGCGTGTCGATTCATAATACGTCTTACAGGCAGCTGGAAAACAATTACATGAGACTGGTATTAATAAAAACAGTCACGGTAAAATTAAACTAGGAATGAGAAACACATTAGAAGTTACTTACACACAATTTCGTCGTGATCAGCGGTTAAATCTGGACTCTTGGAAATCGCTCCAAGCAGATAAGAGCTCACGGCTTCGTTATGAGGCGAGGATAGTCTGTGTAAACAAAATGTGCAGTTTTAAGCTCGGATCTATTAACGCACCCATTTCCTTATACAGCTGAATAAAAGCATATTCTTTAAATCGTAACGTTACATTACCCATGCTCTGAGGCAAACTGCAGGCGCTATGAACCAGAGTTGTGAAGACGAAGACAGCCTCCTGAAAATGAGTCGAAAAAGTTGGTCGCGTCCAGGAGTTGAAGACGGCGTCAGGGTTGCCAGGTTTTCACAACAAAACCCGCCCAATTGCTGCTCAAAACTAGCCCAATCTTGTTTCAGGGGGGCATCTCCAGTAAAAATCGCATTTGGGGGGTTAAATATGTGTTTTTTTGGCATGGTTGCCTACTAAAATTCGCATTCCCGGGGCTAAATATCATATAATTGGGGTCGCTTCAACCCGCGGACATGAAAAACAGCCCGCGGCAACTGTGTTGAAGTAGCCCAATTCCGCGGGAAAACCGCGGACTTGGCAACACTGGACGGCGTCCTGTCATTGTTGATCACGAAAAAGGAAAGCACAAAGCAGCAAAAAAAAAAAAACGGTTTAAAGCTCGTCTTCTACGCGCCCGGGGCCAAATCTCTTTATACGAAACGCGTGACTTATGACTGTTTCAACACGCACTGTTTGTCCGCGTCAACGCAGCAATTTTTTACGTGTTTCTTTTGTATGTGTAGACACGCACATTTTGGTCGTGTAACAGGCATACACACACAGTCGACGCACAGTTTTAACATGTTAAGAAGACACATTTGAACGTGTTTCTTAACGCGCACATTCTGTACATGTCGAAGTGTAATTTTTTTTTTTTAAAGCAGACTTACCTTTAGATGTAGCCTAGGCTACATACATATTAATATAAGATATTAATTAATTGCTTAACTGACTACTGTGCTAGAGTAAAGTAGCCTAATGTTACAATGTATATTAAGTAAATGCTTAATTATACAATTATTATAATTTAGCTATATATAATTTCTAAAAGTATATATAGGCTAATTTACACAGCACATATTTATAACTGAAAACACACACACACACACACAACTTTATTCACTTTCACATAATAATGTTTTTGTAATTTGGTGTTTAGTTTGTTTATACTGTTCTGTCTCTGTTTTGTTTCCAGGAACATCTGATGAGTGCTATAATAAAATGACTTCATTATATTTAAAATATGTTTTGATATACATTTTATTTATATTATTAATATTTTATTTACCCATAACGTGTCTTTAGGAAGCCATAAGTTATAGAGACAAGAATAACTTTTGCCATTTAAATGCCACATTAATTTACTGAGGACCCATACAGCCAATGATCATGTGTGAAAACACTTATACATAAATTGATCACTTAGAAATCAAAACTAAGGTTTGAGAAAGAAAGAATATGCATACAACAAAATATATTGTTTCATAGCAGCTTCAGTAACAAGTTCAAAACAAATTCTGCTGTAAACCGGCTCTAACAAGCCAATATAGTGTCAATATTCAGCTCAAGTGACTTCAGTGTTGATTCAGTTCAGTTGATTTCAGTTCAACTGATTTCAGTTCAACTGTAAATTCCTCAGTTGTGCATATTTGTGTGTAGTTAGATATATGCAAAAACAACATTTTTGGAAGAGTTAAAATAGTTTTGCACAAAGTGTTGCTTTTGCAAGCGATGTCTGATGTTTTGCATGTTGTGTGTTTTGTGTGTAGAGTTACAAGAAATGGAGCCATATTTTCAGAAATTGTGTGTAAGCAATGACATACAGAGTAATTAATCTACACTGTGAGCCCGGACAAGTTGAATCTACTTAAAAAATTGGAGCAAACTGGTTGCCCTAAAAATTTAGTAATGTGAACTAAAACGAGTACATTTAACTTAAATTTAAGTTAACATTTTAACTTAAACTTTAAACTTGTTTTAGTTAAAAAAATTCAGAACCTAGATAAAACTCCCCCTGCTGCTACTCTGATTTGCATTTGTGTAGCTCACAGCATGTTCATTTACATGATAAAGCCTCCCCTAGAATTAAGGGGAGGGGGGGTCATGGGGGGACAACTGCCAAGCAAGGCCCACGTCAATTTCCGTCAATTTCCGGCAGTTTTCGGAGTTGCCTGCAAATTGCCGTGCACAGTCGTAAACCTGAAGTTTCACGGCAATCTACAGTGCCACATACTGACGAAAATCCCACTTTTCATGCAGTGTATCCCACCCACTAACAGGTGCCGTGATGAAGAGATCATAATGTCATGCCTGTATATAGGTTATATATAGATTATATGTTTTTGGGCACATGATATCAGGAAGCAACTTAATATGCACAATTGCACATGATGACAGGGAGGTGACAGCGGTGTGTAAATCAAGTTACCCCTCCCACTTCTGCTAGTTTTACTGAGATTTCTTATCCCGTGCAAATTGGCCATTAATATTACAGAATGTGGTCAAATTACATTACTCCATCTACCCTTGTAAAACTAATCCCGTCCAAATAGGGCTTTGGGATACAGGGTGATATGTAGGTGTAGCTTTAGCTTAGGTGACAATTAATGAATGCAAAAGCGGATAGAGCAAAACAAAACATGAATTATAAATCTTGAATGAGAAGTTTTCAAGAAAAATGTTGGAGGATTAATTGAGTCGAACTCGACTCTCTTGTGAACGTGCATATACGGCTGCTTCCAGAAGCCAGTGATTTATAGTTTATAAAGTTTTAAATATGGATCTTTTTCTTACAAAAACCCATCTCTTCGCTTCAGAAGGCATGTATTAACCCAGATTACTCAGATTACTGTATCTGAGTATGGATTTATGATGGATGGATGGATGGATGCGCTTTTTGGAGCTTCAAAAACTCTATTCAATGCCATTACAAAGCTGGGAAGAGCCAGGATATTATTTAATATAACCCTGATTATTTTTGGCTGAAAGAAGAAAGTCATATACACCTAGGATGGCTTGAGGGTGAGTAAACTATAGGATAATTTTGTTAAATCTAGTGTAGCAATCATCATAATTATGGGAGATATGCATTACTTTTCGAAGGCCGATGCGAAACCCTTTGCTACATCCCTGTATAAATCAGTTGTGTGGAGGCCTGACAACTGAAGCTTCATCAGAAAGATATGCAAGAGTGGAATATAAACAGTTATGTATAATATACCTCTATACTGTTACCCTTCAGACTATGAGATCAGAGCATTGCATGAGAGCAGAATGAGTGAGTGAGGAGCGTTTCTGACTTTCAGAGGTCCAGGGGCTGCACTGCAGTCGCTCTCATGCCTGACATGCCACTGAGACTATGATCACAGGCAACATCTGTCACATTTATCTCGGACATACAGTTATCTACCTGAAATGCAGCTGACCTGTCACAAATCTACCGAAGGGCACTCTACAAATCTATGCGTTTTGTTAAAAATACACCGCCACAACGTCAGAGGGCTGCTATCATAGATTTGTCATGTGAAATATTGCTATTCAGCTTCATTCAGTTCCCTTGGTCAAACTGAAAAAACAAATGAAACAAATTGAAATTCTTGCACTATTTTAACAAGGTTAAATGGTTTTTATGTTGTACTACCCAGGGTTATTATAGCATATAAACCTTTAAATAAATAACAATTTGTTACTTGAAATAAACAATAGGGTATGAATTTTCAGACTATGAGAAAGAACGACATAACAACAATGAAAAAAGTTTCCATGGCAACCAGAGGTAAAGAAAAAATGATAGTCACAGAAATAATTATGTTTTAGTCATACCCGAGCACTTTAAACTTTATTGTGCGTGTGTATGTGTTTTACCTGTGTGAAATCTGAGGCAAAACAGGACAAATCGTATTTTTTGGGAATGTATGGTGAGTATAATATAGCATGGTATATATGGTAAAATCACGGCAAGCATACTATATATCACCACAGACAAGAACTGGCAATGTGTTGCAATGTGACACTACCCACAATCCCTCGCAAACTGATTATATGGCTATAAAAAGAAATGCCAAAATAGTAACATTTGTAATTTTAGCTAAACGTCTTGAGTTTCTGCAGCTTTCATTGAGAGGGTGCATGTGTAAATGTGTGTGTGTGTGTGTGTGTGTGTGTGTGTGTGTGAGTGTGTGTGTGAATTAGATGGGTGTAAGAAGAAAGCGTGTGTGTGTGTGTGTGTGTGAGTGATGAGCCACAGTGCACGGTTTCATTAGGGGGCAGATGGCAGCACTCAAGTCGGAAGTGACTGACATAATGGCTCGACCAGGCCGACAGGCTGTGTGTGTGTGTGTGTGTGTGTGTGTGTGTGTGTGTGTGTGTGTGTTTGCATTTGTTCACAGATTGAAAATCTCCTATCCACTTGCCCATGCACAGAATCCCCTTTTGCCTGTTTAATTCATGTGTTTGAGTGAGGTTAATTTCATAATTCAATGGGTATTTAAGGGAATATTCAATGGGAATATAATTCAATTTAATTTAAGGTTTTTAAAACAATACTGCGTTTATAGCTAGTAAACATGCCTTTAAGTGTTGTTTTGAATATTTGTAGATGAGTAAAACATTATCCGGTGGTCTCACATAAGTCTAATACTTTTAATAGCAAAGGACCACGGCACAACCATGAATGTTGGAGAATTATTTATCGATGAATAGGGAGAGGATGAAGGGGAAGAGAGAAGGGGATGGTAGTGAGGCTGATCTGGGCATCTGGTGTTGGCTGCCGGGAGACTCAGAGTAGGGGCATCATCTCAGTTAAATGTAGGCCGAGTGATAAGACCCCCCATCACATTGCAGAACTTATTTTTTCTTATAAGTTTTGTTTGTAATAAATACAGTCTTGATTAATAAAGTAATCAGAATCTCTGATGTGAGTCTGTGGTCAGTCTGGATCTTGTTAAACGTGTCTCTCCTCCTTCAGTGCAAATTCATATTCTTCTGTTTATGCTGCCTGTTTAAATAAAGATCCCGTCTGAATGATATATTGCAAAAACAATATTAGGGCTTGCAGTGTATGCGTAGCAGGCGTTGACACCAAAAACCTTCATTCAAATTCATTATGACTGGTGAATGAAGACTAGATTCAGTTTGTTTTTGCTGCATCGAGAGATTTATTTAGTGGAAAAAGCATCTTACCAAAAAAACCCCCGTATGACCTATAGGTTTAACCTCTTATTGAATGAAAACATGTTTTGTACATTGTGTGGGTGTTGCTAAAATACAGTTGTAAACTCAAATATACAAGCTGTTCTCAAGTATAAAATTGGCAGATTAAACTTCATAATGCAATGTGCATAATTATTATTCATTTTGTATAATTTGTGCTAGAGCTTTTAGTATCACAAGGTTGAAAGTTTTAGCTTGGTGTTAAAATTAACACTACAGTACGTAATGTGTTATAGAAAGGGTGTGTGTGGTTCAGGTAAACCTTACGTTATGAGAACAAAATGTCCCGATCTGAAATCTGAAATCCTTGTCAATGTGGGGACATTTTTTTGTCCCCATGAGGAAAACGGCTTCTAAATCAGACTAAATGATATTTTTTGAAAATGCAGAAAGTTTTCGGTTTTGGGTTAGGGGATAGAATATACAGTGTGTACAGTATAAAAAGAAAATCATTATGTCTATGGAAAAAACATGTTTTTCTACCCCGGTGGGGACTTTAACCTGAATGCACACAGACTCGTGGGGACTCTTGCCACCATGTGGAACTAAATTGAGGTCCCCATGAGGAAGCAAGCTTATAAATCATACAGAATAAGTGTTTTTGAAAATGTAAAAATGCAGTGTGTAATGGGTAGAGTTAGTGTAAGGGGAGAGAATATACAGTTTGTACAGTATAAAAACCATTACGTCTATTGAGAGTCCCCAAAAAGATTGCAAACCAGACGTGTGTGTGTGTGTGTGTGTGTCTGTGTGTGTGTGTGTGCGTGCATGTGTGTGGTTCATGGTGTGTTCTTCTCTTCTGCTGCTTGACCATTTATTGCTGGAAACCTTTGACACAATCTTTGAAGGTCCACAAAGATAAAGGCATTCTCGCAGATGTTGATCTTGCTGTTTTTCATAACATAATACAGGATTGCGTGGTTAAAGGGTTAGTTCACCCAAAATTGAAAATTCTGTCAGTAATTACTCACCCTCATGTTGTTCCAACCATGTAAGACCATCGTTCATCTTCGGAACATAATTTAGTATATTTTTGATGAAATCTGAGAGCTGTCTCACTCCTCCATAGGCTTTCAGAGGGACTGAAACTTGATGGCCCAGAATAGTAAGTAAAAACGTAATTTAAGGAGTCCAAATGACTACAGTGGCTCTGTATTAAGTCTATCATGCGACGAAAATACTTTTTGAGCGGAAAAACAACAAAAATAACGACTTTATCCCACTATTATTGTTGTTCAATTTGAGCCTCTGACGCCACGACGCATGCGCGAAAACGGCGTTCTTCTTCTACTACTACTAATCTCAGTTTTCGCGCATGCGCATCAAAAATATACTAAATTATGTTCCGAAGATGAACGAAGGTCTTACATGGTTGGAACAACATGAGGGTGAGTAATTACTGACTTTATTTTCAATTTTGGGTGAACTAACCCTTTAAGAATGACCGTTGGACAGTTTTATTTTTGATAAACTTAATAATTTGTCTGCTGAGTAAGCCAAAGTGTTTTTAAATAAATGCCAAATGAAAAATAAAACTTTGATCAACAGATTTAAGTGTCTAAGTAAGTTTAGAAATCTACAACGAAACAGTGTATATTAATATCGAATATACAGCAAGTACTGTAGTTACAGAGCCAGGGCGAGTTGAAACCATGAAAAAATGCCTTTGTGCTAATCTGCTTACTCAAAAGTTAAATTGCAACTAGCCTACAGATAGAAAAGCATCTGAAAACATAACAGAATGTCTCATCACAAATCACATTATAAACCAGACCTGACCTTTTACTTGCTTACCTCAACATTGATTTTTATCCTGCAGATGCTGTAGCCTATATATTTGTACAGTGTTGGTCATGCATGATAGTGATTTAACTTGTTTAGCTAATATTTTAGGTTAAACTTGGTTAACTTACATTCATCTCCTCCCCTGTTTCAAATAATATTGATTTCTGCTGTAATTTTAGACGTTTCAGCTATATTCATCGTGTTTAGTCTGAAGATGAACACATATTACTGTGCATATCATTCACTCCCATATCTGCCAGTGCACTGGGGTTGTAAAACCCTCCCATTGAGGGAGGCAGAGCGTCGGGAGGGATGGATGACAGAATGACAGCAGTGCGCGCGGAATAAATGCTCGCGTACCGGAGCGGCAGGAGCGCAGAGCTTCTCACGCGCTGCGTGTTTATACAGCGGCTCGCTCAGACATGCCACGCGTCTTCTGAGTGGGACATCAAGAAACAAAAGTCTTAACCTTCCATCGGAATATTGGCAGGGGGATAACCGCACTGTTTGAGGCGAGATTTATAGCTTTTGAAAGTGGAAAGGTAAGTTGCGTTGTTTTTTGTTTAGTTTTTTTTTACTGTCAAAAGTACATTTTAGTATTAATTCCACATGTTTTGTGAAATGCATACTGTATATACGATGCTGCTTTGTGAAATGGGCATGTGGAGTGGCTGTAGCTCGTGATGCAACTGGTGTGTCCTGTTGAACATGCATGCATGGCTGCAGGTCAGTGTTTCTGAGAACTCCTCATAGTTAACGCACATTTATTATCATTTGGTTTTAAAAAGGACTATAAGCTGTAATTGATTGAGTGTATTTGCATGTGAAGTTCTTGCCTGCTTTTGAGAACTGAGCATGTGTTTCTATGCTAAGATAATGGAACTTATACAGGTTTGAAGCATGCACTTTGTAGTATTTATTGACCTTTTTCTGCTTTATAGCAGAAATATATGTGCATGAGATTTATTTCAACATTATTCTAACGGGTTACTGATTTCACAAATGAATTAATTTAGCATTTTTAAATAAAGTTACCTCATAATCTGTGTGCAAAGCATCTGTATCTGAATAGTAAAAAAAAAAACTTTCTTACTCTGGGAATTGTGTATCATACATCTTGGTAAATCATGCTATTATTAGGATATCACAAGATTCTCCAATACATGTTTGAAGAAATATGAGCTATTTACCTGATCTGACAGTTAAATTGCTTTTAATAATGAAATAATGTAGTCAGGTTGATTCAGTTGATTAAATATTTGAAATTAAAATTAAAACCAGGTAAGACAGCACAATGAAGCAGATTTGCACAAACAGTGCAGCCTACCAGCAAAATGTCAATATGTCTATACTAATAGAGGGATGTACTGTGTTCCTTTAAGAGCTTATGATTTTCTCAGTGGGATATGTCATTGTAATCTATAACAAATGCGTTTTTGTTATTTTAATTAGAAATGTCGCATTTTGACAGAATTGGACAGTAGTTGTTCACACGAGGCCATATGCGTTTCATGCTGCCAAGAAAGGCGAGATGCAGGAAGAATGTAGATAATAAGTGTTTCTTACATGAACGTTTAATTGAGACTGAGGATGATGCTCATGAAGGAAATGCTATTGGCTTGTCAACAGAAAGGAAAGAGGGAACTGAAGTCTATGTTCACAGCTTGTACGCTGTGATGTGAGTCACCACTCAATCATTGAAATTATTAAAAAAATATATATTGGGACGGTTTGAACTGAATTACTTTTTCTTAGAAATAATTCAAAGTAAAGCAATAGTTCATGCCAAAATAAAAGAAAATTTGCTTGTTATTTACTCCCCCTCGTGTCGGTCCAAACCTGTATGATGTTATTATATTTCTGTGGAACAAAAACAGAATTTGGAGGAATCTTCACAACTTATGCTCTATATTTAAATTCTTCTGAAGCTGTACAATAGTTGTTTTTTTTGTATGAGAACTAGACTGAAATTGAATTGAATAATGTTCATTATTTGCTGATAAACGTCTCCTCCAGTGAGCTGAAAACTCAAGAACCAGCAGATAGATATAATAAACGAGTCATTCAGTCTGATTTGTGAACCAGATCAAGAGTTCATTGACAAAATTCAAAATTCATTCACAAATCGGACTGATCAACGCATAGTCATGGACTACTTTCATGTCATTTTTTTGGCTTTTTGTTCCATGAACATATGAAAGAATGCAAGCTTAGAACAAATTATTTTTGTTTAACTACTCCTTTAAACCCGTTCTTACAATACTTATTATATTCAGACATAGTTGGAACTTATTGAGGGTCTGAATATTTTCTTAAATGTCACAGGATGCCATTACAGTGAATTTGACTAGCCTATATTGTTTTGCATCTCTGCATGTCTTTGTCTGCCGTGGCTGACACATTTGACATGTTGCTCTCCTTTTTGTCACATTCAACTCAATTGCAGATCAGCGCTGACGCACACTAAGACACAATGCAGGAATCTGATCCCAGCGTGTGTCAGCTGCAGCCCAACATCATCTCAGTGCGCCTCTTCAAAAGAAAGATCGGTGGGCTGGGCTTTCTGGTCAAACAACGCGTGTGCAAGCCGCCCATCATCATCTCTGACCTCATTCGGGGCGGGGCAGCAGAAGAATGTGGGCTGGTCCAAGTCGGAGACATCGTCCTGGCCGTGAACAACAAGCCTTTGGTGGACCTGAGCTACGAACGTGCACTCGAGACCCTGAAGAACGTGTCGCCCGAGAGCCACGCTGTCCTGATCCTCCGTGGACCTGAGGGCTTTACCACTCACCTGGAGACCACGCTGAGCAGTGACGGTAAACCCAGAACGGTTCGCGTCACCAAGCCCGTCAACCCCACTCAGAGCAGGCCGTGCGAACGATGCTCGCCCCTCACACCCAACATGACCAAAGAGCTCAGGGCGATAGAGAACCTGTCCTCTGCCTACACTCCTGGGAAAGAACCGCGGGAGGACAAACCCCTGATTCCCCTGCTGGCCCAGGACTCTCTGCTCAGAGAAGGCGGCCATTCAGCCCTCCTCCTTAATGGGGTGGAGGAGAACAACGACCTGCTGAAGGAGATTGAGCCAGTGCTGAAGCTCATCAAGAACAGCAAAAAAGAGATCAATGGAGAAGGTCAGAGAGTCATAGACAGGAAGGATGTCGAGGTGCAGGTGGAGAGGTGAGTGATGTCTTTAGTGCAACATACAGTAGGCTCACTGGAAATACATGCCTCTACCTACACTTTTCCAAAAAATTATGATTACGAGGGCAGATTATCAATTAGTAAAGACTTATTTTTGCACAGTTTCTTCCACAATATGCTGTTTCCATCTGAAATAAACACAAGAGGCAGTAAAGCGGCAACAATTTGTATTAATTTCAAACCAATTATACTTACAGAGGCAGATAATTAATTAGTAAAGACTTATTTTGCTTAGTTCCATCCACAATACTGTTATTATGACCTAAAACACTATAGCACATAATCTGTTAACTTGAATTGCATGGAAATACATGCTTCAACTGCCTTTTTTGCAAAACTCCAAAAACTGAAATAAACAGTAGAGGCAGTAAAACACCAACAAATTGTATTTATTTAACCCAAATTATTATTATGGTGCACATGATCAACTGTTAAAGACTTTGTTTTCCCATTTATTGAGTGACAGAGGAACGATAATCGGGAGGAATGGCAGAGTAAACATGATTAGACTAATGTGAGCAGGGATTTACTCATCTCACTTGCTCAAAAACAGATTCAGTATTCCTCAAAATGAATAAAAACTGTGAAATGCAAACTCAGAATATTACGTACACCTGCAATGATTAAATACATTAAATTACACAAACATACTGTATGTATGTAATCTCACTTTATTAACCAATGTCTTTGCTGCTGACCTTTGATGATCCAATCAACCAACCATTTGGTGTGAAAGGGCTTTTTTACATTTGCCCAAACTTAAAAAAAAATTAAAATACAAAAAAGCAAGCACAGCCCAGGTGAGAAAAAGTAGCGCAAATGTAATGTAACATTACTTTTCGTAAAAAGTAAGTAGTAACTAAGAAACGCAATATTGTAAATGCATTACCATATTAAAGGTAACTTTCCCCAACACTACTTACAATACACTGAATGTTATTGTCCACTGGTGTGGATGCTAAAATAGTTATCATTACAGTCATCTTTATAGTTATCGTTCTTGGTGTGAACAGGCCTTTAGATTTAGGGTATGTATGTGTACGCTATTTTCAAACTCGATACAGCATTTTTTTTCACAGAATCACAGTTTTTCTCAATGATCCCGGGTTGCATTAGTGGTCTCACGCAGATAACTTTTAACTTTTAACTGTCCATGAGAATCAAAATAACGCAGCATTGTCTTTGTAGATTAAAGCAAAGCATTTTATGCATGCAAGCTCCCTGTGCATGAGAATCGACAAATAATGTGTCATCATCTTTGTAGAGTAAAGGCAGCCCTGTGCACGAGAATCAACAAATAACGTGGCATCGTCTTTGTAGAGTAAAGGCGGCCCTGTGCACGAGAATCAACAAATAACGTGGCATCGTCTTTGTAGAGTAAAGGCGGCCCTGTGCACGAGAATCAACAAATAACGTGGCATCGTCTTTGTAGAGTAAAGGTGGCCCTGTGCACGAGATTACAAGGACGATGCCACGTTATTTGTTGAGAGTAAAGGCGGCCCTGTGCATGAGAATCAACAAATAACGTGGCATCGTCTTTGTAGAGTAATGGCATCCCTGTACACGAGAATGAACAAATAACGTGCCATCATCTTTGTAAAGGTGGCCCTGTGCACGAGAATACAAAGACGATGCCACGTTATTTGTTGAGAGTAAAGGCGGCCCTGTGCACGAGAATCAACAAATAACGTGGCATCGTCTTTGTAGAGTAAAGGCGGCCCTGTGCACGAGAATCAACAAATAACGTGCCATCGTCTTTGTAGAGTAAAGGCGGCCCTGTGCACGAGAATCAACAAATAACGTGGCATCGTCTTTGTAGAGTAAAGGCGGCCCTGTGCATGAGAATCAACAAATAACGTGGCATCGTCTTTGTAGAGTAAAGGCGGCCCTGTGCACGAGAATCAACAAATAACGTGCCATCGTCTTTGTAGAGTAAAGGCGGCCCTGTGCACGAGAATCAACAAATAACGTGCCATCGTCTTTGTAGAGTAATGGCATCCCTGTACACGAGAATCAACAAATAATGTGCCATCATCTTTGTAAAGGTGGCCCTGTGCACGAGAATACAAAGACGATGCCACGTTATTTGTTGAGAGTAAAGGCGGCCCTGTGCACGAGAATCAACAAATAACGTGGCATCGTCTTTGTAGAGTAAAGGCGGCCCTGTGCACGAGAATACAAAAACGATGCCACGTTATTTGTTGAGAGTAAAGGCAGCCCTGTGCACAAGAATCAACAAATAACGTGGCATCGTCTTTGAAGAGTAAAGGTGGCCCTGTGCACGAGAATACAAGGACGATGCCACGTTATTTGTTGAGAGTAAAGGCGGCCCTGTGCACGAGAATCAACAAATAACGTGGCATCGTCTTTGTAGAGTAAAGGCAGCCCTGTGCACGAGAATACAAGGACGATGCCACGTTATTTGTTGAGAGTAAAGGCGGCCCTGTGCACGAGAATCAACAAATAACGTGACATCGTCTTTGAAGAGTAAAGGTGGCCCTGTGCACGAGAATACAAGGACGATGCCACGTTATTTGTTGAGAGTAAAGGCGGCCCTGTGCACGAGAATCAACAAATAACGTGACATCGTCTTTGAAGAGTAAAGGTGGCCCTGTGCACGAGAATACAAGGACGATGCCACATTATTTGTTGAGAGTAAAGGCGGCCCTGTGCACGAGAATCAACTAATAACGTGGCATCGTCCTTGTATTCTCGTGCACAGGGCCGCCTTTACTCTACAAAGACGAGGGCCGCCTTTACTCTACAAAGACGATGTCACGTTATTTGTTGATTTTCGTGCACAGGGCCGCCTTTAATCTCAACAAATAACGTGGCATCTTCTTTGTAGAGTAAAGGCGGCCCTGTGCACGAGAATACAAAGACGATGCCACGTTATTTGTTGATTCTCGTGTACAGGGATGCCATTACTCTACAAAGACGATGGCACGTTATTTGTTGAGAGTAAAGGTGGCCCTGTGCATGAGAATCAACAAATAACGTGGCATCATCTTTGTAGAGTAAAGGCGGCCCTGTGCACGAGAATACAAGGACGATGCCACGTTATTTGTTGATTCTCGTGTACAGGGATGCCATTACTCTACAAAGACGATGGCACGTTATTTGTTGAGAGTAAAGGTGGCCCTGTGCATGAGAATCAACAAATAACGTGGCATCATCTTTGTAGAGTAAAGGCGGCCCTCGTCTTTGTAGAGTAAAGGCATCCCTGTACACGAGAATCAACAAATAACGTGGCATCGTCTTTGTAGAGTAAAGGCGACCCTGTGCACGAGAATACAAAGACGAAGCCACGTTATTTGTTGATTCTCGTGCACAGGGCCGCCTTTACTCTCAACAAATAACGTGGCATCATCTTTGTAGAGTAAAGGCATCCCTATACACGAGAATCAACAAATAATGTTTCTCGTGCACAAGGCATCGTCTTTGTAGAGTAAAGGCAGCCCTGTGCACGAGAATCAACAAATAACGTGACATCGTCTTTGTAGAGTAAAGGCGGCCCTGTGCACGAGAATACAAGGACGATGCCACGTTATTTGTTGAGAGTAAAGGCGGCCCTGTGCACGAGAATCAACAAATAACGTGGCATCGTCTTTGTAGAGTAAAGGTGGCCCTGTGCACGAGAATCAACAAATAACGTGACATCGTCTTTGTAGAGTAAAGGCGGCCCTGTGCACGAGAATACAAGGACGATGCCACGTTATTTGTTGAGAGTAAAGGCGGCCCTGTGCACGAGAATCAACAAATAACGTGACATCGTCTTTGTAGAGTAAAGGCGGCCCTGTGCACGAGAATACAAGGACGATGCCACGTTATTTGTTGAGAGTAAAGGCGGCCCTGTGCACGAGAATCAACAAATAACGTGGCATCGTCTTTGTAGAGTAAAGGTGGCCCTGTGCACGAGAATACAAGGACGATGCCACGTTATTTGTTGAGAGTAAAGGCGGCCCTGTGCACGAGAATACAAAGACGATGCCACGTTATTTGTTGATTCTCGTGCACAGGGCCGCCTTTACTCTCAACAAATAACGTGGCATCGTCTTTGTAGAGTAAAGGCATCCCTATACACGAGAATCAACAAATAATGTTTCTCGTGCACAGGGCATCGTCTTTGTAGAGTAAAGGCGACCCTGTGCACGAGAATACAAGGACGATGCCACGTTATTTGTTGAGAGTAAAGGCGGCCCTGTGCACGAGAATCAACAAATAACGTGACATCGTCTTTGTAGAGTAAAGGCGGCCCTGTGCACGAGAATACAAGGACGATGCCACGTTATTTGTTGAGAGTAAAGGCGGCCCTGTGCACGAGAATCATCAAATAACGTGGCATCTTCTTTGTAGAGTAAAGGCAGCCCTATGCACGAGAATACAAAGACGATGCCACGTTATTTGTTGAGAGTAAAGGCGGCCCTGTGCACGAGAATCAACAAATAACAAAGACGATGCCACATTATTTGTTGATTCTCGTGCACAGGGCCGCCTTTACAAAGACGATGCCACGTTATTTGTTGATTCTCGTGTACAGGGATGCCTTTACTCTACAAAGACGATGTCACATTATTTGTTGAGAGTATAGGCAGCCATAGATAGATAATGCAAACAAGGTGGGAAAAAATCACAATGTAGATTGCAAATAAAAGCAAGAAACTGAGATTTTTGTTGTTGGTTAAATTTTGAAAAAACAAAAAAAATTGTCAAACATTCTGTCAGTTTTTCAAACTCCAATATTCATTTTCTCAGTTCCACTTTCAACATTCCACTCCTTACATTTATAAAATAATCAAGGTACAAAATAATCTAGGTATTATAGGAAACCTCTAAACCTTTCAGTATATGTGCAAATATAGGTTATGAATGCATTCTTCATTTTGGATTAAAGTTCTGAAGTGACATTTAAGAAGCAAAGATGAGTCTACAAACCTGACTTAACATCACTTTTTCCCAGAAATATTGTTTTAAATGCGTCAAGTGGTATTGACTCAGAAAAGAGTTCTCTTAAAGCATTATTGGTTTAATACATATTACATTATTGGTTTAATACATCATATTGGTTAAACAAATCAAGACATCCTGCTCTTAGAATTAATTTTACTATTTTATATAAAATATACTCTTTGTCTTTGTTACAAAAATATCTTCTAAACATTGCTAAACAGATTGACACAGTTATTGTACATTGTGACTGTGTGACAATGAAGCCCCAATGTATTTCCCCTATTTTTATTCACATGGAATATGGTTTATGAATATCTAGCCAGATTTTATTTGATGCTTCATGCTTCAAAAACTACATTTTTTGGGAGAGTTCAGTTTTTCTTAGTGCATATACTTTTTCTATGAGTGCATTTTGTGTTTATTTGGTGAGCTGTGAGTGAGTGATCGGTACATAGTATATTTATTCCATTCAGTCTTTGAAATTACTCTTGCATTGAACTTGCATATTACGCTTAAGTGAACAGGGAGTACAAACAGGCAGTGTGAGAAGCTTCCAGCAACATCAAAAATAGAATGGATAAATATAGACATAAATATTATCATTTTTTGATCACACCCCAGTTTTCACAGTACACCACTTGGTCTAATTAATTACGCCAAAATTATTTGTTACACTCTAGTGCTGTAGTGTTGTCTTATTGTTTAACCGAATGAGAGTTACTGTCAGGATTGTGAAGATCAAATGAACGTCTACTCTGTAAATGCCTCATTGCACAAAACTGATTAGATTTAGTCCTTGTGGTTAATGAATAGCAGCTGCCTCTGTTGAGTGTACAAAAAAGTTTAAGTGTGTAAAAATAATGACGTTTTCCAAACAGGTTTCCCAAACACTCTTCTGCCATTGGTTGGTCAAACAAATAGTCCCGCCCCAAACTCACGCCATTGGTTGAGTCATTGTTGCTCTTGTCGGGCAAGTCTGGATGCTCAAACAAACAAAGAAATGATTAGAAACGGAGTGTTTTATTGTTTGAAAAAGTACACACTTCACCAGATTTCTTTTCTGCTTTACTAAACGAATTCTTATTAGGCTTGGAATTTCAGTCTGGATGGTAAAATGGCAGCATTTCATCCAAAACAAATCATGCTTCTCTCACTCTTCTCACATTTGTGATGAATGTGCTACTATAAGTCCCATCATGCAATGCAAAGTCAGCTAGAAGAAATGTTCTGTAAGTGTTTGATGATTACATTTTTAAATGTGCATTATACATCTGATAGCATGGTTTACTGGGCACTAGCTAAATCTGATTATGAAATAAAATGAGTATTAATGGAATCGAGGCATCAAGTGCACATTGGTAGCCTGAATGTTTTAATGAAATTCAAGTTAAGCTGTATGGATGGCATCTGAGGCATGCGGTTGATTATGACTGACTATAATTGGACTAGTTCCCTCAGTTTATTAACAAAGACATAATACACTTAGACGAATAACAATAGACAAATGTGTTTTGAGTAGTTGTACATACATTTAGACTTGCTTTATTCTGGCTGATGATTGAGGTGTGACCTGAACTGTTTGTGACTTTCAGAGACCTTGGTGTGGGAAATGGACAGAACGCCCAGCTGGCGTCGGATAACGACAGAGTGTTTGATGACCTCTGGAGAAAGGACAACATGCCTACGGTGCTTAACAACCCTTACTCAGAGAGTGACAAGGTAAAATACAGTCTAAATGGCTTTACATGTGGCTTTGAAGGACTGCGAGTGAGTCAGTAATCTATCATTATTTGTTTTTCTGTCAGAAATATTGAAGCTTCACTTACTGTAAATATGGCCTGATCTGTTTGACAGCTGGCAGACAGTCAATGTCCTATTCTTAAATATAATTACAGGACATAGGTCCACAAACATTTTTTTATTTACCTGTACTTTACTGTAAAATGTACTGGGGTTTTAAAGCAGGGGGTTCTCAACTCATGGATCACAATAGGTCTATTCTCTTGGGTCATGGACAGCAGTGTAAATAAGTGCTAATTGACATTCCATAGACATAATGATTTTTATACTGTACAAACTGTATGTTCTATCCTCCTACACAAACCCTACCCCTAAACCTAGCCTTCATCGAAAACTTTCTGCATTTTTACATTTTCAAAAAACATCTCTAAGTATGATTTATAACTTGTTTTCCTCATGGGGACCAAAAAATGCCCCCACAAGGACAAGGATTTCAGATGTTGCCATCTTTGTGGGGACCTTTTCTGCAGAACGACTTCCTTCTGCCACGGCTTCAAATCTCAAGTTGACAGTTTGACAGTTGAGCCCAAGCCTCAGTTACTAATTCTAAAATGACACTTTAGAACTAGTGGCGAAGGAACGTTGAGTCGCTTTATTGAAGCTTATTGTATTATGTAGAGTAGAGTATTATAAGAGAGAGATCGACTAAACGAGTGTATTATCTGCATCTGGTATAGCATTCATTCTTCAGGTTGATGTCCATAATATTATATCCATTTTTAAAAAATCTGTTTGAATGTCCGCTGAGGAAAGTGATATCTTTGTCTTTGTGCTTTTAAAAGTCTTTCCATGACAGCGCAAAAACAACTTTATTCAAATCAAATCAAATCACTTTATTGTCACACAGCCATGTACACAAGTGCAACAGCAGGTGAAATTCTTAGGTGCAGTTCCGAGCAACATAGTAGTCACGACATGACATGTACAACATTTAAAGCAGCATCAGATTACACATCTGATGCGCACACAATTACTCACAGCACAGTAAACTCTACAATAAACAATAAATAATTTACACAGTGTGAGTGTAGATCTCACAGCTTTAAACAATATACACATACTTACAATATACATATACTTTAAACAATATACACTAAACATACATTAAACAGTATACATTAAGCTATAATAATAATAATATACAATGTACAGTATACAATATTATTCACAGTAGAGATCCAATGTACAATAGGTGCTATATGATAAATGATAAATAATAATGATAAATAAATGTATATATAATGTGTGTGTATCTACAGTGGGTTGTGCTGAGTGATATTCTGTCCAGTATGTGTTATGATCCTGATGGATCAGGAGTTAAGTAGTCTGATTGCTTGTGGAAAGAAGCTGTTCTGGAGTCGGCTGGTGCGTGTTCTAATGCTGCGGTACCGTCTGCCTGATGGCAGCAGTGAGAGCAGCCCATGGCTCGGGTGGCTAGAGTCACTGATGATCCTCTGAGCTCTCTTCACACATCGCCTGGCGTAAATGTCCTGGAGGGAGGGAAGCTCACCTCCGATGATGCAGCTGGCCGTGCGCACTACCCTTTGCAGGGCTTTGCGGTTGCGGGCGGTACTGTTGCCGTACCAGGTGGTGATGCAGCCAGTCAGCAGGCTCTCTATGGTGCTGCTGTAGAACCGTGTGAGGATGTGGCGGCTCATTCCAAACCTCCTCAGTCGTCGCAGGAAGAAAAGGCGCTGATGAGCCTTCTTTACAACGGCCTCAGTGTGGACGGACCATGAGAGTTCCTCTGTGATGTGGACACAGAGGAACTTGAAGCTTCTGACTCTCTCCACCGGTGCTCCATCGATGGTGATGGGGCGGTGTTCTCTCTCGTTCCTCCTGAAGTCGACCACCAGCTCCTTGGTCTTGCTGACGTTGAGGGAGAGGTTGTGCTCCTGACACCATCGTGTCAGAGTGTGCACCTCCTCTCTGTAGGCTGTTTCATCATTGTCAGTGATGAGACCTACCACCGTCGTATCGTCAGCAAACTTGATGATGGTGTTGGAGCTGTGGGTTGCCACACAGTCATGTGTGTACAAGGAGTACAGGAGTGGGCTGAGAACACAGCCCTGAGGGGCTCCAGTGTTGAGAGTCAGTGATGAGGAGATGTTACTGCCCATTCTGACCACCTGGCGTCTGTTTGACAGGAAGTCCAGGATCCAGCTGCATAACAAGCTGTTTAAGCCTAGAGCCTGGAGTTTAATGTCAAGTATGGAGGGCACAATGGTGTTGAATGCTGAGCTGTAGTCTACAAACAGCATTCTCACATATGTGTTCCTCTTTTCCAGGTGGGAGAGAGCAGTGTGAATTGTAGATGAAATGGCATCATCAGTGGAGCGGTTTGTGCAGTATGCAAACTGCAGTGGGTCCAGTGAGGGGGGGAGAGCAGAGCAGATGTGGTTTCTGACTAGTCTCTCAAAGCATTTACTGATGATGGGGGTCAGAGCAACAGGACGCCAGTCGTTTAAGCAGGTGGTTTTTGACTGCTTAGGTACAGGAACAATGGTGGACGTTTTGAAGCATGTGGGGACCACAGACAGGGAGAGGGACAGGTTAAAGATGTCCGTGAAAACTCCAGCCAGTTGGTGCGCGCACGCTCTGATCACGCGGCCGGGAATGCCGTCTGGACCCGCGGCTTTACGGACGTTCACTCGCCGGAAGGATCGGGTTACATCCGCTACAGATACGGAGAGTGCACTAACCTCTGTATCTTCAGCCACGAGCTCTCTCTCCGCGAGGGCGGTGTTAGTTCCCTCAAAGCGAGCATAGAAGGTGTTCAGCTCGTCCGGGAGAGAGGCAGCGGTATTCACGGTTGAGTTTGTGTTCCTTTTATAGTCCGTGATGGTGTTAATTCCCCGCCACATGCTTCTGGAGTCGGTGGTGTTGAACTGTCCTTCAACTGTCCTTATTGTATACAACCAGTCACTCATAAAGACGGTTTTTATAATGTAACTTTCAATGAAGTCCATATCAAGTCCACTAACGGACCCTTTCTCAATTCCAAATATAGCATATTATTTATATAAAATAATATTTATTAAACAGCAATATTTAAATTAACAACACTAGCAATTATAAAAGACAATAGGAAATAAATGTAGTTAAACAAATCCTGTACTAGAGTGTTGCTTTTGTTTAAGTTAAATATATTAGAACAAGTAATAGATGAATAATGAACAATGCTAAGAAGACTGTTCCAGAGTTTAGGTGCAAAATAGGAAAAAGATCGACCACCTGCAGTTGATTTTGATATTCTAGGTATTATCAACTGGCCAGAATTTTGAGACCGCAGTAGACGTGAGGGAGTATTATGCGTTAAGAGCTCGCTCAAGTACTGGGGAGCTAAACCATTTAGTGCTTTGTAAGTAATAAGCAAGATTTTAAAATGTATATGTTTAATAGGGAGGCAATGCAGTGTTGACAGAAACGGCCTAATATGATCATACTTCCTGGTTCTAGTAAGAACTCGAGCTGCTGTGTTTTGGACCAGCTGGAGTTTGTTTATTAAGCGAGCAGGGCAACCACCCAGTAGAGCATTACAATAATCTAGCCTTGAGGTCATGAACGCATTAATTAACTGTTCAGCATGTTGCATTGAGAGCATATGTCGTAGTTTAGATATATTTTTTTAAGATGGAAGAATGCAGTTTTACAGATGCTAAAAACGTGGCATGTATAAATATTAGTGCTGGGCAAATTAACGCGTTAAAGTGGGCGATACATTTTTTAATTTTAATGCATTAAAAATATTTAACGCAATTTAAAGCAGCATTTGTTTTTATATAAATTTTTGCCTAGCGTTACATTATATGATGCCAGTTTTGTTGAATATTCTCATAATAGAAATCTTAAATTAGTTAAATAACGTCTTAAATGAATGTGAGAAAATGAGATGCGTGTGACAGCGCGTCAGATCCGCGTCATGTTTGGCAGTGGCCGATCTTAGTGACAGCAGCACTGATGATGTCTGTCATTAATCTTCATCAAAGAACAACGGGAAAAGAGAAAAGATGATTCATCTATATTTAATTTATTATTTATGCAGTTAAGAAAGGTGTTTGATATTCTGTATATGTCTAATAGGGAAGGCCACAGGCAAATATAAAATGTATTACAATGGTTTATTTAAAGATTGTTTTAAAGGTCCCGTTCTTCGTGATCCCATTGTTCAAACTTTAGTTAGTGTGTAATGTTGCTGTTAGAGCATAAATAATACCTGTAAAATTATAAAGCTCAAAGTTCAATGCCAAGCGAGATATTTTATTTAACAGAAGTTCCCTTTCAAAGCCTACAGCGAACGGCTGGCTTGGACTACATCCTGGTACTTCCTTCATAAATGACATCAGTAGAACAGACTAACCTCCGCCCACAAGAATACTCGAAAAAAGGGGGGCGTGGTCTTGTTGCTGTCCCACGTGGAGAAGAGGACGTGTCGCGTGGAGAATTGTTGCGTTTGAGTGTGTTTGTCGCCATGTCGTCTAGACGCTGTTATTTTCATCCCAGAGTCAAATCACCTTTGTTTGGCTTTCCCAGGGACGCTGTAGAGATCATTAAGCGCATACCGGTATATCTCCCGTTAAGAGGCTTGACCTTTCCACGTGCGCTAAGCTGCTGTCGAATCACAACACAGGAACCGCTGGCACAATCAGAACTCGTTATGTATTTCTGAAGGAGGGACTTCATAGAATAAAGGAAGTCATCAGCCGTTTTTAGGACAGTGAAAACAGTGGTATACAGATAAGTAAATTGTGTTAAAAATACTGTTTTTTTACACGCGAAACATGAACACATGTTATATTGCACACTGTAAACACAATCAAAGCTTCAAAAAAACACGAAGAACGGGACCTTTAAGTTGTTGGGCCCTTAAGTCCAAATGACTACAGTGGCTCTGTATTAAGTCTATCATGCGACGAAAATACTTTTTGAGCAGAAAAACAACAAAAATAACGACTTTATCCCACTATTATTGTTGTTCAATTTGAGCCTCTGACGAGAGTTCACGGGAGTGCCACGACGCATGCGCGAGAACTGAGATTAGTAGTAGTAGAAGAAGAACGCCGTTTTCGCGCATGCGTCGTGGCGTCAGAGGCTCAAATTGAACAACAATAATAGTGGGATAAAGTCGTTATTTTTGTTGTTTTTCCGCTCAAAAAGTATTTTCGTCGCATGATAGACTTAATACAGAGCCACTGTAGTCATTTGGACTCCTTAAATTACGTTTTTACTTACTATTCTGGGCCATCAAGTTTCATTCCCTCTGAAAGCCTATGGAGGAGTGAGACAGCTCTCAGATTTCATCAAAAATATACTAAATTATGTTCCGAAGATGAACGAAGGTCTTACATGGTTGGAACAACATGAGGGTGAGTAATTACTGACAGAATTTTCAATTTTGGGTGAACTAACCCTTTAATGTTTCATAGAGACATTAGTATCAGTGATACTGGCCTTCATTCATAAAAAGATGCCATTAAAACACATATTTAAAATATGCTGTCTTTAAATAGTTTCTACATTCATTTGGAGAATAACTGAAATTATTACAATATCAAAATATTAAAAACTCCAAAATTATTAAAAACTTGCGATTGATTACAGAAAACCATGCGATTTAATTAGTTTAAAAAAATGTGCGATTCCAAGCACTAATAAATATATAGTGTATATACACTTTTATAACATTTTTAGTTTTATGACTGATCTGAAGAAATGTAACTTCAAGCTTGTTTTCAAAATAACCTTATAGAAAACACTATATGGGTTTCTTGAACCAACTCACATTTGCTGCACAAAAAAAAAACTTTATTTGGGAGAGTTTCAAACTTTAACCTCATATTTAAAAAATGCAATGTTTATAAAAAACAAAAATACAATACACACCCACATCTGAAATTATCTACAAAATAAGATTTCAATTGAGTCTGCTGCATGTCAAGAAGTTCAAGCAATTAACTGCAGAAGTACTTCAATTCTTCAAGTAACTAACTCTCTAGCGCCTGTCACGTGGTCTTCTCGTTAGCTGCCAGCACAGTGCTGATGTAGCATGTGTTTCTACCGTCCTGGTTGTGGGGGTAGCAGTGCTTACATTTCACATCAGTCCATGACTCTCTCATCTGGCCTCTTGTGACGCATTATCCCTCTGAAAGAAACCGGATGGATGGAGGCGATCCAAAAAAGCAGAGGAATGAATGGATGCAGCTGTGTGGTCCAAGTTGCTCTCTTTCTCTTTCTCTCTCCTTCACGTAATACAGTGTCTGGGGGATGATTAATTGTCAGTGAGTAAGACGAGGAGGGGGAGAGTACAAGAGAAATAGAACGATATGGGACCTAGCATGGGATTGTTGCGCACAATGCCTGACACTATTAGTGAGACAGAAAGATGCAATGACTGCTGAGATGATGTATGAACCCTTAGAGCCTGTCCTAACCAGGCACAAAGTTTTCAGCAACAAACAATTTGTCTATCCGCAATAAGTGCAAAACTGTCGCAGCCAATCAGACAACATCTAATGTAGGCTATGATATATAGTAGTGGCGCTGGGGGGAGGGCTATGTAGTAGCCTGACGTCGTCATACTTAATTCTAGTCAGAATATGAGTCTGATACTGCTCCGTTGGGCTGTGATTATGGGGCGTGTTTCAACCGAACCAGGAAAGACCTCAATTGGATAGATCTACAACCAATCAGAGCAACGGAGCGACGCATAATGTTACTTGTCAAATGTCAACAGAACTCAACTATACTGGGTTGAAGCGACCCCAATTATGTGATATACAGACCCAGGAATGCGAAATTTAGCAGCCGTGCCAAAATAACACATATTTTACCCCCCAAATGCCATTTTTCCCGGAGAACCGCCCCACCCGGAAAGCTATTGGGCTTGTTTTTAGCTAGTTTTGAGTAGCAACTGGGCGAGTTTTGCTGTAAAAACTTGGCAACCCTGTCCGCACGCAAGCTGGAATAAGTTACGTTAGAAGAAGAAGATGAGTGTAAACGATCTTTGCCGGTGTTGTAAAAAAAAAAAAATTTAAGGATACACAGAGTATTTACCAACCCGATCATCATTTCTGAGAGAAATAGTAAAGGTGAATGCATATACGAACAAGTTCTCCGTTTAGGATTAGAACAAATTTAACCCAAGCGCCTTTGATGACGTGGATGATTACGTTACTGTTTATCATCTGTCCATCATCGTCTAAAGCCCGCCCTGACAATTTCATTGGTCCGAACAGTTTCTGTTCGGGCATAATTACTCCTCTACGGATCAAGTCCAGACCGAACTGCCCGTGCAAAAAATTTTGTGGGTGGGGCTAAGTTCGTCTGGCATCCAGGCTAGCTATGCAGTGCAATGTGTAACAAAATATTAAGATTTACACATGTCAGATTAAGAATTAGCCATTATTGCTTGTTGGTGCATTTATTTGCTTCAGGTTAGGACAGAAGCTGAAGTTTTTAAAGTGAAACTGAACTGGAGGATGGAGGAGTGAGGAAATGAGGAAGCATTAACAATAAAGCTCTTTCTTTGAATAAACAGCTGTGTTTTATAAATGCTCTTTCTTTGAATAAACGGCACGGTCCATATAATTTTCCCATATATTCCTTGATGGTATGAATACTTCATAGCACAATAACATTAATATAAAACAAATTATTACAACATAAATTATATATTTATTAATATTATTGGGGTTTACATTTATAATGAGCCAGGGGGACCAATAATGATTGGTTTGCAGTGATCTGCCAACCAATCACGAGGGATTTTTCTTTTTTAAATGTAGTGGCTTCAGCCAATAGTGAGTGAGTAAATTCAAGTCTGGCCGTTGACTCTCTGGTTTCGCTGCTATTCATATGCTAATTAGAGGCGTCGCACCTCCGCGCGGTCTCTCAGCGGGGGGCTCTCCACCTACGTCATGGTTCGTTTACGACAATTTGTGGCACAGACGAACGCGACGTTCGCTGCCTGTAAATTGTCGAAAACTGCCGAAAATTAGGGAGATTTCCGGGAGTATACAGGCGTTTACGGGGTCGAAAATCTCACTTTTCATGCAGTGTTCAGTTGAGTATTGAGACGCTCCCCTTGATTAGATGGTTCAGTTGTGTTTGATCAGGGTTGGAACTGAATTTTGCAGGAAGGTAGATCTTCAGGAACCAGATTGGGATCCCCATGCACTGCAGGTTTTGAAGTAGACCAACCAATTGCAACCAAGTCTGCTTAAAAGGGTGGTCTGGGGTATCAGTTTTTGGGGGGAGATTTAAAACGGATCCCAATAAATTCATACTGTTAACTATAATTTGCATCGTTGTTTACATTTTTTGTACTAAAATTGATTTCTTCAAAATGTTGCCCAAAAAACATGCATTAATTGGGACCGTATTGTACTTTTTGTTGCCAATTGTTTGGGGTGTCAACACTTTCTAGTCTAGTTTCTTTCTATAAATAAATAACATACAACCAGATATCATTCCAATTTATTCAGTGTCACACTCAGGATGTTCGAGCTCTCCCCAGACCCCACATTGCAATGAATAAAACTATACAATTTATACTTTTTCCACAACTTCGTTTTCAACTAAAAACGTTTTATGCAATTGGCCATTGAAAATGCAAACTTTGACGTTTTTTTTTTTAACTATACCATTATTGTCTCTCGTATGCTCGTTACTTGTTCAGTCTAGACACGTAGTGTTTCTTTACAAAGTGAAACTTTTTAGTCTTTTTCACAGATCAGTGTAAGTGGGGACCGTTTTGAGTGTTGTCATCTGTATGCGAAAGACTTTTCTGCTTTTAGTACATTGTTATTGTGTAAACGTACCCTAATTTCACTAAATCAGCAACAACACAGAATGCAAATAATGAAGTGGGAACACTATAACACATCCACAATGTGTAAAGATTATGCTCACACACACACACACACAACACACTCCACCCCAAAATACCTATCAATTTGAGACTTTAAAAAAAAATTGCTTTTTGTTATTCAGTCACATTGACCTTAACTGGCTAGCCAGATATGACATTATCTGCAAAGGCTAAGGGTCGATAACACATACCCTTGTACTCTCCAATCTTCACTTCACTCTGACAGTTTGAGACCTTGACTACTCTATAATAACCTGTTATAACAGAAGTGTACTTTGAGATTTTGCACTTTTAGCATATTCTCACCGGCACACACTGGTCGGTAATGAATTTATTAGATCTACAGAATATTCCTGCTGAGATGATGATAAGTAAGTGTTCTCTTTAGGTTGCTTTAGACAATTTCAAACTTGTTTTACATTTCTATGTCAAGCTGTAAATGGAACAGCTTGTTTTTTGTAAGAAATGTCGGTACTCTGGAAAGCTAACCTTGCTGACACTTGACAGAATACATGTTTCGTTGCTTTAGTGATTGCAAACCCATTAAAGCAACACAGGTGCGATGTTTTTAAATGTTTGAGATGATAATAACCTTTCATTCTGCCTGATGTGGTTGACGTTTTTTAGAAATGTGCTGAGTTTTCCAAAGCTAACAGCAGTGCCCTGCATTATTGAAGCACTAATAAGGCTCGCTCACCCAGTGGAAGTGGTGTGAAGCAGTAGGAGAGATGAGCTGCTAACATCATTAAACAATGATGTTGCCGCCTTTGAAGCTCTGCATGAAAATATGCGATATTATTTTTTTGTCTACATTTTTGTTAATTCCATGCCCTTATACGTTCAATTATTAAACAGATAGTTCCTCTCCTGGATGCTAATGTCAATACAGCATTCCACCAATTAAAAATATGTGATTTAAAGGTCCCATGACATAAAAATATCATTAACATTAATATAAGTTCCCCTAGTCTGTCTATAGTCCCCCAGTGGCTGGAAATGGATATCTGGGTGTCCTGCTCTGCCTTTGAGAAAATAAAGCTCAGATGGGCCAATCGTCATATGGGGAAAGGTTACCTTCCCTTCCTCTGCTTTGCCCGCCCAGAGAATTCGGAGAAAATGGATTAAGTTTATTTTTTACATCTAATTCAGTCGCAATCAAAGAACACTGTCTTTATAATGGCTGAAGCTGTCAATCACACGTCGTGAGTGTATCAAATGCCCAAACTGCCGTTATAATGAATGACGCTGTTATGCGGCACAACAAAGCTCTTACTGTATTCATATCGATGGCGTGTTTGCAGTTAGTTGTGGTGAAAGCATTTTGTGTCTTTTTATTTCTAAATTATGACATTTTATGATGTAAAATACAAAAAATATAAGTACACCTCAGGAAACATTATAAAAATAATAAAAAAATCCATGTCATCGGACCTTTTAAAGGGGTGGTAAACCACGATTTCACTTTTCTAACTTTAGCTAGTGTGTAATGTTGCTGTTTGAGCATAAACAACATCTTCAAAGTTACAACGTTCAAAGTTTAAAGCAAAGGGAGATATTTGCTTTTAAAGAAATCGATTTCTAAGGACTACAGCAAACGGCCAGTAGGGACTACTACACATTCCTCCAGGGTGTGCTGACATCACCAGTCCCAATATTTACATAAACCCCTCCTCCGAGAATATGAAATAAGGGGGGGCCATTTTGTATCGCCGCGGGGAAGCGTTGTTGTGGTATAGTTAGTAGGCTGGAGTGCTGTTGACAATGCCGACGAAACGCTGTTATTTTCATCCGGATTGCAGGTTCACTTTCTTCAGCCTTCCTAGGGACGGGGGTGCATTGCAGTGCGTTTAACATACAACGTCATATTCATGTGTGTAAGAGACATGAGGGGAACACGATCGCATTTGCATCGGATATATGCTGCCCATCATAAATCAAAGCACGAGACAGACAGGGGTCGGAGGAGAAGATCGGAAAATGTGACATAATGGACAATATTCATCTGTATTTGCAATACATGAGCCTTCAGCTGCACGAGTTCAGCTGCACGAGACAGGCGGGCACGCGCGGCTACCGCGGCACACCTCGCGGAGGAAAGCTTCCACAATCTTCGCGAGTACGGGCTACAACCTGTAAGTGTGATTTATTTTTCGTCGATGTGTTTTCCTGTAATAGTTCGTGTTGTTAATTGTAGCCTACGTTGTAGCAAGGAAGTAGACATGACAGCGCTGTTTGGCTCTGCAAACCAGTTTGTTAAATGCTCATTCATACTTAACGTTATCCGACAAACACCTCACGTTACAAACTGTTTAAAATCTCAACAGCGAACTTGGCATTAGTGTAAATTATTCTTTGATTAGAGCTTTTATGTATTTTTTATCTACAGGCATGCTAAACATGGTTCTGTGTTTGATTTGGCTACTAGCAATGTTTAGTGTCCGTTCTTGCGACAGATATTTGGCAAATCGTTCTAAAAATACAAAGTAACGGTGCCATTCAGTAGCGATCACTATAGATCCGCAGTCTTTACTCTTGAGGACTGAACAGGTTCTGCTCGATCATCTTCACTAAAATTGTCTGGGTCTGATTCGGGCTCTTGGTATGGTTTCATTGACGCTATTGTACACAAAGCTCAGGCTACTAGCCTGAGGCTACCTGTAGAGGTAAGGGGCGTGACGCTTTCGAGAAATGTTCACTAGGCGGTTAGCGAATCACAACACACTGGGCCAGCTAACCAATCAGAGCCCATTGCGTATTTTTGAGGGACCGGCTTCATAGAACCCGGAAACCATCAGACCGTTTTTACAAGGAGGGACAGAGCAGTGTAGAATAAAGGTAAAATATATGAAAAATACAGCATTTTTTTAAAAACGAAGCATGAACACATGTTACAGTGCCCCCCACAAACACAATCAAGCCTTCGAAAGAGTGTGCTTTACCACCCCTTTAATCATTGTAATGATACTAAATGCACATTTACCATTAGCTATTATCACTTCACAGCGCCCATAAAATAAATTTGTTATTTATCAAGTCAGAGGCTGTATTTATATTAAAATTTTTGCATGAATGAATACATTTGAATTATGTATTACTAAATTAGAAAATGCTATAATGTAAAATCCCTTTAGTACAAAGTTCATACTTAATATGTGAATACTGTATATTAATCAATATTTATGAATGGCAATGCAAATAATTTTGACTGTTTCATTTTTGCATGTATCTCATAAGGAGATGTTGCATTGTTGATGCTATTTAAGCATAAATAAAGCATCAATTAAACCATTTCAGCCCTCATAAATATATGAATATTGCAATATATTAATCAATATTTGCATGTTTATGATTGGTGATGCAAATCATTTTAACATGTCACTGTTTTATTTGCATGTTTTTTAGTAGATGTTACATTTATTGATGCCAATTAATATACAGTGCCCTCCACTAATATTGGCACCTTCTGTAAATATGAGGTGTAAATATGAGCAAAGGTGGCTGTGAAAATAAATCTGCATGGTTTATCCTTTTGATCTTTCATTTAAAAAATCACAAAATTCTAACCTTTCATTGAAGTAAAACAAATGAAAGTAGGGGAAAATCACATTATGAAATAAATGTTTTTCTCTAGTTCATGTTGGCCACAATTATTGGAACCCAATTATTGCAACATCCTTTTGCCAAGATAACAGCTCTGAGTCTTCTTCTATAATGCCTGATGAGTTTGGAGAATACCTGACAAGAGATCAGAGACCATTCCTCCGTACAGAATCTCTCCAGATCCTTCAGATTCCCAGCTCCATGTTGGTGCTTCTTCTCTTCAGTTCAACTCACTCATTTTCTATAGGGTTCAGGACAGGGACTGGGATGGTCATTTTGTGCTCAGCGAAACGCCCTTCTGGCAGGGCACGTCAGTCAAGCTTGCATCAGCTGACTGTCAGCTGATCACGTCTACCTACACTCTTAAAAATAAAGGTTCTTTGGTGGGGTGTATGGTATCATGAAGAACCTTTAATATCCAAAGAACCTTTCCATTACACAAAAGGTTCTTTGTAGCGCAGAAAGGTTCTTTAGACTATAAAATGGTTAGAAAAAAATGGTTCTTTAAAGAACTTTTCACAAAACGGTTCTTCAGGGAACCAAAAATGGCTCTTCTATGGTATCGCAGTGAAAACTCCTTTTTGGTTCTTCCTGGCACCTTTATTTTTAAGAGTGTATAGGAATACGATGCCTGTCACAGCGTGCACATATAAGCTCCTTCAGTATTATCAGCTGCTATCGCGTTCTCCGGAGCTAATTACCCTCCTCCATCCCCAGCTCCTCCACTCGTCAGTCAGGATTTGGCATTCTGATTCCCCCTGAATCAGACTAAATTCCCGAATTAGGTTGTACATTTTAATATCGACATTAATGCTATCTGCAATACATTGTGCTTCTGTTCTAAGGGGGTTTATCACTGCTCTCCCTGCTCTTATCCATGCTAGGCTGCATGGATGCGCAGGGAGTTCTTGCCCAGGGCTGCGTTTCCCAAAAGCATCGTAAGCCTAAGTT
This sequence comes from Romanogobio albipinnatus, assembly GCA_023566225.1. Classification (NCBI taxonomy): domain Eukaryota; kingdom Metazoa; phylum Chordata; class Actinopteri; order Cypriniformes; family Gobionidae; genus Romanogobio; species Romanogobio albipinnatus. Next base: position 10,645,624 of record CM042242.1, on the reverse strand, counting down.
GATCGTAAAAACGATCGTACGAGTGATCTTAATATTAAGGTCTGTTTCCCAAAAGCATCGTAACTTAAGTAGCACTTGAAAATGATTGTAGATCTACGAGTGCTCTGGAGTAATCGTAAAGCTCTAAGTGTATCGTAAGAAGGCAGAGTTTACATTTACATTTACATTTATGCATTTGGCAGACGCTTTTATCCAAAGCGACTTACAGTGCCCTTATAACAGGGACAATCCCCCTGGAGCAACATGGAGTAAAGTGCCTTGCTCAAGGACACACTGGTGGTGACCGCTGGGATTGAACCAGCAACCTTCTGCATATCAGTTCAGTGGTTTAACCCACTGGACCACCATCTCTACAGAGTTATAAGGTCACCTACAGGACAACCGGCAGATTACACCTTTAACTTTATTCAAGTGCATTGTGATAATACTATAAGGTTTTGATTGTACTTTACTGTACGTTTTTTTTTTCAGGGCAGGTAACAAACAAAAAAATCATAAATACACGTCTGAATTAAATTCCAGCAAAAAGAAAAAAAATAATAAAATAAGTAATGTAGGAAATATACTTCATAGACTGGGAAAAATAGAGATAAACTCAAAAGAATCTGTCAATGACTTGCTGACGTGCACGAAAACCAGCCATGTATTGGACATTTCTTGGTTGGCCAGCATGTGGAAACGATTCCATATAAGGTTATATTTCAGCACTTCGCAGATGGACAGCGACTCTTAAGTAGCACTTAGAGCGCGTTCTCGCGCGTTCATGTTAAGTACATTTTTGGGACACGCACATGGAATTGCTGCGAGTGATCGTAACTTCGCTCGTAGAACGCGCTCTTTAGAGCTAAGATACATCGTTATTGGGAAACCCGGCCCAGAACAGAACCATACCGCCAATCTAAACTCTATGCAAATTGTACACTTTGACGATAGTGATCCTGACAGAACTATATTCTTTGGTTTTACTCATTGTGATTGATAATTAAGGGCCTTTGTGTTTCCTCATATTTAGGATAGGAAGTCATGGCTGGACAAGTTCATGCTCCTATAGTCACCCTGGTGTGCTAAAAAAAAACTTAAATATGAATGGTAATATACTATACGAGATATTTTACTCATAATAATTCCTAGGGGTGCCAATAATTGTGGCCAACATGCATTGGAGAAAACATTTCATGCTGTGAGTTTCCCCCCACTTTCAATTTTGGGCAAAATTCAAGCTTAGAATTTTGTGATAAAAAAAAAAAAAAAAAAAGATCAAAAGGATAAACAATGCAGATTTTTTTTCACAGCCGCCTTTGTTATTATTAGCCGCCTATTTACCAAGGGTGCCAATATTAGTGGAGGGCACTGTAGATGGATAGATGGATAGATGGATAGATGGATGGATGGATGGATGGATAGAATATACAGTACAGATAAGATCTGATGAACTTATCTAGCCATATTATCTAAAGCTAATATTAGGTAGGCCTGTTTATACAGATAATTTCCATGGCATCCAAAGAAACACAATCTTTTCAGCTGATTAGTCATTCCAAAATGTTTTATTTATTAGCAGCTTGTGAAATTAGTTTGACAAATCAGCTCGTGTTACTCTTTTACATAATAAAGCTTTGCGCGCAGCTTGTGTTAATACAGCTGTGGTGAGAAGGATGAGACGTAGACAAAGCAGTTACCCCCGCACTGCCTGTTGCATAGCAAAGTTGAGCAGTGAAGGTGAGCTTGGGTGGTCTGTGAATGCGTGAGTGTATCGAGTGCTTGTTTCTGAAGCGCTCTAGTGTGGGTAAATGGTCTCCAAGTGTCGATGATGTCGCCGATTATTCCACCCCGCTCGTACACATGGTTGTGTGTGTGTGTGTCGTTGCTCGGGGCGACGCTGTCATGTACACAAAATCCTCAGTTGAAGTTTCCTTTTTCAATTTTACACCTTTTCTTTCGCACTGCCTTCCTGTCACAGTGTACGTTTATGTAAGGGTGTATCATATCCGCTTTTGTCCTCACATTTCACTTGTGACAAGATTGTTCTTCTTATCCGTTCTACTTAAGATGTCTCACATGTGTAAACATGAGTGTGGCGCTTTCCGTGTTCAGCCGAGTGCAGCGTGTTGGCTTTGAGATAATAATCAAGTATGTTGTGCATGTTGTGTAGCTAGACACATAGCCTATTTGTCTTCTGAGGAGAATCAAATCGAATGAGTAGAATGCCCACTATTCTTTCAGGGGACAGCGAACATAATGGTCCATGGCTGATATTGAAGTTTGCATTCCTATCATCAGAAACCACCACAATTATGCTATCGATATTGTGCCGAAATCGTCGGCCTGTGAACTGGGTCTTCATAAGGAATATAATGGCTGCTAGATTGATTTCCATTGGATCAAATATGTCAACTTCTGATACATTTGAGCATGAAGCAAATTACAGTCATCTTTTGAATGGAAAGTCAATGAGAGTATTCTATTCTCTCTGAAAATCAAAACTCAATGAAATCTTTCCTTAATAATAAATAATCCCTTGACGCTTTAAGTTGGTCATTTCTTTAATTTACCTACTGGTTGTTAAAATTTGCACAGAAAGTTAATTGATGTCAAATATCATCTGTGTTGATGGCCAAAATATAATTTTGAAGAAATAGAAATGTGTCTGCTTAATATGTAGTTATTATTATTATTATTATTATTATTATTATTATTATTATTATTATTATTATTATCATTATTATCATGCTTTTTATGTATAACTGATTTAGAAAATGTTTGTGTGATCGCCTTTTAGCACAACTCTCATACTTGTATGAATATGTGAGTAGCCTATATTAATCAATATTTGCTTATTTATGATTTTGGCATAACATTGTTTGGTCACACTTTAGTTTAGGGTCCAATTCTATAACTATTAACTACGACTTTCACCTCTATAAACTCCTAATTACTGCTTATAGTTAGTCAGGTAATGGTTAAGTCTGGGTAGGCCTATTGGGTAGGATTAAGGAGTGTAGAATATGGTCATGCAGAATAAGGCATTAATATGTGCTAATAAACAGCTAATATTCTAGTAATATGCATGATAATAATCTACTAGTTAATAGCAAGAATTGGACCCTAAAATAAAGTGTTACTAATTTTTGCATTTTTCAATTTGCATGTATTTTAGTATTTTAGCAATTTAATATTCTTTTCGAGAAGTAAAAGGCTGGTTTTGATAAAAATGTTTTGAAGTTTTTGAACTTTCTTCTGAACTGTACTTGAGTGTGTTGTGGGAATTATTCCTGTAATAAGTGTACAGAGAGTAATTTTGGATAATAGTGTTAGACAAATTAGAAGCAAGTTGCTAATAAGGTGTAATCTTTGTTCCTCTACAGCCGCAAACCCATGGAAGAGTTTCTCCCACTAAGACTGTACAGAATGGAAGTCCCTCCAAATGTCCCAGATTCATGAAAGTGAAGAATTGGGAAACTGGATCTTTATACAGTGATACTCTACATCACAACTCCAGCACGGTACGTGTGATGTTCACCTCAAGGCATAATTCAATACAATACATATAGTTTCAAAGCAACTTTACAGGAAATGCATGTGTCTACATTACATCTTAAAGTGATCTGTTATCAGTGGTGACTTTGTCCAAATGATGTATTTCGAAAATGTACTCATTAACAATGTATTAATTTAAGGCAGAAACAATGAGCTCATTGAAGTAATGTTAACACATGATTAGGATATATAGAAATATCTGGCAATGGTGCATGTTGATTCAGAGTTGCATCATCTGAAGTCCTTGCAGGATTTGGAGTCAACTCTTCACAGGTGTTGGTAGGGTTGCCAACTTTCTGAAATAGAAATAAGGAACGGGGGTGGGGGGTGGGGGGGGGGGGTTGACATATTTGAAACAAACTAATTGATACATTTAGATAAATAGATTTCACATTATAGCATATTATAATACAATATTTCCCGCTGTTGTCACTTGACTCTTCGACTCCATTTACTTTACATCAAAACAGGGTCAGATATAAGACAAAATTGCAGTTGTTACACACTTAAATTATTTCTCCCCCAACACAAAGCCTTAAAATCCCCTTATTAAAACCTCGCACTTTTAGAGTGATCGTCCAAATGAGTCCAATTTAGCGATGACTTGATGAGGCTATCAGCGTTTCTACCTAGCTGTTGCCGATACCTAATTTTACACAGGAAAAAAAAGTCATGAAAAAAGCTGTTGTCGAGTGATGGGGCTAAACGCACATGATCATTGTCTTAAAAGGTGAGTTAAAGATATAAATATAATAATGTACACTTAATCATGCATTTCTTCTTGATGTGAGTTTTTTTTAGGATTTAGTTTAATGATTATGAACATAAGGTTAACCATAGAAAACCAAATTTATATTTATTGCATTAATAGGCACTATCAATTAAACTAAAGCTAGCATGGAGGAAGCCGATGTATAATTACAAACTAAAGTCGCTGTGACTGTTTTCTATTTCTAAAGTAAGCACTCAAATAAATGTGTGTGAAAGTTTCTGCAGCGACAGCTCTCTGACGCGATGTTTTACGTCAGTGTCTGAATTCCTCGCTTCATTTCATTCACTCCTTGCTTATAGTGCACTCAACTGCCATGCACTTTATAGGGATTAGAGAATTATTAAACAAGTGAGCGATTTCGGACACAGCAACAGAGTCGACACCGAGAGTCGATTCCTGTGCTGGAGTCGACCCCGACTCTGGGGCTATTCAGAGTCGAGGAATCGACTCTTTTGGAGTCGACTCCCCATCACTACTGATTATAGACAAACGGGGAGAAATTAGTTGGCCTATCTACCGCACACTGCAAAAAATGACTGTGATTTTAACGGTAAAAAACTGTGAAAATGTCTGTCATGGATTTGCACTGAATTGATTCTCAAAAATACGGAACAAGACTTTTATGTGTCAAATACGGGACGATTTCGTATTATACGGAACGGTTGGCAACCCTAGGTGTTGGTCATCTGAAGTCTTCATAAGAGGCTGGATCCAGACTGGAGCTGACATACTCTCTAGTTACCTGGATGCAAATGGAAATTTAGAAATGTAATATCATTGTGCCTGCTGCTTCCGTGGTAAGGCAGCAAAGTTCCATGATTATTATGCAGGAATGAGAGTATAGTTCTCAGCCATATCAGTCTAGAAAATTGCAACTTTTCATTTTCCGTCAGTCTTAGTACACAATGTAACTGTACACATCACAACATGTAAATAGGAAAATGTTGGCATTATTTTGTCACTTATTGAGCAGTAGGCTAGATGGAGCCGTTTACCTCCAGTCTTTGTGCTAAGCTAGGCTAGCGGTGGGTGCGTCAGGCAGAGATGAGAATGTATGTATGGACTTATCTAACTCTGGGGGATACGGTGAATAAGCTAAAGTCCCAAAAAGTCGGCGTGTTCCTTTAAGCAAAGATAATCATGTGCATTTGATCTGATAAAACTGGAGGACAAGGTTATGAGATGCATTATGTGAATGCTTGGCTAAAGAGATGTGTCTTTAATCTAGATTTAAACTGGGAGAGTGAGTCTGAGCCCCAAACATTATCAGGAAGGCTATTCCAGAGTTTAGGAGCTAAATGCGAAAAACGCTCTCCCTCCTTTAGTGGACTTAGATATTCTACTACCAGAAGCCCAGAGTTTTGTGACCTTGAAGAGCATGATGGATTGTAGGGTGATAGAAGATCAATTGAATACACAGGAGCTAAACCATGTAGGGCCTTATAGGTCAGTAACAATACTTTAGCCAGCGTAGAGATGATCAAATTGGTGTTATATGATCATATTTTCTTGACCTGGAAAGAACTCTTGCGTGTTTATTGAGGATGCAAATTGTATTCTGAGAGATTCTGTGTATAGGTTTATGGTTCAATAAGTAATACTTCAGTCTTATCTGAATTTAATAGATGAAAATTACAGGTCACCCAGTATTTTATAATCTTTAAAGGAAGCCTTTGTACCTGTATATGATCTATTTTGCCATTTAATTACGCATATGAAGAAATATCATTTCAGACATCCCACATATTGACAGCGGCTCCCTGATGCCCGTAAATTATATACAATATCCTGGAAATCGAGTGAGCGTAAGAGAGGATCTGTTTCCATTTGGTATTAAGATTTGTTTTCGGTGATCCGATCACATGTGGTCAGCCAAGACAAATATTACTGTTTAAAGCATGTGGTGGGTTTAGTGGGGGGTAATTGAGTATGATAAACCCTTCTCCGGCGTGATGACTCCGATTATTCGAATATTACAATTTAATCATTCTTAAATCGATATGTCATCCTCAATAAACCCGTCTCCAGCGTGTTGCCTCCGATCTTTCGAATATTCCGATCTATTATGACCTCTGACCTGTAAAGTTGCCAGATTAATAATCATACGCTGTTTGTTAATTGGCCAGAGGAGAACTAGCACCCCGACTGAGCCTGGTTTCTCCCAAGGTTTATTTTTCTCCATTAGGTCACCTGATGGGGTTTTGGTTTCCTTGCCACTGTTGCCTCTGGCTTGGCGTGCTCAGTTGGGGACAATACATTTTTCTAAATTTTTCAACTAAATATCCAAATAAATCTAATTATTAAACTAAATTAATCATATAAACTAAATTGCTGATCTAAAGCCCACACTGCCACTGTATGATAATTGAAATGAACTAATGACATCACCGTTTTCTCCAGAATGGCTATACAGCTGAATAAAATTGTTGCATTATTTTCCTGTTTAACACTGTAAAGCTGCTTTGAAACAATCTGCATTGTTAAAAGCGCTATATAAATAAAGTTGACTTGACTATGAATGGGGGAAAGTCACGTGAGAGGAGGCACTGCCTCCATCGCGCTATGATTGGATATGATTACATTTACATTTATGCATTTGGCAGACGCTTTTATCCAAAGCGACTTACATTGCATTCAAGGTATACATTTTACATTTTGTCAGTTCTTGCTTTCCCTGGGAATCGAACCCATGACCTTGGCGTTGCTAGCGCCATTCTCTACTGTTTGAGCTACAGGAAAGCATTAGATACTAGGGATGCACCGAAACCATTTTTTAAGGACCGAGTACGAGAACCTATATTGTTTTTCTGGTACTCGCAGATACCGATACCTATACATTTATTCATTTCTTTTTTTTCTTATCTTTTTTCTCTTTTTTTTTTTGGTGATTTGGCAGTTTTCCAAGCACAACACAGTGAGACTGTAGACTGACAATGTAGGACAGCTTCTTTACTATTACTCAAATGAAAAAAGTATTATTTTATATGCTTATCACAAATTTAAAGGTGGGGTAAGTGCTTTCTGGTAACCGATGTTGATTTCAAATCACCAAAACAAACACGCCCCTATTTAGATAGCTCCGTCCCACACATGCGTAACCCAGGCAACAACTATGCCGGAATCTGCTGTGCCAGCCGGCCGAGGGTATGATGTCATCAATAAGTGAAAGCAATGTGTGTTACTATGGTAATCCAGGTCGAATGTTCAGTGAAAAAGTCATCCCTTACATCCCACAAACACAAACGCCAAAGGAAACAAACATATATTAGGAGTATATTATCTTACTTTTCGGACACACTTTGGCAGCTGATGCTTGAAACAGACAGCGAGGAGGTTTAGATGCTCCAGGCTTATACGGTGTGGAAATGAATGGGTCTTTATCATGGCTGAAGTGAACGACAATACAATCGCAAATGGACAAGCAAGCAAACATAACACATGAGCATATTCAAGCAAAAGCCAGCATATATTAGTTCTGTGAAACAAAACAAAACCAATGTTACTGGCCTATCGAGAAGAAATAAAGCTACCATAGCCTTCGCTCCTTGAGTTCTCTCCAGCGCTTGAAAGCTGATCCAATATTTACACGGGTCCTACTTCTTGCCTGATCGTAAGCATTTTTGTTCAGTTTTTGAATAATGACGTGCACTGAGCGCTCTCTTCTCCCCGTCGTTAGTAGACACACCCCTTACTGCTGATTGGCTACACTGCAAAAAATGCTTTGCTTGCTTAGTATTTTTGTCTTGTTTTCAGTCCAAATATCTAAAAAATCCTACATTAAGAAGCATTTACTAGACAAGCAAAAGTTTTTGTCTTGTTTTAGGGGAAAACGACTCAAAATTAAGGGAGTTTTGCTTAAAATAAGAAAAATAATCTGCCAATGGGGTAAGCAAAATAATCTTGTTTTCTGTTTGAATTAAGAATATTTTGCTTACCCCATTGGCAGATTATTTTGCTTATTTTAAGCAAAAACTCACTTAATTTTGAGTTATTTCCCCCCAAAACAAGACAATCATTTTTATTTGGCTAGTAAATGCTTCTTGTTTTGAGAATTTTTAGATGTGTGGACCAGAAACAAGACAAAAATACTCTGTAAAAAAAGCAATTTCTGCAGTGTATAAGTTTGTTTAGGTACTCGGCCTGAGACACTTTTCTAAAGCAGTTGTGAAATACCACTTACCCCACCTTTTAAAGCACAAATTTCAGTGTCCAATAACCTTCAAAGGCCATAATTACCAATGTCATAATAAAAAAAAGCATGCATGTGGGTTGTCGTCATTCATTTTGAAGTACTTCCACACCCCTGAGGCTGACATAGTGAGAGATCACAATCAGCTTGGTGAAATTAAAGATAGATCTCCATGTCTATGACCAGTGTTTACTGAGCTTGATGACTGATGATCCAAAAATAAGTTGAATATAAAAAAGAACAGTTTGAACATCAGTTCACAAATAAAATATATTGTTTAAATTGTTACTGCCTTAAAGGTCCCGTTCTTCGTGTTTTTTTGAAGCTTTGATTGTGTTTACAGTGTGCAATATAACATGTGTTCATGTTTCGCGTGTAAAAAAACACTGTATTTTTCACACAATTTACTTATCTGTATACCGCTGTTTTCACTGTCCTAAAAATGGCTGATGACTTCCTTGTTCTATGAAGTCCCTCCTTCAGAAATACGTAACGAGTTCTGATTGTGCCAGCGGTTCCTGTGTTGTGATTCGACAGCAGCTTAGCACACGTAACTTGCACGGAAAGGTCACGCCTCTTAACGGGAGATATATGCGCTTAATGATCTCTACAGCGTCCCTGGGAAAGCCAAACAAAGGTGATTTGACTCCAGGATGAAAATAACAGCGTCTCGACGACATGGCGACAAACACAGTCAAACGCAACAATTCCTTTTCTCCACGCGACACTTCCTCTTCTCCACGTGGGACAGCAACAAGACCACGCCCCCTTTTTTCGCGTATTCTTGTGGGCGGAGGTTAGTCTGTTCTACTGTTCTATTGACGTAATTAATGTAGGAAGTACCAGGATGTAGTCCAAGCCGGCCGTTCGCTGTAGGCTTTGAAAGGGAACTTCTGTTAAATAAAATATCTCGCTTGGCATTGAACTTTGAGCTTTATAATTTTACAGGTATTATTTATGCTCTAACAGCAACATTACACACTTACTAAAGTTTGAACAATGGGATCACGAAGAACGGGACCTTTAAAGCAGCACTAGGTAGGTTTTGCTCTCGGGGTCCCCCTACAGTTGGGAAACAGTATTGTCATCCTACATCAGGGGATGCATCGCACGTGCATTTGTTGACATGACAACTATGATAGCCCTGAACATTGCTGGAGGAGTTCACATGCAGGTGTTCTGCTTGCGTTGCGTGTGAAATGTCTTCATCCCAGGTACAGTGGCATATGTTTCAGCATGTCATATGAATATAATTTCATTGGTTTTATTTTTTTTTTCAAACGCCAAATGACCGCGATGCTCACGTTTACAAGCCAGCGTCATTATAGTAGTCTAGTCTATTGGTTACCGTTTTACAGAATCTATATGATACTTCAATTCAGTGTTTGAGTGGTAGGTAATAACCATATATCGTCAATATAATATCAAGCTACCATAGATGAATCTTCAAATTTGAAAAATAGATTTGCATTATAGCTTGAGGCAAGACAAATAAACAAATATAATTCTTTAATACGATCACTTTCTCGTTTCCTCTTTTTGCATTCCTCCGACAAAACCTTTGCTTTCTTCTTTTTCTGTGCTGCCTCGGCCATGACTATAACATCCGGCAAACAAAGGATAGTTGGGCTCGCACGTCCGAATTTAAGGAAGTGGGGGTGATGGTGGAAGTGACGTATATGCCGCAAAGCAGTCGAATTTTGTAGTTCTTTTTTTTCTCGGGTTAATACCCGAAACCCGACGTTTAAAAGTTCGATTAAAAACGATACAGACCACGTCAGGCTATGGCAGACGTGCCATTCAACCTATTGTAAGTCGATGTATCATCACAAGAGTCTTGAAAATATATTATGAAGGTTGAAAAGTTATCTAGTGCTGCTTTAAGTTATTATTTTTGAATAAATGTAAAAATGCTTGAAAACACTAACTTGATGAGATTTATGCTTGGTTTTGAAAAATAAAACACGTAATAATATTAATGTAGAAATACAAAATATAGTTGTATTTAGTTTCTTTTTTTCTTTCTTTTTGATATTAAGTATTGTTTATTTAACCAGGAAAATGTGACTTTAAGTGTAGCTGGGATTTGAATTTACAAAATTCAAAACTGAAATTTAAATGAACTGCTCGTAATCAGAAACATCATGTACATAAAATTGAAATAACAAAGTTTTCATATATTATAAGATAATCGCACATAGATACACACACATCCAATACTGTTTGCAAGCTATAAACCACAAATGGCAAGTAATATTGTATATAATAGGAAAGCACCGTCACGTGCGTTTAACAGTGTGCGGTACACGGCTTCAACACAGATAAATAGCCTTGCTTAGTAACAGGATAACATTGTATTCACACTTTTTCATTTACTTGATAAACAAGCAACTTACATTTGTTTACAGTGAGTCTCTGCTGCTGATGACTGATGGAAAGTAGCACATGGAACTTAACCTTTTCTATATATTTGATTATGAAAAATATGAAATGGATACTATTACTTTTACTTTTTTCAGACTCTGTAACCAAAGAGGGACCTTAAAACATGTTCTGTGTTTAAAATCATTAGGCCTGTTTCATTGATTATTCAGGTGTGTCCAAAATAATATGATGACAACAAGAAAGAAATATCAGGAATGACTCTGTGCGAGAGGTTCACATTGTGTCGGAATTACCGTAATTACAAAATGACAACTCTGAGATTCTACTCCTGTTCACAGACACAAGAATTAACTGTTTCTATGGAAACACTCATAACAGCAAAATGGATCCAAGTGTGGCTTTGTTGGTAATGACCGAAAAATACTTTATCACTACCTTAACTCACCTCTCGCAAAATGATAAAATGCCATATCAAACAGAGGTTGCCAATAAAGTAGCTTTCTTGGTTGATTTTACATGATGCCACAACACTAGTCTCAGAACTCGGATTATTCATACAAATTAATTCAACAAGAATACAGTATGAACCATTTTTTATAAGTCAGAAACTCCTAATTAAAGACCTAATTGGACATGACGTTGAACCAGAGCTGACTTTTGAATTCGCACTTGCTTGCAATTTAGCTGCTCCTATAGAATCCATATGTTGTGAACAAACTGAAGTTTAAAATTAGCTTTTGCCTCTCACGTCTGTACGACAACATGTTTGCAGAACACTCAACATCTCTCTAAATCTGAATCATCCTTTTTAAAAAGGGGGTTATGAAGTTCTGCGCACTTTCATGAGAGGGTGGCTTTGCATGCTAATTGATGCTAATTACAGATGGTATGATTTATAATATATCACATTCTGAAGGATTTTGGGGTTGAATCTCCAACTCTACAGAATGTGACAGCTGCAAGACTGCATTCACAGTCCCTTATGGTGGGTGAATGCGAAGAAACTAATGAAAGTCCTATTTTATTTTTAACGTTCTTATGCTAAGCGCCATCAGTATAAATGCTTGTTTGGTTAGTCACACAGGTGTCCCAGTACATGCCACATGATAGGATAAATGGGTAAGTTATACTGCGCTGGGGCAAGTAATGGTCATGGTGCCCTGAGTTAGTTTAGTGACAGCATAAGGGGAGAAGAAAAATGTAATTAGAAGAAATTGAAACATTCAATATGGTGGATGGAGGACGACGTAGGATGAAACAGCAGAAAGCAGTACATTGCCATTTCTCTGTACATTTTCTAGCAATTTCTGAGAGAAAATAGTTTCTACACCAGTTGTTTAATGAACCTTATATTCTGGGTAGTGAACCATTTTACATGATTTTAACTTCAGTATTTGAATAATATTAAGGATAGATCTTATTAATGTATGTAAAACTAATAACTCACCCATTGTGGTTTGCTTTATGCACATTAATTATTATTTGGTAGACACCATGCATTTTGTTCTTGTTCTTTTTTGGGGGGTTTGTTTTGGTTGAGCTACTATTTTTTTTGTTAATGACGTGAGCTCATACATTAAGTATAAGGGTGTTTCCAAGTTGGCTACCTAACCGACTTTCTTTAAAGGAACTTTGGTTGAACGTTATGGATCAGTGGTTTAAATGCTTCACCAGATTAAAAGGGCAATTTGGAACATAAAAACAAGTCAGTCCTTAATTAAACAGCACTAACTTTGACAGGCTTGTTGTTATTTTTCAGCTCTGTCTTTGCATTCACCCTAATCCACTGAATTTATTAGCAGCTACAGAAAGTGACAGTGCACTTCAAATCTAATCTTATTATAGTGACCATATGAGTATTTTCCTCAAGGCAATGAGTGACTTCCGTTTGTCTCTTTGCTTCTTCTTGCAAGCTCTGATGAAGCCTGCCACTTATCACTTAGCAATATGTTTTTCATACAGCTTCAAGAAATATACTCACGAAACGCACGTAAAAAAAAATGCTGAAGGTTTGTGTGTTTGTTTCACATGCCCACTATATGAATATGATACATATAGCTTTGGATACTAGAAAAGCTCATTATAAATCAAATGTATTGTTATTATTTACTGCCTTAAAAGGGTCGATTTGATTTCACCCTGCAACTCAGTCTGGAAACCTGTACATTCATTTCTACTGCTTCTGTTACACTTTTGCGGGAACCAATCACAGACTGACTTATCCACCTGGCGTGCTATTGGCGGGTTTAACACGATGACGGATAGAGAAGGACAATCCAATTGCATAGAGTCATTTGAATTATGCTCGTTTATCATGCCTCTTGTGGTCGGATTGGTTGAAGGACTGTCCAATTGCGTACAGAGTCATTTCATTTATGCAGTAGAAAATACAGAGCAGACTCCCCAGACCAATGTTCAATCTTAAATTGAGCTTGGTCTGGTGATAGCCAGACAAGGGTCATGTTGCATGATTGCCAACATTCGCATTTTTCATTTCTGTAACCTTATTAACAAGTTGCAATGTTCGTATTGGAAAACATGGAAAAACGTGCATTCACCCACATTTTTTGCTAAACTCCAAAAATGATCAATTAAGAGTTATTTTGCATATTAGTTCAGTCATGGAACTCCTGAGGGCACAGGCTAGTATGTCCTTTACATGAAATCTGTAAGCAATCACATCATTACCATATGGCACAAGCTGATTGGCCTCTCCTGACCCTGAAGCCAGTGAGATTGCTTGCTCAACATTTAAAGAGTCTGGATTATTGTTTGATATAAACTAGTCCTGCAGCACACTATAAGTTTGTCTGAAACTCTCCACCTCCCCCAGCTCCACCTGCCTATATCTGCTAAGGGATTTATCTATTTATGCAGCATATCTTACATGCTCACAGCAGCGTGTCTGTGCATCTATTAGCAGTAGAAAGTCCATACTTGCTCTGCGTCAGCAGCAAGACAGCAAGACCAAACACATTAACATTGCCATATTCATTAACATACTAAAACTATTTCGAGAGTTGTCATCATTGAAATGTATACATGTATATATTATTATTTTTTGCAGCAACCTAAAGTTGTTAGGAAAAAACAACCTGTGTATGTAAATAATACCATTTGGATGTAAATGTAGTACTCAATGTGTTCACCCAGACATCACTTTATTTTCTGTATAGAGCTGCACTTCTGTTACATAGCAGAAAAGGTGTCTCAACTTCTGCCTGCTGTTGCAGTAAAACTCCTATGTACACAATGTGTGTGAGACAGGCACAAGTAGTGATGTAGCATGTTTGGATTTGCACACTCTGTTTTCTTATTGTGCTAGTTGCTGTCTATTTGCAGGTTCCGATCTGCACCGAGCGTGTTTGTATAGGTTCTGTTATGGTGCCAAACCAGCAAAGTCGCAAACCAGATGAAGTCCGAAGAAAAGATGAACTGCTACCACTTGCAACGGATTTCATTGACCAGTACTATACATCAATCAAAAGGCAGGAGAACAACTTAAATTTAATACATAAAAATATGTAAACATCCTTATGCACTGCATATATATAGACAGATCTTATGTTTTTGCTTTAAAATTGCCACTTAAAGCTCATCCATCCTACTTTCAGACGAATACAATCAGAGTTATATTAAAATATGTCCTGGCTCTTCCAAGCTTTATAAAGGCAGTGAATGGCAGCCCAAAATTTGAAGCCCCCAAAAATGCATCCATCCATTATAAAAGTAATCCACTCGGCTCTGGGGCTAAATAAAGGCGTAAAGAAAAAGCGTAAATGGCACGATGATGATGTCGGACATAGCGTAAGCATTTTGAACTGCGAGAGGTTCTTCTTAAGTTGAATATGGAAGGTGATCCTCTGGAAGCTAGATATTTTACTTTATATCGTGTTAAATATGGACGCTTCAGAAGGCCTTTATTAACCCCCCTGGAGCCGTGTGGAGTACTTTTATAATGGATGGATGCACTTTTTTGGTCTTTAAATTTTGAGCTGCCATTTACTGCCATTGGAAGAGCCAGGACATTTTTTAATATAACTCCAATTGTTTTCGTCTGAAAGAAGAATGTCATGTACACCTAGGATGGCTTGAGGGTGAGTAAATCATGGGGTAATTTTCATTTTTGGGTGAACTATCCCTTTAAGTAATACTAGATATACTATACGAGAACAAATATCTCTAAAATATCTGAAATATATCTCGTTTTAGGGGTTTTTAGACATTTTTCAAGAAAGAAACATTTATTGTTTTATTTATTTAGGCAGAACATAACTTCCCTTGTTGATTTGAATAATTTTCTTATAAATGCACCTCTATATGTTTGGCTTCTGTCTGAACAGATGCGGCTCAAAGGCTCATGTTGACAGGCTAGAAGAGGTCAAAAAAGAGATTGAAACTTCTGGAACATATCAGTTGAAAGACACAGAGCTAATCTATGGGGCCAAACACGCATGGAGAAATGCAGCTCGCTGTGTGGGACGGATCCAGTGGTCCAAATTACAGGTATTGAGCTAGTTTTTAAAGTATGACAAGATTTTTCGTCCTAGATGCTTGGATGGTTCTCACAAACATTACTATCAAACAACCATTCACCAAACCCAGTCCCTAATCTTAACCTGGAAAATAGTCATTTCTTTTCCAGATGCATGCCATACTTAAGTAAATTACATAACGTTTTTCATTTTACAAACATTAAATGTGATCGAACTAATGTCTATAACCCCTGAATAGTCTAACATCAAACCATGCATTTCCACAAATGCAATACACTATTCCCTTCATCTCATCAAGAGCTATAACAGTGTGATACCTATTGAAATGCAGTGATAGAAAAAAGAACGTGTCCTAAAAAGTGAATTTCTCTTCATCAAGGTGTTTGATGCTCGAGACTGCACAAGCGCTCACGGAATGTTTAATTACATCTGCAACCACATCAAATACGCCACCAACAAAGGAAACCTCAGGTTAGTGTGGTCGTTTTTCACCAGCTCCTTTCTCATCCTGTCTTTTTTCTGCGACTCATTTTCTCTGAGACTTGCCTTCTTCCCTGTCAAAGTGTGTGTTCCCATTCTCTCTTTTTGTCACCTTGTTCCACAGCCCTCAGTACAGCACCTGCCACAGCATTGCTGAGCGCTGGCACCGCTGCCACGTTACAAAGCTAATCATACACGACACTTACTCTCTGTTCTGTTTAATTAGCATCAGTCTAACAGAATGATTAGAGCCCGGGAGAGTGAGAGAGAGGGGCGAGGAAAGGGAAAATTAAAACAAGAAGAGAGGAAACGCTGTTATACAGGCAAAAGCCCCCACGCTTGCTTCTTACATCATAAGGACCTGCCAGAATAAACGTCAGAGGTCTCCTACACTCTTTTTCTGTACATAAACAAACCAAGGCATATTTCTCTGTTAGCAAGAAAATCTCTGCGCTTTTGCAAACAGGCTGGTGACCCAAATTTCATCCAGTCATATTTCGAGAGTGATGGAACTTGTTATTTAGAGATTAGTTGGACTGACACTTTGCGCTCTTAGCATACTGTTGAAGTCAGTAAACAAGTAAAGGCACATCAACACTGTTGGAGCGCCAACGTGACATCAGTGTGATGATGTATTTTCAGCAGTGAAGCATGTTTCTGTTTGTTTATGGAACAGATGGGGTAGTTTGATTTCAAAAGCACTTAAAATTATAAACTCTACTATATAATTACTATTGTCAGGATGGTAATACTAAATAATTAGCTTCACCCTGCTGAAAAAAAAAGAACACTGCTAAGATCAGCAAACCAGGCTGATTTAAGCAGTATTTTTTCCAGCAGGGTAAAGCTGATTTTGTAGCATTACCCTACTAATATACCTAACTATATTGTACAGTTTAATGTTTTCGGTCTTAGTTGGTCTTTAGGATGGTCTTTCAGCCTGGAAAAGTTTTTTTTAGCTGGGCTGTCAGCTAGTTTCCTAGTCTAAAACCAACATGACCAAACTTGATATTTAAGACTAGCAACTGGATACTGGATAAAAAACTGGATACTGAATAAAAAAAACATAAGTAAAACAGTGCTAACAAGAAATAAAAAACAGTACTGATTCATGAAAATGTGCTAAATTAAAAACATATAAATATGAATATTAAAATAATAAGTTCTAACAGAACAAATTCTTCAGAAAATAATTGAAACATTAAAATATTACTGGTCAAATGTATTTCTTTATCTATAACCTAGAAACATGCATGTACATTTCATAGGTAATGTGTTAGCTTACATGAACTATAAGCATTATGCATATATTTTACAGCATTTAATATGAACAATATTGTACCTTGATCATTCATGTTAGTTCATAGTGCATAACCAAGGTTACCAGATAAAATAAAAATTCAAACTCAATTTAATGTTGAAATTAACATACTAACAATGAACAATACTTCCACAGCATTTATTAACCATAGTTAATGTTACAAATAGAATCTTATTGCAGTGTTACCATTTCATACAAATACAAACAGTCTGCTTTTTTAGTAGGAGATTATCTAATAAAAAACGAATGCGTTTCTGCTTTATGTTTCTGTCGGCAACATGACGATACAGTTTGCTTTCTCACATCACTGATTTTATACAGTATATGCAACATGTGGGTCAGACTTGCGTGTGTTTTTTATCACATTGTTTTAACTGCTTGAGGTACTGTATTAGCGTCCTCTCAGCCTTGTTGACAAACACACACACTGCTGTTTTTTAACTGTTAATGCAGCATCTAGTCAAGAAATGAATTACTTTATAATGATTTGGCAACAAGTACTGTAGTGCTCAGTATTCATACCGTTTCGCTGTTGTGTTTTAAACGCGCATCTGATGTGTTAGCGCTCTCTGTGCAGCGTGTGCTTTCCGTGCAGCGAGCAGCCTCACGTGTGAATGTAAACACAAGGCGTCAGTGAGGTTTTTTTTCGCCTCTAGAGGCCGCCCTCATGCTATATACTGTCAGCAGATCTTTCTCATAGCTCTTGTACTGTGTAATGACAGTGCACTCTTCTCAGCCGCTCCAGCAACGGACGCATCACGGAAAAACTATCGGTGTGGATTTTTGCAGATAACCGATTGTTCCACCAATCAACTATCGGTGCCGATTAATCGGCAAAAACGATGAATCGGTCGACCTCTAATTCGAACCCGCATTTCCGACATGGGAAGGGGACGCGCTAACAAGGACGCTAATGACCACAGCCTCTAGCGTCAGTCACTAGTGCACCTCTTGAGATCAGGGGAGTGAGACTAACCCCCAAAGCTCTTACTAGCTTGCCTTCGTTACACTCACTCCCTTAAACATCACTCCCATCCGGGTCACGGCACCAACGAAAACTTCTGGTTTTACTCACCGTGCTCTGAGCAGAATTCGAGCCATCGTTTTTGGCATGGGAGGGGGCACGCTAACAAGGACGCTAATGACCGAAGCCTCTAGCGTCAGTCACTAGTGCACCTCTTGAGATCAGGGGTGTGAGACTAACCCGCAAAGCTCTTACTAGCTTGCTTTCGTTACACTCACTCCCTTAAACCTCATCCGGGTCACGGCACCAATGAAACCTTCTGGTTTTACTCAACCTGCTCCGAGCAGAATTCAAGCCAGCGTTTTTGGCATAGGAGGGCGCTTACAACGCCGTCTCCAGCGTGTTGCCTCCGATCATTCGAATATTGCACTTTAATAATTATTTAATCAACATCATCCTCAATAAACCCGTCTCCAGCGTGTTGCCTCCGGTCCTTTGAATATTCCGATCTATTATGACCTCTGACCTGTAAAGCAGCCAGAATAATAATAATACGTTGTTTGTAAATTGGCCAGAGGAGAACTGGCACCCCGACTGAGCCTGGTTTCTCCCAAGGTTTATTTTTCTCCATTAGGTCACCTGATGGGGTTTTGGTTTCCTTGCCACTGTTGCTTCTGGCTTGGCGTGCTCAGTTGGGGACACTATATTTTTCAACTAAACATCGAAATAAATCTAATTAATAAACTAATTTAACCATGTAAACTAAATTACTGATCTAATTATTGATCTAAAGCCCACACTGTCACCGTATGGAAATTGAAATGAACTGATGACATCAAATGGCTATACAGCTGAATAAAATTAGGCTGCATTATTTTGCTGTTTAACACTGTAAAGCTGCTTTGAAACAATCTACATTGTTAAAAGCGCTATATAAATAAAGTTGACTTGACTTGACTTGACAAGGACGCTAAAGACCGCAGCCTCTTGCATCAGTCACTAGTGTGCCTATTGAGATCAGGGGAGTAAGGTTTACCCGCACAACTCTTACTAGTTGGCCTCCGTGACACACATACATAGTTACAAATTTACCCTCATACATACATGTGCAAAATGTAATTGTCTAATGTCTAAAAGCTGCTTTGAAACAATGTATGTTGTAAAAAGCACTATACAAATAAAATTGCCTTGACTTAACAAACATGGATTGAGAGTGACTTAAGTTTGATTTCATGGAGTCTGTAAAACTGCCTGAATTAGAAGATTAGAACTGTAAATCCACCAGAGGGATCTCAGCATTACCCCAATGATCTATTGTCTCTGATGTGTAGATCGGCTATTACCATCTTCCCTCAGAGGACAGATGGGAAGCATGACTTCCGGGTGTGGAACAGCCAGTTGATCCGGTACGCAGGCTACAAGCAGCCTGATGGATCAATTCTTGGAGATCCAGCTTCCGTGGAGCTTACAGAGGTGAGATGGGAAGCTACACTGCAATAGCTTCGATTGTCAGAGTCATAGGCATCACAAAAGTATCATACTGACATATTAATTGAAGCATGTTACCAGTACAAACAAGAATAAAGAGTCAAACTGATTCATCAAAACTTTTTTTGTGGCATCATGGGTATTTCTTATCATTAATGGGATGATGTTTGTTTAATTTAATGCTATTAGTTGTGCTTGAGTTGTTTTAGGGCTGTGCAATCTGTATTTTGGAACATAACTGTTTTCTAGTTGAGCTAAACAAGTTATCAGCTGGTCTAAGATGGTCATTAGCTGGGTGACCAACCAACATGTTCCAAAAACCAGCTTGACATGGACTGACTGGTAGCTGGTTTGTTGCTGGTTCAAGGTGGTCTACCAGCCAATGACCAATGACAGTTAACACATTTTAAGCTTGGATTGTCCTGCAGGAATTCATCTTGTTGCTCTGTTTGATGGTCCTATAGAAGTTATGTTCTTGATTGTTTTTGACTTGCAGATCTGTATACAGCAAGGATGGAAAGCTCCAAAAAGCCGTTTTGATGTTTTGCCCCTTCTTCTCCAAGCCAATGGGAACGATCCTGAGCTTTTTGAGATTCCTGATGATCTTGTGCTTGAGGTTCCCATCTTACATCCAAAGTAAGAAGAACCAAACATATTGTAGAGTTTTTTGGGGGTTCAGTCTGTTTGATGATCATCAAACATATTTAGAAACATTGTTGAACCCCGCCATTGCACCCTAAATGTTCATCAACCCAGGATATGATAATAATCTGCATCATATAGTACATACCAAAGGGAAATCACAAATCAGTGAGGCTGTAATGTGCAGTGATTCAGGACGCATAGCAACAGAGAACTCAAGCTGAGAGAGTGCCTCTTATGCACGTACATTCAGGAACGTGGGCTAATTTGGCGTAAAACTCGCCCTTTTTCCAGCTCTTGCATGAGTTTGCTATGCAATGCTCTCAGTTTGACACTTATGAGTGATCAGATACTTGGGTCCTGAGATACTCTGTATGATATAGGTCTAGATCTCACAAGACATGCAGATAAAATGATACTTTTCCTCAAACACTTAAAAATAAACGTTCTTTATTGGCGTCTATGGTTCAATGAAGAACCTTTAACATCCATGGCACCTTTCCATTGCACTAAAGGTTCTTTATAGAATGTTTTTCACACTAAGAGAAAGATGGTTCTTTTAAGAACTGATCACTGCAAGGTTCTTGAGGGAATCAAAAATGGTTCTTTTAAGGCATTGCTGGGAAAAGCCCTTTTAGAACTTATATTTTTAAGAGTGAAGGGTAATAGTGGATAAATGCATTTAAATTGAATACAAATTATGAACAATACCAATGAAATAAGTAAGTCACTACAAGTCAACTACCTGTTATAGTGACTATAGTAAATCCATTAATGCAGCAACACATCATGCAATTAGGCCATTCTTAAGGAGTCAGCCTTGAATTCTGTGTTGAAGTTTGTCTAAAATGTGCTTGTTTTATACCTGCAATCTTCCTGTGATTTAAAATGTGTGGGAGGTTTTTATATGCAAACAGTTTTGACATTATGAAGTCAAATGCACACAAATCAAACATTCTGAGGAAATGGCCACATCTCTGAAGCACTACCATTATGAGACGGTTAACGCTCAACTTTTGCATTGATATTATGCCCATTATTGACAGTTTGTCTCAAAACGCTCAAAGAATTGACCAGCCAGACAAACATTTCTAAATGGAGATGCATTTGCATATGGTTTTGTTTGGGGGAAAATGCTGGTATTATGCTGTGACAACAATGGAATCGATCACTGCAATATTTAGCGCAATAATTGTATGAATACTTCTGGGTAGATCAGCCATTCTGCATTTATAACAGAAAGGCGGAATTGGCCTTTTAGCGCAACACCTGAGACACCTGCAGGTGCTGGTTTAGAGATAATGACAGTTTTGGCGGCGCTTACTATGTTTTTGCATTTACTTACAGAGAAATGATGATGATAAACTGTAAATGGAATGCTCTCCAAGCTTAATGGTGTACATCTGCATATGCCAAGATATTTTGCTGACTGCATTATGTTATGCAAAATAAACCTCAAGAACCTTTCTCTGCAAAACATTTCCGCAAGTAACTTTTCTCCCTGTGCTGGGTTTAATATTGTCCACCCTACTGTTTGTGTCTGTCTAGGTTTGAATGGTTTAAGGAGCTGAATCTGAAGTGGTACGGCCTTCCTGCCGTGTCAAGCATGCTGTTAGAGATCGGAGGGCTGGAGTTCACCGCCTGTCCCTTCAGCGGCTGGTACATGGGGACAGAGATCGGCGTCAGAGACTTCTGCGACAGCTCTCGATACAACATACTTGAGGTATACCAGACAGCCATAAATAACCCCTGCATCACTGATTCACACTTTTGAACCCAAACTGCATTACATTTGTTCATTAACATGCATAATATGCATTAGATATTGTACCCCAGCATGAAATTAGGAAAGACACGTTTGTGTTTGATCATCCATTATGATGGATTAAGTTAATTGTATGGTATATTTCACATTTATTTATCCTGAATTGCTTTCTGTAATTTAAGCAGATTTTAAGTCATAAACATGCTGTTTCAATTCATTATGTTTTTATACTCATTCAGTATTACATTGTCTCCTCCACATTTCTAATGTACTATGAAATAAATTCCAAAAGACAATGAGCCAGCACCATCCCAACTGTTTACCACATATAAAAATATATACTCAAATATAATTTTAATCATCTAAAAAAAAAAAACATAGTTGAAAAACACAGTTATGTTATTCAGAACCCATTTGATTTTATATTTCCAAAGCTAATTTATAAAAGTGTAATAATCAGGCTTCAGATCAGAAGGATTTTACGATCATGAGAAAATACATATTCATGTCAAGTGTGTCCAAAGTTTTGACTGGAAGTGTATTTTTAGAAAGTCTTGCTGGTTACTCCAGATCTTCCAGATCTATAGAGGCAGATCACAAGTGACAGTTCTATTAACCTTGGTTCAGATCCAGAGAGAATACAGATGAATAGTCTTCCTGTACAGTATGATTAATTCCCTCTATTTCAGGAAGTAGCTACAATGATGGGACTGGACACAAGGAAGACTTCATCCCTGTGGAAGGACCAGGCTCTGGTGGAGATCAACATCGCAGTCCTTTATAGCTTCCAGGTAGGATGAACACACGTGGATGGATGAATCTCATGAAAACATGTCAGAATCATATTTAAAATCATAAAGAAATACAGCTTATTTTAGTATCATTAGTTTGGACAATGGGGCTTAATTCTTCCCATAGTGCATCCTGGTGCTATGTGTTCCCCAGGTAAGCGACGCACACGCACCCGGCCATCCACGTGACGTAAAAGAAAACGTGATTCATCAGACCAGGCCACCTTCTTCCATTTATCCGTGGTCCAGTTCTGATGCTCACGTGCCCACTGTTGGCGCTTTTGGCGGTGGACAGGGGTCGGCATGGGCACCCTGACTGGCCACCCATGACCCTGTCGCCGGGCCACCAGTGTTCCTTTCTTGGAGCACTTTTGATAGATACTGACCACTGCAGACCGGGAACACCCCACAAGAGCTGTAGTTTTGGAGATGCTCTGACCCAGTTGTCTAGCCATCACAATTTGGCCCATGTCAAACTCAAATCATTACGCTTGCCCATTTTTCCTGCTTCTAACATCAAATTTGAGGACAAAATGTTCACTTGCTGCCTAATACAGTATATCCCTCCCGCTAACAGGTGCCATGATGAAGATGCATACAAGTGTAAATAACGTCACAACATAAAAAAGGCCCAAAAAATTGGCTTCATTGTCTTTATACAAAATATAAGTTCTAATTCAATCGTTTTTTCTTTTGATTTTGTTGTCAAACACAACCCAGACATGTTTTTGACAGGCTTTGTAAGGTTCACCCACATGTCATTTTACACCCAGTCTTATTTTCAATCTCGTTTATTTATATTTGCCAGTATCTCATCTCTTTTAACACAGCTTCTCCAAGAGCCTAAAAGCAAATCCCCGCGTTCGCATTTGTGCAGCATTCAGACTCGTGCAAGCAGACAAAACATTAACCGGCTTTCAAAAATCAAAAAGGCTTCTGCAAAACCCCTTCTGTTCTATTTATTAGAGTTAAGCACCTTGGACATTTAACTGGAAGCTCCTGTGACTGAAGAAGCATGTTTATTGATATTTATTACACACCCTCTGCAGTTTGTTTACCCACAAGACCTTATTCCTTACTAAAAAGGCTTTTACTGTTCGGTTTCACCACTGATAAACTGATTAGACGTTAGTAAGTAGCTGTGTTCAGTTTCTTATTTTTCATAATTGCGGATGGGGTCAAAACAATGACAGATAACAATTAAATCTACTTGGAAAACTAGACGTGCTGCAGGACAAGCCATCAGGATTTAATAGCAGGTTGTATTGACTTGCGTCAACATGCTGCATTAAGCATTACAAGCTAAAATGCATTTGAAAATAACCATGTCCTTGAATGCACAAAATGATGTGCATTGTTGCTGTTCAAACTGGATTTGTGTCAGATAAAAAAAGAAAAAAAAAGAAATTGGGGTTTGGGAAATATTATGGACATTTCATTTGTCAAGCATTGACATTTTATTGCATTTAATACTTCATGATTCTGTTAGAGAACATCTGATAATTGTATATTATAGTAAAAAAAAAAAGTACTTTAGAATACTAAGTACATGCAAAAACTAACATGTACCTCTTTTTTTTTCTTGATTTAACCACATCAACTCTGCGCCCTAAAAGACCACACTGGTTGATTCAAGTCACCTTTATTTATATAGCTCTTTATGCAATACAGATTTCAGTTGCAAAGCAGCCTTACAGTGATAGACATGAAATAATAATACAAACAGAGTTCAATTCAGCTGAAGTCAGTTCATTTAACATTAATTTTGGTCTTTTCAGAGCTTTTTTTTTCACCCAGGATGGAAGCAGCCTCACTCTTTCCAATTTTTCCTTTATAGATCTCAAAGGTTACCATAGTAGACCATCACTCGGCCACTGAGTCCTTCATGAAGCACATGGAGAATGAGTACAGAGTGAGGGGAGGCTGCCCGGGTGACTGGGTTTGGATAGTGCCACCCATGTCAGGCAGCATTACACCTGTTTTCCATCAGGAAATGCTCAACTATCGCCTAACACCTTCCTTTGAGTACCAGGTAAGTCTTTTTCAACATACTTTGAAACAACATACATTCTGATGTTCATTCATGTTTATTTCATGCTATAACTAGTAGGACGAGATGATCGGTTCAAGTTTCGCTTGAACTGAGGCGCTACAGAGATCTGTCACGACACGTTAAAGAGACACAAAACGGTATTTATTGTTTGAACACCAAAAGTAACCTGCTCTGTCTTGTTTGTCGGCGTGTTGTGAGTGTCAAGATGATCCTTTTCAAATCAATGTGATAAACGATCGCGTTAGGTCAAAAGTAATCTAAAAGTAATCTTAAAGTAGATTACCTTAATCTGATCAATTCTGATCAATCAGACAATAGTTCTCGGACACCCACAATAAAAAAGTTCTGCTCACACCCACAAGAAAAAAGTTCTGCTCAGGTGATGTGTCGAAAACAAGCTGCAAGAACTCCCGAACCAGGGCTTTGTCGTCATTTTGTTCTCGCAGCCTTGTGGAGTACGTAATAGCCTTAACTTTGCAACTACATGTCAACAAACTCTCATTAAAGTTTTAGTAGACTGTCTGCTGAATATCTAACTCTTTATTGTGATGGTCCTCCAACAGACATTCTATTGACTATAAGTAACTTTGCATGTACATGTCAACTTATTCTAACCCTAAACCTACCAGTTTACTAATACTCTATCAATACTCTAATGAGAGTTAGTAGACATTTAGGTGCAACATTACTTATAGTTAACAGAAAGTGTTAAAGGAATCACTCAAATAAAGTGAAACCCAAATTTTGTCATGTAATTTGGAATCACTAACTGATTTGTAAGTAATCTACCCAGCATTGTGTGTTACATAGCTATTTGTGAACATAAAAGGAAAAAAAAAACGATTCTCAATTGCCTGAAACGAGTCGAATTTGCATAATGCCAGCCTATGGTTTTCACTGGCTGTCGTGAACGACGTCTACTTTGACCCGTCCTCAAACATTGTAGCTGAGGCCTGGAAGAGTTTAGTTTGTGGTGTCGACATGTTGGGAATACGCAGTTTTCTGCGCTGCGAAAACAAATCCACTTTGCGCGCACTTCCAAAGGATGAGGACTTCAGACGTGGCCAATCAGACGTGTTCAAATTAGAATCCACTCACCACTCAAAAAACCCGGAGATTTTGTCTAGTGCTGACTTCTGCACACTCGCAAATCCTCTCGCTGTAAGTGCTTTTCTGTTCAGATTATAGTGGTTAGCAAACATAGCTGCTTTAATTACAAATCATTTATCGGGAGCGTTTATGCTGGAATTTGTAGGACTAGATGACATGTAACTTGAAACTATTTCATGACATTCCATTTAAATGTGCTTTTAAGGAGGAAGCACATCTAGCCTTACCATACAGTAGAGTTGGTTCACCCACCGACTTTGAATAAGGGTGTAAAAGTAGACTAAATACTATACAAGTTTACCTGATTGGTGTGATGACCACTTAGCCATTTGTTTTCAAGATGCACGAAAGCTTCAAAGAATCATGTATTTTATGTCTTGAAATAAAACGTGAAAATATCTTGAGTTTGTTTCAAGATGACTTTATTTGTCCCTAGGGAAATTTGTCTTGGATATACAGGCTGTCACACAAAAATACATACAATCATAGTGCATTAACAAACACAGAAACAAGTGCCGACATAAATATATTTAGTACCTACAACACAGACCCTAATTTAATTTAACCTTATGTCCTGAATTTAGGAGATTTACTGATAAGGGATGCAAGAGTTTTTTGGTGTTAACCACAGACCTTATTTCAACCATTTTACCAAAAACCATTGATTTTGAGCTGACAAAACTGGACATTAAAAAATGCGAACTTATTTCTTGGTTTTATGAATAATTTCTTATCAGCCTGTTGTGATCATAATTGAAATGAACTCTGCTGATTTCTGTCTCTCTATCTCTCTCACTCACTGTCCAGTCTGACCCATGGAATACTCATGTGTGGAAAGGGGTGAATGGAACACCCACAAAGAAAAGAGCGATTGGATTCAAGAAACTTGCCAAGTGAGTGGGTGAAGACCTTCACTCAGTTTGTTTTTGTGTTGTGTATGTTGAGTTTAACCTGCCTCTGAGGCCGGCCGTCCGCAGCGCTTCGAATCTTTGCCAACCTTTTGTTGTAATTTTAACCCATAGCTCGGGAACTTCAGCAAGTGGTTGTTTTAATGGCTATTTAAGAGTGCTTTCCAGTGTATTTTCCTCACAATTATGCTGAAATGGCTGAAAATAGTGTGATTGTAACTTACTGAATCACTCTCAGGTGTAATCAGGTTTCCTTCAGTGTCCCTTTAACGTTCAGCCTCTGTGTTATTACAGTAATTGCCCGCAGGATATAAGTACGTTTTTGTGATTGTGTGGCCTCAGAAATGAGTGGAAATTGCCTGTCAGTGTGTTAAACTCTCACTAAGAGGTAATATGCAGGAATTGCGCTGCACATTGTCACAATCGATGAGACTTAGTGCGGCAATTCATCCTTGCTGACATTATAACCTGTAACACAGAAAAAAGACACTGAGTAGTCAGGAATATTATCGACTTGACTACACTGACATATCAAATGAGAACAAAACTAACCCTAACTGATGAAGCTATTACCTTCTGACCTTTTTGATAATTTTTCATAATTGATGAGTTTTGCAACATGGACACTGTTTGAACTGAATTGAATCAACATTGAACTAACTCGAGCTGAATAGCGACACTATTGTCTTCTGTAAAGCTGCCAAAAAGGAGCTTGCTTCATAATTAATTCACTTTACAAAGTTTTTGAACTGAACTGAATCGACACAGAACTGACACTATTGTCTTTTTACAGCTGGTTCACATCAGAATTTGAATTTCTCATATCTGATTAAGTTGGTAACAATTTTAGTTTAAGGTCCAATTCTCACTATTAACTAGTTGCTTATTAGCATGCATATTAGTACTTATAAAGCATATTAATGCCTTATTCGGCATGACCATATTCTACATCCCTTAATCTGACCCAATACCTAAACTACCTTACTAAATATTAATTAGGCGTTTATTGAGGCAAAAGTAATAGTTAATAGTGAGAATTTGACCCTAATCTAAAGTGTGGCATCATTGATATTTTTATTTTCCCGTTTACAACTGTGAAGCTGCTTTGAATTGCTGCTCTGTATTGCATAAAGCCCAATATGAAGCAATGACATACTGATATTACACATATCTGTGTCTGACATGTTTGTGTGTGACTTGCAGGGCTGTGAAATTCTCCGCCAAACTCATGGGACAGGCCATGGCCAAGAGAGTCAAAGCCACCATCTTGTTCGCCACAGAAACTGGGAAATCGCAGGACTATGCAAAAACCCTCTGTGAGATTTTCAAGCACGCATTTGATGCCAAGGTAAGAATGACGGGCTTATTGAACCACACATAATAGATTGACATCTGTGCGTGATTCTTAAAACCCTTGCCATTCATCCCAGATCAATGCCTCCAGTGGATTTGCACGTAAACATTGATGTAAAGAAAATGACAAAGAATACTGACGCAAGACATGTATATCCTCATATCCCCTAAGATTCACTCTTCCAATTCAAAGCTACAGATTGCAGAGTGAGAAAGCTATTTTCACACCAAAGCTTTCTGTGCGAGAGCTTGCGCAAATGTCTTTTGACCCAATTTCTTTTGCTCCAGTGCCATAAAATGCCAAGAATCAATGCATCCAGGCATGGATCTGTAGGTAAAGATAAGATCACGTTACACTCCAAGCTATGTGACATCTGAAACAAGTGTATCGAGTCCAAGTATTTAGCCTTGGGATAGCATTTAAATGCAAAGTTATTTTTATAATCTAGCAGAATAATCAATCTTGTTCATGTGCGCTTGTTATTACGTGATTTACATGCAGATGACGCAGACATAGCGCTTCTCTCTCATTCTGCATGTCCTGAAGGCGTTTGCCCTGCCACACGCACTGATGCGTCTTTTCTGTTAATTGTATCATGGCGCATTAGCTGCTCGTTAGGGTCCGTACGAACTGTTCATTACCGCTACACCCCTTTTGGCGGTACGTCAGGATCAAGAGATAACGTGCCTCCCATTCTTGATGCACATTGTGTGATTTTTCACACTCGAGAACATTGCCTAAAATCTCTCCGAACGCTGATCTAATAGCCAAACTTTAGCTCCTGGCTTACAAATGAGACAGAAAAACCAATCGCATCAAAATGATCACGTCTAGTGGAGGAAGCATTATGTATGTTCTCACAAACAGTACTAGTAACTAGATTACATGCTTGCTGACAACCCTGACAACCCCAGTGTAATTTACCCCAGTAGCACTTTTTAAAAGGGTCATGAACTGCATTGTTTTATTGTTTTATCATGTTTCCTGGGATGCACTTATAATGTTAGTATGCTTTTTACATCAAACATGTTAATAATATAGAAATAAAAGGCATTTTTCATACCCTGATTTTATCCCTCTGATTTGAACGCTCTGTTGAAGGGGCGTGTCTGCTGTGAGACAGTGTAAACACCCACTGCTGTGATTGGCTGACATCTATGCATATGAAATGGATAGTATTATATGTGGAACTCTCTCGAAAACTTTTAGCACGTTTTTACTATTACAGCTTAGCCTGGATGCCAGCCGAACTTAGTTCCACCCACAACATTTGAGGTCTGGGAGTTCCGTCTGGACTTGATCCGTTGTTGAGCAACTGTGTTCGAACCAGAGCTGTTCGGACCAATCAAATTGTCAGGGCGGGCTTTATACGATGATGGAAAGATGATCAACAATAATATAATCATGCATGTCACCAAAGAGCGCTGGGGTTGAATTTGTTCTAATCCTAAACAGAGAACTTGTTCGTATATGCATTCACCTTTACTATTTCTCTCAAAAATGATGATCGTGCTGGTAAGTAATTTTTTACAACACCGGCAAAGATCGTCATCTTCTTCTTCTACTTCTTCCAGTGTGCGTGCAGTTGAGTTCTGTTGACAACTATGCGTCGCTCAGTTGCTCTGATTGGTTGTAGGTCTATCCAATTGAGTGCAGAGGCATTTTCTTTCCTGGTTCGGTTGAAACGCCCCATAATCACAGCCCAATGGAGCAGCATCAGACTCATATTCTGACTAGAATCTGAGTATGACCACGCCAGGCTAATTACAGCTCTCAAGGTTAACTAATCATAGAAATGCTTTGATTATAGCATTATATTTAGATCTTGGCATGAAAGGTTGCAGTGATGAGGATTAGCCGATCACAGACATGTTGAGCGTAGTGATCTCGTCATTGCAAATTGATTTCTGTACTCTCACGGATTCCTTCATCATAACTAACAGTGCAAACACGATACAAATAAGAGATTTGTTGATTATAACCAAATACTTTAGATTAAAGGGACTTTGTTTTAAGGGGAGTTTTGGCGAGAGTCCACTGATAAACTCCACTGTTTGATTGACAGCTCCAGCGAGTGTTCTTTGATCACTTTGTTCTATATGGC
Source organism: Romanogobio albipinnatus (assembly GCA_023566225.1). NCBI lineage: Eukaryota > Metazoa > Chordata > Actinopteri > Cypriniformes > Gobionidae > Romanogobio > Romanogobio albipinnatus. The sequence goes on along the minus strand of CM042242.1, from coordinate 10,615,265 downwards.
ACCAAAAATGGTTCTTCGTCGTAGTCATAGAGGAACCACTTTTGGTGCTATATAGCACCATATCTTAACATGTTCTGTATATGGTAGCGGTGCTATATAGCACCTTAGTTAGCGGTGCTATATAGCACCTTAGTCAAAGAACCGGTGAAGAACCTCTGAAGAACCGCTGAAGAACCACTGAAGCACCAAAATTGGGGCTATATAGCACTAAAAAAGGTTCCCCTATGATTACGAGCCAAGAACCATTTTTGGTGCCATATAGAACCTTTTTTTTTAGAGTGTATATACAATTTAATCACAGTTTGATTAATTCATCCTACTAAGAGAAACAATATGAAGTTGACCGTTTAGTCACTGGTTTGATTTACTGACACATAGACAAAGAACATCTGACTGTACATGAATCATTACACATCAGAAATCACTGGTCACAGATCAGGCATTAGAATGAACATGGTTACTTACATGTTGCGGCATTACTGTCGAATCTATGTCATAAAAGTCTATTTGCATTGAAATTGCGATTGCTGATTTACCAAAGAATCCACAGTGAAATTTATTTTTTTTCGAAACAACTGAGACATTCACAGTATTGAAAATAAATAACCGCATTCCTAGCATTAGGATCCTTTGGAAGGTAATGCTATTTTTAGTCCAATGAGTGATCCTGTATTGCTCTTCTCACCTCGTCATCTCACTAACACGCTAGTGGGCGGGGCCAAAGTTGGTGTTGATCATCTTCTGCAGAGGCGGTCTTTCACCTATCGCCATAGACAGGTACACTTCACAATGAGTTGTTCGCTGGGCTTGGTTACAATAAAAGCTGTTTTTTGACTAACAAGAAAGCTTTCAGTTCTGAAACTTACAGGATATTCTTATAGTATGACGACCTCTTAAATGTCAAAAGCTCAAGGAAAATTTGATTTCTCAGTTCATGCCCCTTTTAAATGTCAGCTCATGTTAACTAACGCAGTTAAAAATGTTAACCATGTGGGATCCTTATTGTCAAGTGTCACTGTCATTTCTTCTCTCCTCTCTCTTGCGTATATAATGAAAAGTGGCATAAAACACAACAATAATACTAATACAACTATTTAGTTGGATGATGTTTAGTGAGGTCATGATATCATGTACATATAGCAGCATAAGTGAGTTGTGTGATGTTCATAATGCTGTATTTTATGATCCTGCAGGTGACGTCCATGGATGATTATGACACAGTCGACTTGGAGCACGAGACTCTTGTGTTAGTGGTGACAAGCACGTTCGGCAATGGGGACCCTCCTGAAAATGGAGAGGTGAGTTATTAAAGTACAAGTTGGCTTTATTGCGCCAGTGTTTCACTGAGAACATCAATCATTTTGTTCTGCTTTGAATCAAATTGTCAACACTTCACAACACAACAGAATGTGCTCATCTTGACGATAAAGGACTTCACACGTATACTGTACAATGGAGAACCTGCATTATGCTGGCAGGTCCTGGTTGAATTTGTGATTGTGAATATGCGTGGGAAGGGCAAGTAACTTCTCTCCTGTTTCTCTTTCTCCCCTTTTCCACGCTACAGAAATTTGGTGCAACACTGATGGAGATGAGACATCCCACCACTAGCAAAGAGGACAGAAAGTGAGTGCGTGTGCGTGTGTGTGTGTGTCTGTGTGCGCGCGCGTGTGTGCGTGCGCGCGTGTGTGTGTGCGAGTGGAGATGCAAGCGAGTGATTTTCTTCTCATCCTCCCACCCATCTGCTTTCCCATAATTAATTTTTTCCGGTTTCAGTTCACACACCTACACAAAGTCTAACATATACGCTTCAGACATACACATTAACGCATATCATGCATTTCTTCTCTATACACGCCAACCATTCACATAAATGCACAAAGAAATCTCTCTCTCTTTCTCTCTCTCAGGACGTACAAAGTGCGTTTTAACAGCGTTTCTTCATATTCTGATACCCGCAAATCCTCCAGCGACGAACCTGAAATCAAAGCCAACTTTGAGAGCACTGGACCACTTGCTAATGTCAGGTACTGTAGTGCCTTTATGTATGTGACTTGGTGTAGATTTGATGTGTACACTTAAAAACATTAAGACCTGGTTTCACAGACGGGGCTTAGATTAAGACAGGATTAGGCCTGGTTAAATCAAGTCATTTAAGTAGCTTTTTAAGTGTGCCTTAGAAAAAAAAACATTACTGGTGTGCATTTTGGGACAAAACAATGGCAGACATATTTTAAGATATGCTCAAACATGCATTTTTAGTCTAGGACTAAGTTTAGGCCTCTGTGAAACCAAGCTTTTCTTTTAAGCACATGTCTGGATTATTCCACCTCGAAATGTAGCACAAATTAAACATATATATATATTGTTTATATATAAATATATATATTGTTTTTGCGTTGTGGCATATTTATCTAATGCATAATATCTAACATCCTAAAAAATATAAATTTCCAATTTTGCTGTGACTTGGACTTGTTTTTTGTGATATTGCCCTATATGTCTTTATGTACGTGTGTGCGTTCCTTCTGATGCCTGTCACCAAATTTAACTTCATCAACTTCATCAAAACTAAAATACAAAGAGCATAAGAACAGAGAACAGAAAAGAAATTCCATCCTAAAGCAATCAAAAGAAATTTCACACTTTCACATGTATGTGTGCACATGCTTGCGTAACATCTTCTCTGGCCTTGAATTTCATCCTGTTTTCATAGTTTCAGGATCAAAGCTCATAGCCTTTGGCCTGATGTCCACAACCATCCCACTCTTATAATACACTTGGTTTTGTATATACGGTGTATCCTATTGTGTGTGTGTGCGTTGTTTGTGTTCATGTGCTTCAAGTGTTTTCAACACTCCGTTTCTCCCTTGCAGATTCTCTGTGTTTGGCCTTGGCTCTCGGGCATACCCACACTTCTGTGCGTTTGCCCACGCAGTTGACACGCTGTTCGAAGAGCTTGGTGGGGAGCGAATTATGCGCATGGGAGAGGGAGACGAACTCTGCGGCCAGGAGGAATCCTTCAGAACATGGGCCAAGAAGGTCTTTAAGGTACTGCCCTAAGCAAGCAGTGGACTGCTTGTATTGTTTTGTTTTATTCATTGGTATTGACAAAAAAATGAACTACACTGAAGAAAGTGATTAATTTGCAGATTTTACTTAAAAAGTTTTGCATTAAATAATTATTTACATTTTGGGTTGTTCCTCGCACAAGTAGTATATCTTATGGTGTTTTTTGCCGGCTTAACAATCACTGATTCTTTATTCGGAATTAAATAATGGCAAAATTTTAAAGAGACATTCAGTTGTAGTCATGTTGATTCTATAGCATATAAAGGCTACTGTATCATATTTGATACGCACATTTCTAAGGCCTCTAAATGATCAACATTAGAATTTACTTTTTTTTAGCAAGTAAAGGGCCTTTTAGCATAAACTATAATGTATTCATCCTACCTTTTGGCTGTATAAATATCTGCAACTGCACTAAATTGAATATTTTTGCTTTGTCTGAGTAAAATTGTGCATATTCTCCTATATCATATTATATGAACCATAAATAAAATGATGCATCAAATATGATACACCTAAAAAGAAACAACATTTTGTTTTGTTTTATGGAACTTGAAATGGAACCTTTCCATTTAAAGGGATAGTGTACCCAAAAATGATCCCATGATTTACTCACCCTCAAGCCACCCTAGGTGTATAAGACATTCTTCTTTCAGACGAATACAATTGGAGTTATATTAAAAATGTCCCGGCTAGTCCCAGCATTATAATGGCAGCCCAAAATTTGAAGCTCAAAAAAGTGCATCCATCCATTATAAATGTATTCAATACGCCTTTTTCTTACAAAAACCCCTCGATTCGCTTCAGAAGGCCTTTATTTACCCCCTGAAGCCATATGGATTACTTTTATAATGGATGGATGCACTTTTTTGGACTTCAAATGTTGGGCTCCCATTCACTGTCATTATAAAGCTGGGAAGAGCCAGGACATTTTTAAATATAACTCTGATTGTTTTCGTCTGAAAGAAGAATGTCATATACACCGAGGATGTTTGGGTGAACTATCCCTTTAAAGTTTTTTTTTTTTTACTTGTTTCATATATCAGGCTTACAGGGTTAAATAAAAAAACTTGTACATATGGTTTAGCTCATGATGCATCAAAATGTCAAGAATTAGTTGGGTCCAATTCTCACTATTATCCAGTTGCTTATTAGCTTACATATTACTAGGATATTGACTGTCGATTAGTACTCATAAAGCATATCAATAACTTATTCTGCATGACCTTATTCTAAATCTCTTAATCCAACCCAATACCTAAACGACCTAACTAACTATTAATAATAATATAAGCAGTAAATTAATTTTTGATCCTTTTTATCCCAGGCTGCATGTGACGTTTTCTGTGTCGGCGACGATGTTAATATCGAGAAAGCGAACGATTCCTTGATTAGTAACGATCGCAGCTGGAAGAAAAGCAAGTTCCGGATGACATACACGGCGGAGGCACCGACACTAACGCAAGGTACGTTGCTGCTCTAGTGCTTTCCATTTATTAAGGAATGACTCATTTCAGAAAGCCAATAAGCTTTTATCAAATTAAAAGATACTTAAAGTCTTCCCCTGTGAATGGAGAAGGTTTTTTATTTGCCTCAAAATTTATGACGCATACCAACTGACTCTTGAAGGAACTGCCTTTTCAGTGGCTCATTAGCTTGACACGGATTGTCTCAGCGCCGTGTCAGCATTACCCAGAGGATTGTAAATGCTTCTTTATTCAATTGATGAAAGTGTAAACAATGCATTTAGGGCTTCCAGATCTGATTTCCTATGTCACAGACAATTTTTTTTTTTTTTTTTCACAATCCTCAAAATGATCTTGAAATGGGCGGCTCGGCTCCATCATGAGTTTTATAGCAAATCAAGTCGTAGGGCCACTAAATTGCCTTTTAGATTTTTTTGTTGTTGTTGTTGTATAGTCTAATTTCACGCAGCACATTTTTAACTGTTGATTGGTTTTTGTATCCACTCTCAGCGCTTTACAGCATCCATAAGAAGAAAGTTTACGGGGCCAAATTTCTGCTGAGACAGAACCTACAAAGTGCCAGATCGAAGTAAGTTTTTGCTAATATTCTGTCCAATTTCGAATTTTCTCAGATTTACATTATCATGAAAGTCTTTCACATTACCCTTGACTGAGTCTTGCCTTAAATGAGCAATTGTTGCCATCTGCCAAGCTTTTACTCTTTTCTAATGTAAATCTTTTGAGGATTGGTGTGTTTGGATAGGTTTAAACTGAGTTAAAAAAAAAAAAAAAGATTAAAATATGCTTTCACCATATTGTTGCAATTGTTTATTAAACCCTGAAAAGTTAAGAAAATCAATAAGAAAAAACACTTTTCCTTCTAGGCCTTGAGCTTTCCTCATATTTCCTTGAAAGTCTTGAGTCTTTATCATGTTACTGTACTGTACAATTTAACTATTATTATAAACTGCTTTGCCATGCCTATTCTAGCAAAAGTACCCAAGGGAGCAAAGCTTAGCGAATTGCTCTTGTGTATTTATCTTTTATAATCTCTTTAAAGATGACTGCAACTGCTTCGTACAATGTTTTCTCACTTCCTGTCTATCAGCCGATCGACTATATTTGTGCGTCTTGATGCCAACAACCACGAGAGCCTGAAATACTTGCCTGGTGACCATTTAGGCGTTTACCCCGGCAACAACGAAGATCAAGTTACAACTCTTATCGAGAAACTGGTAGACGCTCCTCCTGTCAATCAAATTGTGAAAGTGGAGTTCTTGGTGGAAAGAAACACAGCATTGGGTAACTATGAAATACAAATATGTTTTTCTTGTCATAATAAAAATATGCAAATATCTAAAACCAATTCAGAATTTTAAGTAGCATCGGTTTGGTCATTTCTTTCAAATGTCAACAAACGAAAAGCAACTGTCTTTCAAACTGCTTTGGTATCTTATGGAAAATGACAGAATCTACATTAAAATAATCTGAAATGACATATCACTTTTGACAAACAAACATAATGAGAAGAGAGGTGCAATGTTTCTAGTACTCTGTCCATATAAGTCTGCCAGTGTGTGCCCCCCCCCCCCCCAATTTCAGACAAACATTATTTGATTTACTTCCCTGTGAACACTGAGAAAAGTCTTTCTCAATATGCCATTGTCTGCCGAACAGTATTCATCAGGTGTTCTGGTGTTCATGATGAGCCAAGGATCAGGGTAACCTGGTCCATTCATGTCACATTTACTGGAAAGTGAGCTAGCTTTCACTCATATCACTTTCAATAGCACTTACAACTGATATCCATCAGGATACTAGTTGTATATTCTGAGGGTTTATAAATGAACTGACATCCTTGAGTAGATTAGCATACACAAACTCATTATGCTTACCTGACAACAATATGTAAAGTGTACATGCATGTAAATGATAAAAAGTGTTTTTTCTTTAACTTTGCTGGCATTACGACAGCTTATTCAATGTTTGCATGCAACAATAAAGTCACAAAAATTGAATCTCATGTAAATACAATTCTCTTGCTTATCCCCTTGCTTATACTTGATCAGTGTAAATGTTACACTCATTGTAACATTTGCATACTGAATTGCAATTGTATCAAATTATGGTCGCACTTTAGTTTAGGGTCCAATTCTCACTATTAACTATTGCTTATGAGTATGCATACAGTATTACTAGGATATTAGCTGTTTATTAGTACTTATAAAGCACATATTAATGCTAGGGCTGTGCGATATTGAAGAAAAATGCGATATGCAATACCTTGTTAAATAATGCGATACGATATTGCTTTAAGTGTGTAAAATCTATTACAATTATATTTTAAAAATGATTTAAAACTGAGAATGATATGTGTTTCACATTCTTTCTGGGACAAGAAAGCATCGCTACAACTTCTTAAGTGACCAGCAGTGTTTTAGCAAAAAATAATGTCACAAATCTGACAATATCATTTTAACATCAATGTAAACAGACAAAAAATGTAATGCCAAAAACTCTTTGCTTGACTTGGTAATATATAGTTATATCAACCTAAAACTTAACATCAAGAACATCCAGGTAAACAAAGACACCTGAACTAGGGGTGGACGATTATTTGTTATTTTAATTTATCTTTGTTATTAAAAATAAAAAATAAAAACAGTAGTCTTCACATGAATTAAATGTACACTGATACATAATAAAGCTACAAAGGTTATTCAGCCAAGAGCACTGAGTGATTTTCTCTTGTTCTTTTGTTGACAGACAACAGGAGGTTTACTGTATTAGCAGGTTGTCACTTTAAGACCTAATGCACGGATCCTATTGACACACATTCGGTTTCTTTCCCCAACTGATATTGTTCACTTAAAGCATAACCGACTGTGTTTACATGAATACTCATCAAGACAGCCATTTTGACATAACTGTGTGTGTATTTGACCGTTCGAGTGTGTAACAAGACACAAAACAGAACACAGGGATCACACGTTTTCAGAGAGGCGGCTTGTGCGCACGTTTCGGTGTGTGTGTCAGACAGCAGACAGTGCGAGACTGTAAGGAGTTGTTTTTCGCAAGTTATTGTGTTTAATAACTCTTTTTAACGTCAAGCAAGTCACATAAGTAACAGTCGTGTGCCCAGTCTATTCCCTGCTATATGCGTCGACCTAAAACTCACACTTTTCACAATGTTGAAGTTAAAATCATTCGTATATTGCGTGCCGTTGCGATATGCATACCGCAATTTATACATTTGCTATATTTGGATAAATTCAATATATTGTGCAGCCCTAATTAATGCCTTATTCTACATGCCCATTGTGGGAAGCAGGACGAAGCAGAGGGACCATGAGACCGGTGCGGCGTGTAGCTGGCGATCATTATCTCTCCTCGCCCCATTCTCACGGTCCCTCTGCCTCGTCCTGCTTGCCACAACCATATTCAACTTCCTTTAATTCTGCCCAATACCTAAACTTAACAACCACCTTACTAACTATTAATAAGCAGTAATTAGGAGTTTATTGAGGCAGAAGTCATAGTTAATTGTTAGGACCCTAATCTAACCCTAATTTGGCCCAAATCTAAAGTGTGACCCGAAGTATTAATCAATTGTAAAACATAATTTAAAGGGTAACTAAACCCTAAAACAACTTTTTTTAGTTAATGATCGGCAAGACTGGGGGTAATTAGTGCTGTTCATTGATTTGAGTAAATGTTTTGACATTTGGGTATAAAATGTTTTAATTCTACAATATATGATGTAAAAACGTCTACGAGCTCACCACACCCTAATCAATCCGTCAATGCGGGTCTCAGGTGCACTCCCCCCACTCAGCCCCGCCCTCGATTCGTCCCCTCTGTCTCCACTCGGCTCTGCCCCCTTTTCCAGCATTTTTTTCAAATATTGCCAGTGGGTGGAGTTAGGCTCTGATCCGATGCTGCGTTCCACTCCAGTTTTAGACACGCACTTGCGAACTTCCCCTCGGGCAAATCCCCGCCGCCATTTTGAAGTGCGTTCCACTTTGTGAAGTGGACAAGGGAAGTTTATATGGACAGACCCTTGCTCCCTCAATTTTGACCGCAGCTTCATATACCACAAAGCAACACGATTGTGACGTCACCGCATATCGCGTTTAATTTACCCCACCACAAACAACTGATATTACTTTTTTTTTTTTTTTTTTTACAACATTTAAAACAACCCAAATACACCTATATACATATAAAATGCTGCATTAAACAATTTCGTAAAGGAAAAAAATAAATAATAAATCAACTCCATAGTGGATTCGAAGTGATCAAGGGCTTAGGACGTTCCAGTTCAGTCCATTGCAAATGTTCCTCCATTAGTGGGCACTCATGCAACGCAAGCAATGACGCACATCGAGTGAATGAGACGGAGGGAAGTTAGCAAGTGAAGGGCATAATAAAAATGAACTGGAACGCAGCAAGGGGTTGAGTAACTTCATCTCTCTCTATATGTGACCTGTGCTGGCAAAAGGAGTCGGAATGCGCACGGGATATTTTCGGACTACAGGCAAAACATTTTCGATTTTGAGGTTTTCACAAAAATGTGTTCATTAAGCCCTCATCTAGCAATCCCAATGCTCCAAATAGCAATTAAACATCTAAAAGTATCTTTATTTGTTTGATTTTGGAAAGGAGTACCTTTCCTTTGTCCATGGAAATGATCTCACTCGCGCTGACTGACAGATGTGTGCGCACAAAGACCCGATATACACAGAATTACAGTATTTCAAAATATATGTCTTGGCGAGTATTCACGCAAACATGATCTGTTGTCTTATGTGAACGTTTAGTTAACTGTTGGGGAAAAACATCTGATATGTTATATTATTTCGATATGTGCGGTACAGTAGATCTTAATATATAGGCTGTCTGTTTCATTAATGTTAATCAAACAATTGTGCTATCATAGGGAAACAAAAGTTGAATATATATTTTTCCTATAGATAATTGGTTTTGACTTGATGTGTGCCAAATTTGGTGTTATTACCAGGGAATTTAAGGAATGGTTGCCAGGTGATTTTGTTTTGAAACCTTGGAACTCGATTTTTCTCCAAATGGACTTTGCTGACTCTATCAATTTCAAATTGGTGTAGCTCAGTCATTTTTTTGTCAGATTCAATCTAATCATCATTTTGAAAGGAGATCATTTTTAAGAGAGAATGTGAAAATTTCAATAACTAATTTTTGAAAATGTTACTCATTGCGACTCGTTTTGCCAGCACGGGTCACATATAATGTTAAAGAATGAATGCAGGATTTGTTTGCTTTGATTCATTATAATCTATGACAGAGATATTTTGATTAAACAGACTATTTTAAGATCAAGACTTCAACTGCTAGGAAAGATTTTGACGCTGGCATGCTATTGTTTGACTCCCTTGCAAATCTGACTGAATCTAAAACATTTTTGATGCCAAATGATGTGCTTTCAATCACATATCTATCAGAGTTTCAACTCTTGTGCTAGAGGCGCTGTCCCATTTCCCCATTTGAGCCGTTTCATTCCGTTTGTTCTCTTTTGTTGAAGTTTTTCCTCATCATATAAGGTTATTTATCTTGCGTGGGAAAAAAAAAAATTCACAGTTGTCTTGCATTGAAATTACTTGCTTTTCATCTTCATACTGTCACTAATAGGGCTTTGAAGTACAGACATGAACAGAGCAACGTTTTTTTTTTTTTTTTTTTTAAATATCTCTGAATATTTAAGTCACAATAACATGGCAATTGTTTTTACAGGTAGCTCTGAAGGATGCTCTTTTTTATATTTATTTAATGTGTTAAAGAGATACTACATAAGTTTTTTTGTGGTACTGATCTATCATATAGGACCAACTTATCAGTGTCTTTTAAGCCCAGGACACACCAAGCCAACGTCAAAGAACAAGCAGCCATGAAAGCTGACTGTGTTGTCGCCTCTAGTTGGCTGCGCCAAAAAGCTGCACTTGAACACACCAAAAAGACTAAAGGCCACTGTCAGCTAGCATGTGCGTTCTGCGTCTGCGTGTAAACAAATATGTCTATATTAGCAGGTAGCAATAGTCTATTTTCGTCATTCAAAAAGGGACACCAAAACTAGGACTTCAGATATTCATTCCAGTCACCTCATGTTATTAGAAAAATATTTGCGCATTCGAATGCTCAGGCAACATGATGTAAAATTATAACAGCCTTCTGTCTGTACACACAGAGAAAAAAGGTGTCAACATTGTACCTTTAGGAGTACAACAGCTTGTCACTGGGGCAGTACCCTGTAAAGGGCATATTTGTACCTTTTTTACTACACAAAAGGTTCATAGTAGTACCTTTAGGTACGTATTTGTACTCTAGGGTACTAATATGCACATTTTAGGTGTAAAAAAGGTACAAAGATGTCCTTGTAAGGGCACTGCCTCAGTGACAAGCTATTGTACCCCTAAAGGTACAATTTTAACATTCTTTTTGTGTGTGTGTACCGTCTTGACTTCTTTGCTCGCTTTCATCACTTTCGCTTTTATCCTTGTGCACTGACTCGTTCGCTAAGCTGAACAGCCAATCAGAGTTCTCTCTCTCACCGACGGCCCGGCGCTGATTAAACATGCTGAATCGGCCCCCAAAAAAACCAGACAGCGTCCGACTAGAGAGCCAACCGTGTGGAACACACCAAAGAAACTAAGCCGACCGGTGCTCAAAAACGGTCTGACACTGCCCGGCTTGGTGTGTCCCAGCCTTTAAAAAGGTTAGCTCAAGTGAGATTTCTCACCCTTTCTTGTTGAGAAATATGTCAGGATGACTGAAGACTGGTCAGTGACCTTTACAGAGGGAATATGAGGTTGCTTCAACTCTTTCCCCTTGATCTGACAATCATTACAGATGTGGTCTCATTGAAGCCTGCATTATTGTGCACAAAAGAGGTATTTTAACAAAAGTAGGTACCTTGGGCACATTATCAGTGTACAGTTCACTCAAAAATGAAAACTCATTTACTCATCCACATGTCCTTTCTAACCCCATACAACTTACTTTCTTCTATGGAATACAGTCTAGGGCCTCCAAAAATTATAAAAAAGCACCATGAAAGAAATCCAGATTACCTGTACACTATTATTCCAAGTCCTCTAAAGGCATATAATAGTTTAATGTGTAGGCTCAAATTTAAGTCATTGCTTGCTTAAATCTTTCCCTCTACCATAACAAATCTCATTTGCATTTGTCAATATCTGAATGTCACATCAAGTTACACGTCTTGAATTTTAGTGTTTTTCTCACACAGAACCAAGACTTGATAATAATCCCCACCAACCCGCCAAATGCAGGTGGATTTAAGCTGTGGCGTGTAACAGTCAATTTTACTAGCCACTTTGGCGGCTTGAATTGTATAAAATATATACATTTTTTAATTGTAGTCTTTTAAAAAGGCATCTGATATAATAACTTAAGTTCAATGTAGTGTCAAAAATATAGATGTTTCCATATTTCAATACTGAAATATCTGAAACCCTTCCAATACTCATTTTCTGCAGAATAGATACATGATACCCATAGCGCTTTCTTGCTCTCTCTTGCTCCGACAGCAATTTGACACAAATTTGACACACAAACATGCCTCCCCTCACTTGCTCGTTTCATTTTCTCCGGATGAATATTGTTGGTGTTACAGGACTTGAATTTCGGCGTGGGATTGCGCATATTGTGCATCATTTTACATTTGCACATAAAGCTGCCTCTCTTATTTGCTTATTTTTCTTATTTGCTGCTTATTGCACTTAAACAGTAAAATACACACAAAATAATGTCGGTCTTAGCGAGTATTCACGTAAAAACACAGTCAGTTATGTTTTAAGAGAACATAAACAGTTGAGAAAGGAAAAAGCATGTATACCAGTATAATAGATCCGTGCATCAGTTCTTAAAGTGACAGCAGCCTAATATAGCTGCTTCCAAATTATGAGATAATATTAACCCTTAAAGACCTAGAACATTTTTGGGGCACCTGACTTGCCTCTACTTTTCTTTGTTTTTCTCACCCATTCTAGTAGTTAGCATCAAGTTTCATATACCATTTTAAACAAGAGAACAGTATCCATCTAGCTCATTTGAAGTCCAAATTTTACATTTATTTAGTCTGAGAATGCATTACATTAATAGAATTTTAATAAAAACGGCAGCAAAAACGTGGTGTTTTTACTGTGAACTCAAACAGAACTTCATGAAGTTTGGATGTTTTCCTTTTAGAAAGTTAGACTTGGTTGTTTTTGACTTCCAGATTAAATTTTGTCTACATGTAACAATCCGTCAGCAAGTTATAGCCATTTATTATAATATTATTCTAGGCGTTTTTGAGTGAAAACAGGTGTATTTTATTTACTGACAATGTAGATGTGTCTTTTTAGCCACTGACGGCTGTCTGTTAAAGGGGTCCTATAATGCATTTTTTTACAAGTTGTAAAATAAGTCTCTGATGTCCCCAGAGTGTGTATGTGTTTTATCCCAAAATACCCCACAGATAATTTTTATAGCATTAAAATTGTAATTTTTTGAGGGTGAACATAAATGCGCCGTTTTTGTGTGTGTCCCTTTAAATGCAAATGAGCTGCTGCTCCCGGCCCCCTTTCAAGAAGAGGGTGGAGCTTAAAGAGCTCATGTTAGCAGCTCCGATTACCTCATGCAGACACAAACTGAAAATGTCACAAAATGTTCAGCCTTTAATGTTAATAGAGAACAATAATTCAGAGACTCACAAAGAAGTGACAACATGTAGAATGCAACAGGACATTTCTGAATGGTTAGTTGATGAATTTATATAGCTGATGTTGAGTTAACTATCTTCAAGTCATCGAATAGCATATTCTGTCATGGCAATCTATAAATCACTCGTGTGGGAACTGTTGTAAAATGCCTTCAGTGCCAGAGAATATATGCTGCATGAAGATAGAACATGTATAGTTTAGTTTAATTGCGGTTATAACTTATGTTGTCATCTTACTTTTATGACAATTGCATTTGTGTTACGTATTGCAATAAATGTGAAAAGACGGATGCGACAGCTTGAGCAGACTCCCAAATGTGCTCTATTACAACAACTCTTCCTCTTCTCAACATGGGCTCACCCCCTTTGTTTTGCGTGTTTCCGGGGGCAGGGTTTATGTACATTTTAGGGTTAGTGATGTCACTAACCTGTAAATAAGCTCGTTGTAGTCCCTACCAGCCATTTGTTGTAGTCCTTAAAAAGCTATTTCTCTAAGAAAATATCTTCCTTTTCTTTGAACTTTGAGCGTTGTAACTTTGCAGATGATGTTTATGCTCAAACAGCAACATTACACACTAACTAAAGCTAAAAAAGTGAAATCATAATCAACCACCCCTTTAAAAGTACCTATTTGGCCGTTTTTCCCCATGGTATTGACGTCAAAATTGTGGCCAGTAAAAATGCTGAGTGGACTTTGGAAAACCATTAGCCACAGTGGCTGGTGAGCAAAAAAGTTATTGTCAAACCCTGCACAAACCTAGCCTGACGTCGTCATACTCAATTCTAGTCAGAATATGAGTCTGATTCTGCTCCGTTGGGCTGTGATTATGGGGTGTGTTTAAACCGAACCAGGAAAGACCTCAATTGGATAGACCAACAACCAATCAGAGCAACGGAGCGAAAAAAAAACTGTGTCAACAGAACTCAACTGCACTGTGTTGCCAAGTCCGCGGGTTGATGCGACCCCAATTATGTGATATACAGAACCAGGAATGCGAATTTTAGCAGGCATTCCAGCCAAAATAACACATATTTTACCCCCCAAATGCCATTTTCCCGGAGAACCCCCCCACCCGGAAAGCTATTGGGCTTGTTTTTGGCTAGTTTTGAGTAGCAGTTGGGCGAGTTTTGCTGTAAAAACTTGGCAACCCTGTCTGCACGCACGCTTGAATAAGTCACGTTAGAAGAAGATGAGTGTAAACGATCTTTGCCGGTGTTGTAAAAAAGCATTTAAGGATACACAGAGTATTTACCAACACGATCATCATTTCTGAGAGAAATAGTGAAGGTGAATGCATACGAACAAGTTCTCCGTTTAGGATTAGAGCAAATTCAACCCAAGCGCCTTTGATGACGTGGATGATTACGTTACTGTTTATCATCTGTCCATCATCGTCTAAAGCCCGCCCTGACAATTTCATTGGTCCGAACAGTTTCTGTTTGGGCATAATTACTTCTCTATGGATCAAGTCCAGACCGAACTGCCCGTGCAAAAAAATTTGTGGGTGGGGCTAAGTTCGTCTGGCATCCAGGCTAGCACAAACCTATAAAATGAGTAAAATATAGTGCGCACATCATACTTTTATTGCACTTCTATTCATTTTTGGGTGAGCTATCTGTTTAAGTAATCTAAAGTATTGCAGTACTTAGAGTGAAGTATCTGCTACTCTAAACAGTGTCTCAATCAGGATTAAATTGACAAATCTGTTATATCTGCATTCTTAACAAATCAGAACCTCTACATCTTCTGCAGGTGTGATAAGTAACTGGACGGATGAGAGTCGTATTCCGCCCTGTACCATCTATCAGGCTTTCAAATACTTCTTGGACATAACAACCACTCCTAGTCCTCAACTATTGCAACAGTTTGCTCCTCTAGCGACTAATGAGAAACAGAGAAAGAGACTAGAGGTGCTCAGCAAGGTAAGAAAACACTGCATGCCTGCACACACACTTGTGCGCTTCTCTAATTATCATTTGCATCAATATGAGGCGTGCTAAAGCTCAGTAATGATCTAAGACCCATTTTCATACACCTCTTCCATATTAGACAAAAGGCGTCTCGTCTCCACATGCTTCCCACCTTTTCCGCCTCAAATCGGCAGTCATTTTCTCAGTTTGATAACTTATTATCTCTGAAAATCAACCCCCTCCTCCCCACTTCCTTTTTTTCTCTCCCATGCCTGTGTAGCTCTCTCACACAAGCCTCTCAGTGTCAACACGAAGACATGGGGATATTTCTCTTTCATTGCTTCCCACTAAAACAATTTTTCGATATGTTGCTAAAAATGGATGCTTAGTTAGTGAGTCATCCATTCTGGTTCAAATGATTCTGATGAAGTGAACCAGAGGAGAAAGACAAAGGGTTCACGTCAGTGAGGATGGCAACTCTGCCTGATTTAAAATAAGCATACAATTATGTATATTAGAATCATTTATTTGAAATACACTAGCGAAAGTTTGGGGTCTGTAAGATTTTGAAAAAAAAATGACCTTATACTCAGCAAGGCTGAATTTAAAAAAAATAAAAATACAGTAAAAATTTTAATATTGTGGAATGTTATTAGAAATTAAAATAATTTCTTTTTTAATACATTTTAAAAATTTAATTTATTCCTGTGATCAAAGCTGAATTTTCAGCATCATTACTCGCGTGATCCTTCAGAAATCATACTAATATGCTGATTTCAGATTATTATCAATGTTGAAAACCGTTGTGGTGCTTATTATTTTTGTGGAAACCATGATACATTTAAATTTCAGTACTTTTGATGAATAGTAAGCTTTAAAAGAACAGCATTCATTTAAAATGGACAACGTTCGTTCTATTAAATGTCTTTAGTCACATTCATCAATTTAATGCATCCTAGCTAAATACAAGTACGTTTCATACATTTTTTTTTACTGACAAGCAGGGTTTGACATTGACTTTTTTGCTCACCAGCCACTGTGGCTAGTAGTTTTCCAAAGTTACTAGCCATTGGCCACAATTTTGCTGTTTGGAAATTACATTTTATATGATTAAAGTTGACTTTGGCATGCTTAAATTACTTGATTTAGAAGATTTAAAACCCTTTCAAATGCAGAGTGACCACCCAAATCAAGACTACATTGTATATCAGCTGGTATGTGAAGGTGGGCAAGGGGTGGGCAATATGAGCATAGGCTAATATGAGAAATTTTATATGATTTGAGTTATTTTTGTTAGGCAATATAAAATAATAAATAAGCAAATTACAAAAACATATTTTTTTTCAGATACAGTAGTTTATTTAATATGTGTACATTTATTTAACATCTGTAGTTGTTTGATTAAAACAGACAGAGAGAGAGAGAGCTTCTCTTGTCTGTCATTCAGCACGATTCCACCTATCACTAACTGCAAGTTTATTGATAAAGAATTGTAATTGAATTGTAATTTTGTGATACAACGGTCTTGGCATTTAATTTGGCTGTAGGCTGAAATTGTATTCAACCCGCCAAAGTGGCTAGTGGGAGTGGCTGCCTTACCCGCCACAGCTGAAATCTACCCGCATTTGGCGGGCTGGAGGGTGCTAATGTCAAGCCTTGCTGACAAGCATTGTCTTTCTTTCCCATTGAGTTTTCTGTGAATAGTTTACTTATAAACATATTGTTATCTCCCACTGTTTCTAAAATTCATTATTTGCTATCAAACACAATAAGGAAATAATGGTAGAGATTTTGGTACCTTTGTTGCTCTAGTAAAACTCTACTTTCATTGTATAAATAGGAACATTTAAATAATTTATGTTCAAAATATCACATACTATAGATTAGGAGTGACATGATGGTGCGTACGTACGGTGTCAGAACTCTCTCTTTAAAAGGAGAGATCTGAAAAAGACCTTTCTGGCTCTGTTTTACTCTCACATGACTAGCACATTTATGCAAATGACAACGTTGACGGTTTTTTTTACTCACTTCTCGCTGTCAGTTCACGGCTTTCAGAATTTTTGGAACGTTTGCCATTCGCTGCCACTCATCCAGCACTCATGTGCCAAAACAGAGCTACTGAGAACATCATGTTGTCATGCGCTTTATTCTGTGTCTCCTCAGGGTTTGCAGGAGTATGAGGAGTGGAAGTGGTATAATAACCCCACCATAGTGGAGGTGTTGGAGGAATTCCCGTCCCTCCAGATCCCCTCCACCCTTCTCTTGACACAGCTACCCCTCCTACAGCCACGGTACTACTCCATCAGCTCCTCTCCAGACCTCCATCCAGGAGAGATCCACCTCACTGTGGCGGTGGTGTCCTATCGGCCCAAAGGTAAAAAAACAACAACAACTACAACAACAGAGGATTGTAAAAAGGGTATAACATACATTATACTGTTCAAGAGTATTGTAACTTTTATTTTGACGGGTTACCTTTTTAATTTAAATATGAATCCTGCAAATCACTAAATCTACCCATGACTCTTCTATCAGCTATTGTCTAATTTGATTCTATCCATATATTTTGGATGAATGTGATGAGAACTGTTTGAGTTCATATTCAGATATTTTGAGATTGCAGATTTTGGTATCTTGGCCGATCTGAGCACCACATTAGCAAACTCAAATTTCTTTGTTTGTTAGTTTGAATAGCAGTGTTCATCTCCATAGTAACTTGCGCTCCACGGCTAACCTGCTCCAGGGCAGGTTATGTTCTGGATAAGAGATCTCAAACTGGAATTGGACCAATCAGCTGTGAGCAAAGTGACACACCTCTGATGCAATAAAGTCACTCCTCCTGATTCTACTCCAAATTAAAGCTCACTAACAGAGCAAATGGTTTTTAAAGACTAATGCGTCTGGCTTTTAACAATGTTTATTTATAATAAGAAGAATTTTGAATGATTTAGATATCATTTATGTAATTATTATACCTAGGGCTGCCACTAACGACTATTTTTATATCGATTAATCGATCGACTATCGACAATGCTGTAAAGTGTGAGAGGTCTACTCTCTCCCCTGAGAATGTTGACATCCTAATCTTAAAAAAAAAAGAAGAAGAAAAAAGAAGAAAAGTCATTATAAGCTCAGGACCATTTTCACGTCTCAGGTTGTTTTTTACATGTTACGCTTTAACAACTGGGTAAAATTTGATTTAGTCAGATGGTTATTTATTTATTTTATTTTTGTTAAAACCATATAGCCTAGGTTATTTTTGTTAACACCAAAAGTTTTCATGCAATAAATGGAAAGAAAATAAAAATAGTCTCCTCCCCCTTTTATTCTGATCCGAAAAATGATCCGATCCGTGACTCATGATCCGTAGTGTGATCCGAACCGTGAGTTTTGCGATCCGTTACACCACTAATAATCAGCAGCTGCTGTATGATGTTGGTTGGGCGCTTTTTTGCAATATATCTGCGGGTTGTTTTGAACGAGCTATAAAACGGGGACAGCTCCAGTCGGGGACAGAACACCAGAAAACGGGGACGTCTGGTCACCCTATATAAATAGCCTATATAAAGGTCATACAAATAAGCTTTAAAATCAATAAATAAAGCTATAAAAATGACTACATGTGAGCTTAAATGTTAAATTTTCTCTATATATCAACTAAACTAACTTCATAACTTTTACTTGCATTGACGTATAAGATTTTTGTCCTCTTTCATGGACAGCTCTTATTCTTCTTGCTGTGTAAATTTGTTTAAATCTTTAATATTTTTCAGTCATGTGATATTCTGCAGAAGAGAGAAATGAATCTCGCTGCTTCTCTCGTGAGAATTGAGTCTCAGTTTCAGTGATCCACAGCATGTAATTGGCTGTTCACTACCGATGTCACAACTTAGCTCAGGATCAAAGCCTGAGTTGACAGAGAAAGCTGATGATCAGCATCATGGGACCAACAAAGCCTGAATAGATTGGTTTGGTTTTTTCAACTCGAAACTAATCGTGTAACCCCGAGTATGTTAAACTACCATCATGGTACAGGCCCCAGATGTTCAGAGCATGTGTAAACAGGACCTGATGTTATGTTAAATCAATGCAATCCACTTCACAGTGTTAAACGTTTCCCGTGCTTCTTTGTCACTCATTTCACACTGAGCGTTTCATACTAAACAGCCTCTCACTTTCAATAGTTGCAATGACATACACATTTCCCCAACAGCGGTACCGTATGAATAATTGGGTGCTTAATAAGAGACTATGAACTTAATTAGCAATTTGACTGCAAAGTGCCTAATGAATTGTGAATAATCCGTATTGTCAGAAGAGAAGCCAGGCTGATTGTCTGTGGTATTAGACTGTTCATCTAATAACTGCTCATTTATTTTAAAGATAGGGACGACATAAAAATTAAAAGATCAAATTAATTCTAGAACTGCTCATTCGCTGATAAGCCTTTTTTGTTAACATGCGCACAAGAGAAACTGTGCTCTAATCTCTTTTCCACATTTTTAATACATTGTAAACATGTAATCATGTGCATAATGGCGTAATTGGCGGTTAAAATATAGCAATTTCACTCCATTTGAAGCAAGCCATGTCAGCCCTGTGCAGTTCTAAATTGCCAGGCGTTAGAACAGTGTCAGAGGGTGTCAGGTTAAAGGATTATTTGTTTCATTCCGGATAGATGGAGAGGGTCCCGTACACCACGGAGTGTGTTCCTCCTGGCTCAACAGCTTGGAAGAAGACGATACAGTGCCATGCTTTGTCAGAGGGTAAAGCATTTATACATTTCTCAAATATGTCCACTGAGGGTAGTTTTTTTTTTTTTAGGATCCGATGGAATGTATTTTGTGTTTCAGGGCTCCAACATTCCGTATGCCAAAAGACAGCCAGGTTCCGTGTATTCTGATTGGCCCAGGCACTGGAATTGCTCCATTCAGAAGCTTCTGGCAGCAGAGACTCTATGATATTGAAAATAAGGGTAGGTTTTTGATTGCTTCAAGGTCTAAATTGTGCTTCTAAATGGACAGTTCTAAGAAATGAAGGCATCTTTTGTTTGAATAATTTGTTCATTTGATATTTAATAAAAAAATTTAAGTGGGACTTTTAACATTTATGTGTTCTGATTGTTGTAGAACATTTATTTATTTATTAATTTATTTATATTTGTGAATGTGAGAAGGGTCTAGGGTGGTTTGGTTCATTTGATCGAATGCAGTGGCATTACATCATTTTTTGTAGAATGAAATTAATTTAAAGTTTATTTATTTATTTTTATAATTGTGTGTATATTGTATTGTATAATCATTTTTTATATTTTTTTCCCCAATATAAATATATTGATAATTATTTTTGTATTATTGTTTTTCATTTGAATTATTTATTTATAATTTTGGGATTAATTAATAGTGTGCATATCATTAAAATAATCATGTTTGTTTAATATACTTTGGCATTTGTCGTTGAGTTCAAACTTAATTTTGGTATGTTTTATTTCACCAGGAATCAAGGCATGCCCCATGATCTTGGTTTTCGGTTGTCGACAGTCACAGATTGACCACATTTATAAGGAAGAGACCATCCAGGCCAAGAACAAGGAAGTGTTTAAAGAGCTTTTCACCGCATACTCCAGAGAGCCTGGGAGACCAAAGGTTAGAATATGATGCCTTGGCAAATATCACTGAGGATGTTTCAAATCCATTAATACTTCAGCATTAGTGAGGGTTTAGATGGATTGCCCATGTGAATTACAGAGATCAATGTGAAAATGAGAAATTGACCTTTCTGAAGAAGCTCTCATTTTTCCTTTTTTTTTATTCACTGAGCAAACCAATGGCTTTCTTACTGATCAAATAACAGTGGAATAAATCAAAACGTCATGTGCCATGCCATGAGGTTCATAGTAGGGGTTGAACAGAATCATGTGATTTAAAGTCAAGTCGACGTAGACTAATAGCCGATGACATCATTAATAAAAACACAAGAAATGGGAATGCTTTGCAACACAAGACTATTGCTCTTACATAACAGTTATTTTGTCTATGGGTTATTAAATTTCTTACAGATTTCTGCTGCTTCTGAATCAGATACAGATAAAGTAGCACAGTAAGAGTACATTTATTTGAATGCATTAGTGAGAGCGCGATTGCATATGTGAATTAATCCTAGCTGTGCAGCGTCTCTCTACTGAATCTTTTAGTTACTTCAAAAATAGAAAGGAATATATGCTAGAACTTTTCAGTTTTAAGCTACTTCATTGATAAATCATAATTGACAGTGTCACTGCACTCTTGAATCTTTCTGTGTGTGCGTTACAATCATAGACTGTAAAAAAATATGGACTTAGTGTCCGTGACGTCACCCGTAGGTTTCTGAAGAGCATTTATGAAGTCTAAAGTCGGCCGTTGCCATCTTGGCATCGCGTCAACGCGCGTCACTCCCGGATAACTGAAAATGAGCAAAGAGACGGGATGTGGATGGAGCTGAGGTGCCTGGTTGCTTAAACCACGCTCGACCATGGCGGAAATCCACCTGTCACTCAAGTGGCCACACCCTTAATTATGCAGAACTTTAAGGTTTGATATAATTTAAACAGATTAATTATACAAATTAGCTAAATAGACCAAAACCGCTGTTTGTTCCAGGCTGTAAACATATTTTTTTCTGCTGTAAAGTGGGACATTTTAACATGGGGGAGATACAGATTTTGGAGCCTGTCTCTAGCGGCCAGTCAATGAATTGCAGTCACTTCCTTGTTGGCTTGAAGAGAGACCGCCGTAGTTACAATGCAGCAGCGCATTCGTTTAGAACGGTCATTAACTTACCTATACAATAAGCTGCTTAAAATGTGCATTCACCCGATCAATATTTAGCATCCAGAACGCTCTCGGAATATGCACTTATTTGTAATTTTAACCAATGGAAACGGAGAGTAAAAGTGGACTTCAAAGACTCCTTATCCTGTGACCCCCTCTATAGGACAGCGTTAGTATTACAACTAATGTAAATCTATGGAATTTTTGGGAGTTTTGATCGTAACATAGTACAATAAGTCAGGACAGTATGAAGGTTATCTGTATGGTCGCCATGTCGACATCAGGCTTAATGCCTGGTGCACATTGTAAGATTTTGGGCTTTCCCAGACGAAAGATGACCAATCGGTGAGAGACGTTCAAAGACGGCCGTTTTCACGGTCTTGCGACCAAAGATAGCCTGCAATCTTTTTCTGACAGTGTCAGAAATTGAGCATGATTGTCTCACAGTTTGCTGCTACGACCTACGTCTACTGACTAGCCAAAAGAAATGCAACTTGAAATGGTGTATTGATCAACGCGACATGGCACTAAAACTTATTTTGAGACTAAGCTACTTACCTGAAGCCTCATTTGCAAAATTGGCAAGCCATATTGGCCTCTTTTCCCTAGCCACGACCGCGTCCATATTCTCCTCTTTCGCTTCCTCCTCTTTTTTCAGCGCACATAAAAACCAAAGTGCGATTCATCTTGCTCTACTTGTTAACCGTAGCACACGTTTTATTCTTCTGTACTAACTTGCGTCGTAGCCTACGATTCAATAGGTGTCATCATTGTACGGTCTACTATACATGTCATACCCAGATTTATTAGATCAATGTGGTACAGTGTAATTTGTAATGATCTTATAGGATTGGTCAGTAGCAGGCATAAAACGTCATGGTAGAGCATTAAAGTCGACTAGTCTGTGCAACCCCTAGTTCATAGATGTCTATTTAGTCCCCTACCTCACAATTTCGTATTCTTTTCTCAGAAATACGTCCAGGATGTGCTTCGCGAGCAGCTGTCTGAAACAGTGTACAAGTATCTGAGAGAAGAAGGAGGACATATCTACGTCTGCGGGGACGTCACCATGGCCGGAGACGTACTTAAAACAGTCCAGCAGATCTTTAAACTGCATGGGAACATGTCCCTGGAGGATGCCGGCTTCTATATCAGCAAACTAAGGGTTAGATCCCACTTTTTTCAAAACTTTACACTATAGTTAGTGGTGCTATACGGCCATTTATTTCAAAACGGATCCTTTGTGTGCAAAGGTAAATCAAGTACAAGGTCACCTGAGAAGTTCCAGGTACTTTTTCAAACTGTCCTCCTCTTTCTTGTTGAAGGATGAGAATCGATACCACGAGGACATTTTCGGTGTTACCCTGCGCACTTACGAGGTCACCAACCGTCTAAGGTCAGAGTCTATCGCGTTCATCGAAGAGAGCAAGAAAGACACGGATGAGTAAGTCCTGTTTGTTTATTCTCCATGCGTCGTCCTCTCTCCTTGAGTTGCCTTAGGTTATCCATGCTTGTAGGAGGACCTTGTGTTGTGTAGATTACTGTAGATACTGCCTCTGGACCAGCATCCCTGAATGCCAGCGGTAACCATAGAGACGGAGGCTGAGAAGAGGCTGCAGCGTAACAGGATTAGTGAGAAGAGAGTGGCTGCGCTATTCTCTGTTTGTGCTCTTACAGATAAGAGCTTGTTCATTGCACACTTGCCGTGAGAGTGGAGGGAGGGAGAAGAGCTTTAACCGTAGCGCGCCTAACTGGCCTTTTCGTCGCTTGGCCACCGTAGTTCCTGTGAGAGGTGCCGCTTTTTTTATGTTTTATGATGAAAGTCCTTGAGTTGGAGGATGAGAGGTACCTTACAATCCCTCGCCATGTGTCATCTGGTACTCTGTTGGACAGTGGGCAAAATTAAATTAATAAATTAATATATCATTCACAACCTTTTTCATTAAATATCATAATGAAATGTTGCAATGAATGTATAAAAATATTAAATGCGAGGGTGATTAAATAAAGCATGAAAGGTGTTTATTATTCAAATTACTTTCATTATATGCAGATTCATTAATCTAATAAATCACAATTACAGCCCACAGTTTCTTATGTCAAATTAAAAAATATGAAAGATTGTGGTTAGTAAGATTTTATGTTTTTTAAAAAGAAGACTCTTATGCTCACCAAAGCTGCATTTATTTAATCAAAAATACAGTAAAACAGTAATATTGTGAAAAAATACTACAATTTAAAATAACTCTTTTCTATTTGAATATATATTTAAAATATAATTTATTCCTGTGATGTAAAGCAGAATTTTCAGCATCATTACTCAGACAGTCATTCAAATATGCTATTTTTTTCTTATTATCAATGTTAGAAACCTTTTTGTTTTTATTTGTAACAACGTAAAAGTAACTTTTGATCAATTTAATACATCTTTGCTGAATAAAAGTATGCATTTCTTTCTTTCAATGAAAAAAATCTTCCTGGCCACATATTTTTGAATGGTAGTGTATATCCTAAAGATGCACTCAATAACTAAAAATACAGTAAATTGTGGGCATATGTAAGTTTTGGAATACATTTATGTAAATAAATATGTGTTTATGCAAATATTTAAAGGTGCACTATGTAAAACATTTTCAGTAAAATATCCAAAAACCACTAGGCCAGTGTTATATATTTTGTTCAGTTGAGTACTTACAACATCCCAAATGTTTCCAACTATTTGTAAACCGTGAGAAAATTGCTATTTTAACCAAGGAACCGGGACGTGTGAGGGAGTCGCCTGTCAATGGCATCATATCTGCGTTACCTCGGTTTCCGGATTTATTTAGCAGAAACGCTTTATTCTCACTGCAGTGTGCAACAAGTGTCATAGCAGCCGCCGAGCGAGTAACGTCATAACATAATTTTCAACACGCTCAAATGTACCTAATATGATAAACAGAGCTGCGTTAACTCATACTCATGACTGGAAAAGCGGAAATGGCGCCGTCGACTGTGGCATAATAAAAGTCCCACTGCTCGCGAGGCGTGTGTTCCGCTCTTCTTATTAACAAATGCTCCAGCGGCCTTGCTCAGCTCCCACAACACTCGGTCTTGCTCTGCTTCATACTACAGTAACGTTAATAATTGCATCCATGAACATGATTTCTGCCCGAGTCCTATCCCGATTCTTTTCCACCGGCTGTGAGGTGAAGACCACATGTCCCAAGATTCTGCGCTCAAACGTGCCGCCATCAAACTGCGCCTTTGTTTTGAATAGGCGACCTCTAGCGGACTGAAAAGTTACATAGTGCACCCTTAACTGCAGTATGATGCATTTAATTATCATTAATTAAAATATAAATCTATTAATTATATGTTATATTTTGTGATTTATATACCCTGTATGCATACCCTCTCTACCCCTCCCCTTTTTCTCTCTTTTTAATCTCTTTTAATCTTTATTTTCTTTCTTTTACAGGGTGTTTTGCTCATAGTCTCATTTTCAGTCCATATCGCTGGTTTTTGCTCATAATCAGCCAACCAGAAGCATGATGGGACAACAACCATGATTCGGGAAAACTGTGCCAAGTTTGTCTATTTAAAAAGCAGTTTCTTCTTTTCTTTCTTTTTCATTTTCTTCGCTAGGTCTTGTTTGATGTGCATCTCGATGATCAAAATCTGCATTAATACAAGTACCTTTCACTTGAATTTCTGAATGCACTTTTTTGTGTGTCTTTATGCTTTGTCCTCAATGGGCTGCGTGCACTTAGACGTGGCCTGCCTTTTTATCGTGTAAGCAAGATCAGTGGCTTTCCTGATGTACAAACTTGCGTAGATGTTGACTTTGCCATTAGGAGATGGGAAGTATTTGGTTTGGTTAGTGAGTCTCTGGGTTATTATGCACATTATGATCCGTTTTCATTAAAGACCAAGTCTTTATCATGCTAAAAAGAGAGGATGTGCTATCATTTACTAATGGTGAGTCATCTTTAAAAGAACCAAACACAGACCAAGAGATAAACTGATGAGTGTTTGCTTTGCATTCACACTGTCCTTGACCTTAAAAGTGGGCTCAGATCTCATTTTGATCCATATTAGTTTGTTTTGGTTGTGAAAGAGTTGATTATATTATCAGTTATATTAATTATCATATTCATTTGTCTTCTTTCTCCTCCTCTTCTTTTTCATAATAATATATAATTTTATATTCAATTTAATATTATTATATTATATGGGAACACTTAACTATAAGGTTCCATTAGGTAATGTTAGTTAATGCACACGTTACAGTATTTATTCATCTTTATTAACATTAGTTAATAAAAATACAATTTCTAATAGGTCAGGTCCACTAAATAATATTAACACATAGAACTTTTGATTTTGAAAGTTTGTTCATTTAATATTAACTAAGATTAATAAATGATTTTTTTGATTGATAGTTTGTGCTAACTTATGTAGTTAACTAATGTTAACAAATGGAACCTTAGTGTAAAGTGATGTTATTATTTTTATTTTATTGAAGTATTATTACAGTATATGGGGATATCAAATATATCTCTGACCCCTAATACCAACAAAATGTAAAAAAAAAAAAAAAAAAAAAACTCTAGACATGGCATTTTATTACCAACTGAATCTCCAGAATAAAATGGAGGCAAAAATATTTGTCAGTGCTTTTGCATTCTCTCGCAAATGTTTTGCGTGCTGTCGAGAAACTTTGCAAAAGTTTCTCGGGGGAACGCAAAATGTATTGGGAGTGAATGCAAAGTTTCTCTGGGGAACCTAAAGGTTTTGCAAGAGAACGCAAAGTTTTTCAGGGGAACGCTAAATGTTTTGGAAGTGAGTGCAAAGTTTCTCTGGGAAACGCAAAAGCATTGACTTATTATTTTTCCTCCCATCTCATATTTTTTCCCCACCACCATATCAGTGGCGGCTGGTCAATAGAGGGCGCTGGGGCGCCGCTCCCATCAAAATTACAGAAATATACATGTATACAAAAATTATATAAAAGTGAAATAAAAATAGAATAGTTTACTTATACGATGTGCCGGCTGTTAGTAAGAGCCTCATCATTTAATAAAAACTGGCTTTGATCGGTTAACTATTTGATATGTTCTTCAATATGTTTCTATCTGAGTATAAAAATCTACGGGCAGCATGTGACCTGAAGCTGGTCTCTAATTGGTTTCTTAAAGATCCTCCTCCAAACGCAGGTCGCTGCGTCCCTGGTGAATCAAAATTGGATGAGTGTTATTTTATCCAGTCTGATTGGTTCTCTTCACCTGTCATTCAACTTTAAGCTCTTGGCCACTAAAGCGAAAGTGCGCGGGCGACATCGTCACTCCGACTCCGCCAAAACCTTGTTAGGATGATCACTTTCGTAGAGATGGCAGCAGTTAAACCAAATTCTTTCACAAGGCGTTCGTTGGAAGAAAAAAAAGGATAAAGGATCCCGAACCGGACCAACGCGATTTACAAATCCAGCAGCAGGCCAGTGACAGAGGATGAAGCTGCACTCGGAGCTTCACGTGCTTATGAGAAACGTAGGTGGCTGGCTGGATGTGTTGTTAGCAATTCCCTTTATTGCTTTCTTTTATTTCAAAGTGCCGGTACTGAAGTTTTGTGGACAACAACAGGGGTAAGAGACCTCAAATATCTAACTGAACAATGCAAACATCATGACACTACTGAGATGATTGACTTTAATCAGAGAGTCATTGAGAAATTTGCTGGCCAGAAAGAAAGGAGAGCTAAATTTATGTTCGAGTAGTCAACATGCTAGTCTGTTGTTGCTGTTTTCTTTTGTTTTTCCTTTCCTCATTCAATTATATGTGGGAAATTAATGTGTAAAAAGATAAAAGTGAAGACACTGTTTTCTCTTTAATGCTTGAATTTAGTCAACATGAATCTTGATTACCCAATCCCCCCACCCCCCCACCCCCCACAAAAAAAAATTATTATCACCAGCCGCCACTGCACCATATCTCTTTAGGGGCTCAGTAGATCCGGACAGTCTTTCACAAAAACATGATTTTCTCAACTTTTGGTTCAAAATGTTTTTGTTTTTTTTATGAAGCTTACCCACATTCAAGTGTTGACAAAAAAAAAAAGAATGCATTAAGCTAGAGTAAAATGTTTTTGTGTGTGTGTTTTTTTTTAAGCAGAGTTCCTTTCTTTGATATGTTGTATGTTCAGACATTCAACAAAATTTTCTGGGGGCCATGAGAGTTTTGGGAAAAGGATCAAAAATGCTGGCTGGCAACTTGAACTCTTTCCCCGCCATTGATGGAATTTTCCAGCTTTCCGTGTTTTCAGTGTTATACGGTAGGGGGCACTATTACACATCTTCTGAAGGGTATTGAATCTCCTGATCAAAACACAGGTGAAGAAGACGCAGAAAAAAGCGATATCATATGTAATCGTATGCATATGTAAAATAACATGATCACCAAGATTAAACAGCATATAAATCAAAATGCTTAATGTTACTGAATGTCGAAATGTCAACTCAGGATGAGTTATAGGACTGTGCAAGCATTTGGGGTGTTGATGGACTCAATCTTCTCCATATATGCTTTGATCATCGCTCTGAATATGATCCAGATGTAAGATTTTCTCAGCTTTTTGCTCAAAATATAGCGTTTTTATGAAACTTACCCACATTCAAGTGTTGATAAAAAAAGAATGCTCTGTTCTTTTTTTCATACAACTAAACATTCTGGGGGCCATGAAATGATCAAAAATGCTGGTGGGGAAAGAGTTAATATATGCCATCTTGCCATCTGTATAGAAGATGAATTAGAAAACCACGCTTTATAAATTATCACTACAGTAACACTTTATTTTACAGTGTCCTTGTTACGCGTTACATATACTTACTATAGAATTAACAGTAAATTATGCATAATTGCATGCAACTAACCCTAAACAAACCCTAATCCTAACCTTAACCCTATAGTAAGTACATGTAGTTCATTATTATTACTCAGTACTTAAATGTATATTTACACTAGAAAAAGGAAACCTTAAAATATCATCACTTGTAAATGACACACACTGCTAATTGACAGCACACTGGTTACCATGCATCTGAACCATAGGATCTGAACGCGCTAAAGTGGTTATTTTTTTATGTTTGTCTTGTTAACAACTAGCCCTCAATATGAAAAGAAAAATTGTGTTTATTTGTATTATTTCCTGATACACTAAAACAATTTACTTTTGAAATTAATTCAGTGACTAAAAACATTATTGTGGATTTAAAGAAAACTGGTTGAATTTTAACTCTTTCCCCACCATTGATGGAATTTTCCATCTTTCTGTGTTTTCACTGCTATTACACATCTTCTAGTATAGAATCTCCGGATCAAAACACAGGAGAAAAAGAAGCAGAAACAATGGATAGCATATGTAGGCAGATGCATATGAAAAATAATGCGATCACCAACATTAAGGGGCAATGTGACGTACACCCGGTTTCAGCTAGTTTTGCTAGTTTCAGCTCGACGCAGTTATCATTTTCACGTCCAGCGCCACGTTGTTTAAATAGCAAATGCACTCACGCCCGTCTGCTCGCCCATGGGCGTGCTGGTCTGAAAACGAGGTGTGTTCAGGCGCATTGTTGGCACGTTGCTATTTTGAGGCAACTGAAACCGACTGTGCCATTTACCAACAAAAAAAAAACATTTTTTGTGTTATTTAAAGGGTGTGTGAGAAATATGCGCCTATAGGCGGGTGCACAACACTCGTACCTTCTGCTTATCACACACACAGTGACGCGCAGCAGCGCGCAAAATTTTTTAAATATTAAAAATAAAAGGACTCCTCTCTGGAGAAGCCTTCAGTCTTTCCGCTCGCAAATTCCGCCATGTACATAGCGAATCCGCCATGGCGCAAGCACAACTAGCTTTTAAAGGGAATGGGAGATGAGACTCTGATTGGTTTATTGCACATTATGCCCAAAACACACCCATGACTCATTAAGAGCCCTTTTAGGCCATGCATCTGGCGCACCGACCGTTTTTTCCGTGGTTGATTTAACAAAAGTGTATCGGACATGCCCTAAGTGCACCTGTGCTATGCGCTTCAGACCATACGCTCAGATTGTTAAAAAAGGGCCCTAAAGCTTTTTGCTCAAAATGTTGCTTTTTTTGTGTGAAACATACCCACATTCAAGTATTGATTAAAAAAAATGCATGCTAGAATAAAACAGTTTTTTGTTGTTGTTTAAAAGCAGAGGGCTTGTTCTTTCTTTTGATATACTGTACGTTCATACAACAAAATATTCTGGGGGCCATGAAAATTTTGTGAAAATGATAAAAAATGCTGACGCTGACTGGGAAACTTTTTCCAAAAACGCTGGTGGGGAAAGAGTTAAGATCAATAAAACTAAGATGAGGCCACTTTTAAATATCACGCAATGTGCATTTATCTCAAGCTAACAGTAAGAAAATACTTTTTAAAAAGGAGTTTTAAAAATCTCTCTAGGCTGGTTCTTTTATGAAACGTCCTTGATACTCTGATTTTCAGTATCCAGGAGAAAATGACAAAAATGAAAGAGGTGATGCACCTGTTTTGCTTTATTATACTTCTATATCCATTTTTCTGAGAGATGGCTATGATGACCCTTTTCCTTGAATCTAACTGAGACCTGGATTTCTTCTTTAGGTTTAAGAGCAACTGTTGTAGTTGTTGTTTCGTATTAAAGGGTAAACGCTTGCAGCAGAGAGCAAAAAATCAATGGCGCGCATAGTTCAATTTTTGCATGCAATGCCTTTTTGATGGCTTTAAAAGGACAGGTTTCTGGAGATGATTCCTTTAAGCTTCTGAAATGTGTGTTCGGTTAGATCCTAGCTTGCTTTGGATTTGCTAGGGAAACTTTGAGTTACGAATGACCTCTGGCATGAAAAATATTACGTGAGGTAATTTGATTTCAAGGGACTTTGCTTTCTGTTGTCGAATATTCTTGTTCTATGTATGCTGTTAACACTGAATGTTTCCTTCCCCACATTTGGGTTTTGCACCGTTTAAACTCTGTGATTATAAAAAGTCTGGCAAAAAAGAAACACACACATGCATATATTAAAAGGTACAGTAAATATCTTAATATATATGATAATTTTTTAAGAATGTATTTTGATTATGGGTATTGATTTGGTTTTGTCCCTCTGAGTTGCTTGTAATATATTACGTGAATATGATGTCTAATCTTGACCTAGTTTGGGGGAACCTGAAGCATTATTCTGAATGCATGATGTTACCGTTCTGTTTTTCTCTTAACCTGCACTGTGTCCGTTTAACTGTTGTGATCGCGTCCTTCTTCTGTGACTGGACCGAGAAGAAGCTTACAGGATTTTGTTTTCTCTTTTTGTGTTTGTTCTTTGCTGCTGCTAAAAGAAACTTTTCCGATCAATTTCCGCTGTGAATCTTCTATTGTGGAACTTTGAACATTGAAACATTTGCCATTTTAATGCATATACTGCAAGAACTTTGCATCTACTTAATAATAAAAGAACATTTGTATGTCAAGACTTGTCAAGTTCTTTGCTCTTCTTTCTAAAGGGAGCCATTTTAAAATGTATGTCCTTGAATGTCCTGTTCATTAAAGGTAATGCAGAAAAGAAATGTGAACATTTGATTTTAGGAGATTATGGTGTGTTTCATTTAAAGGGGCTATGTGTAAGAATTCTCATGAATTAATCGCTTTTTTAATGTGTGAACCAATGCCAATGTGGCAAACTCTGATCTCAATGTACCAATGTGTGAACAGCTTGTAACGAAACTTAAAAGAGTCCTTCTTTGATGTCAATGAAAGCCTGTTGACTAATTTTTATGTTAAGGACTCGGGACCATTTTGCCGGGAAAATGAGAAGGATGTGACGTGAGAAAACGGATTAAATAAAACTATAGTCTCACAAAGCCAGATCTATAATCTCAAACATACTTTATAATCAAACTATTATAACAGTGTAATTTTAATTACCTCAAATGATGCCGGTATGGATTCACAAACATATCCACATGGCTTCAATTGGATGCTTTCTTAACTGCTGCCTTCTGACCGCTGTCATTGTATGTTTATTTTGTTATTGAGAGGAAAGCGTGCAGCTCTAATTTACATATTCGTCTAAACGTTAACAGTTAACAGTCCGTTAACAATATGTTGTTGTAAAAGTATTTCCAACTTCTTTTTAATTCTAAGCAAAGAATGAAAAGGGGGTTGGATTAGGGTTGGATCCAGATCCAGGGGTGGAGTTGGGTAGGTTTGGATCCAGATCCAGGGGGTGGAGTTGGGTAGGTTTGGATCCAGATCCAGGGGTGGAGTTGGGTAGGTTTGGATCCAGATCCAGGGGGTGGAGTTGGGTAGGTTTGGATCCAGATCCAGGGGTGGAGTTAGGTAGGTTTGGATCCAGATCCAGGGGGTGGAGTTTGGTAGGTTTGGATCCAGATCCAGGGGGTGGAGTTGGGTAGGTTTGGATCCAGATCCAAGGGGTGGAGTTGGGTAGGTTTAGGGTTGGAGTAGGTGGCTGAATGTACATAGTAAGGTTGGTTAGGTTTAGGGTTGGATCCAGATCCAGGGGTGGAGTTGGGTAGGTTTAGGGTTGGAGTAGGTGGCTGAACGTACGTAGTAGGGTTGGGTAGGTTTAGGGTTGGATCCAGATCCATGGGGGGAGTTGGGTAGGTTTAGGGTTGGAGTAGGTGTGTGAATGTATGTAGTAGGGTTGAGTAGGTTTAGGGTTGGATCCAGATCCAGGGGTGGAGTTAGGTAGGTTTAGGGTTGGAGTAGGTGGCTGAATGTATGTAGTAGGGTTGAGTAGGTTTAGGGTTGGATCCAGATCCATGGGGGGAGTTGGGTAGGTTTAGGGTTGGAATAGGTGGCTGAATGTATGTAGTAGGGTTGAGTAGGTTTAGGGTTGGATCCAGATCCAGGTGTGGAGTTGGGTAGGTTTAGGGTTGGATGCAGATCCAGGGGTGGAGTTGGGTAGGTTTAGGGTTGGATTCGGATCCAGATCCAGGGGTGGAGTTGGGTAGGTTTAGGGTTGGAGTAGGTGGCTGAATATACGTAGTATGGTTGGTTAGGTTTAGGATTGGATCCAGATCCAGGGGTGGATTTGGGTAGGTTTGGATTCAGATCCAGGGGGTGGAGTTGGGTAGGTTTGGATCCAGATCCAGGGGTGGATTTGGGTAGGTTTGGATTCAGATCCAGGGGGTGGAGTTGGGTAGGTTTGGATCCAGATCCAGGGGTGGAGTTGGGCAGGTTTGGATCCAGATCCAGGTGGTGGAGTTTGGTAGGTTTGGATCCAGGGGGTGGAGTTGGGTAGGTTTAGGGTTGGATGCAGATCCAGATCCAGGGGTGGAGTTGGGTAGGTTTAGGGTTGGAGTAGGTGGCTGAATGTATGTAGTAGGGTTGAGTAGGTTTAGGGTTGGATTCAGGTCCAGGTGTGGAGTTGGGTAGGTTTAGGGTTGGATGCAGATCCAGATCCAGGGGTGGAGTTGGGTAGGTTTAGGGTTGGAGTAGGTGGCTGAATGTACGTAGTATGGTTGGTTAGGTTTAGGATTGGATCCAGATCCAGGGGTGGAGTTGGGTAGGTTTGGATTCAGATCCAGGGGGTGGAGTTGGGTAGGTTTGGATCCAGATCCAGGGGTGGAGTTGGGTAGGTTTGGATCCAGATCCAGGGGGTGGAGTTTGGTAGGTTTGGGTCCAGGGGGTGGAGTTGGGTAGGTTTGGATCCAGATCCAGATCCAGGGGGTGGAGTTGGGTAGGTTTAGGGTTGGAGTAGGTGGCTGAATGTACATAGTAAGGTTGGTTAGGTTTAGGGTTGGATCCAGATCCAGGGGTGGAGTTGGGTAGGTTTAGGGTTGGAGTAGGTGGCTGAACGTACGTAGTAGGGTTGGGTAGGTTTAGGGTTGGATCCAGATCCATGGGGGGAGTTGGGTAGGTTTAGGGTTGGAATAGGTGGCTGAATGTATGTAGTAGGGTTGGGTAGGTTTAGGGTTGGATCCAGATCCATGGGGGGAGTTGGGTAGGTTTAGGGTTGGAATAGGTGGCTGAATGTATGTAGTAGGGTTGAGTAGGTTTAGGGTTGGATCCAGATCCAGGTGTGGAGTTGGGTAGGTTTAGGGTTGGATCCAGATCCAGGGGTGGAGTTGGGTAGGTTTAGGGTTGGATTCGGATCCAGATCCAGGGGTGGAGTTGGGTAGGTTTAGGGTTAGAGTAGGTGGCTGAATGTACGGTTGGTTAGGTTTAGGATTGGATCCAGATCCAGGGGTGGAGTTGGGTAGGTTTAGGTGGAGTAGGTGGATGAATGTACGTAGTAGGCTCAGCCTCAGACGTCACGCCCACGGACCGCTGGCTGAACGGCTGATGCATATGGCACACTTAACTGGAAACACTTCACGAGTTTCGAAGTCATCATCTGGTTGTTTGAATTCTACAGGATGTCCGGGAGATGTGTGTGTCGCGTTCTTTAATGGTCCGCCTGGAAACAAATACCATGATGCCAAACCCCCTCGTGGAAGAAGAAAACTGTTGTGCTTACAACTGTGATAATAAGCTCTTACCAGGGTCAACTAAATGCTGGATTTTCAAAAGTATGTGAAGTTTGCGGCTCCATTGTTGCAGTAATAAGTATATAAAGTGTGAGGAGTTGGATCTAGATCCAACCCCACCCCCTGGATCTTGTGTTCTGCAGTGAGTGCATCTCGTCTGTGGTGGACATCCAACCCAGCTCACATTCAAATTATGTTTTATTAACAAAGTTTGGGAGGAGCACGTTTAGATAATTAACATGAGTGGAGAGCACTCAGCAATCAACAATAAGAGGTGTACATATATTCAGCAGTCTCATTCGTTGACAGTTTATCAGCATCCCTCCAGCACCCCTTCTCCACACTTCTAATCCTAACCATTTACATACACAGGGGTACTCTGGGTTCGGACCAAATTCCGAGCTCGGAGCCCTCCCCCCGGACAGCACACCAAATGCACATTAAAAAACTTTACTCCTTCTAATTGTATGTAAGTGTGAACTCATGAAACCAATTCAGCAGAAACTCCGCCCTGCAGTCAATTCTTAAGATTTTATTGGTCATGTCAGTCACAGAACTGATTGCTTACACCAAACACTGATTCCTAAATCTACCCATCACTCTAACCTTAACCAATTAAATTACCTGCAGGGCAGGATTTCTAGTGAAGGGGTTTGTGAAAGAAAAATCGTGCTTCCTCACTTGGCATTGAGAAGACTAAACCCTCACACAATTATTTTTCATTTACTTCTTATATTTATTTTACTTCTTACTTCTCTATGACAGACCACAATGAAACCCACTTAAAACCTACCCTTACACCTAAAAAAAAAAACATTTTAATCTGGAACCTACATACTGAAACCCACATAAAACTGTAAGCCTAAAAACCCTTTCAATCGGAAACCTACAACAAATCGAAACAGGGATGGGGAATCACAAGATGACGTATTGGATGTCGGCAGAGTTGGATGTGCACCGCAGGATGCAGCAAGCCCTAAATGTTACCAAAGTACCTTATAGGGGGATTTGGGGGAAAAGTAAAGGAGGAGGAGCACAGCGAGGGGGAAGGGCTGAGGCATATAATTAAGAGGAACCACAGGATTTTCGCTTTAGCTGGCCTTACAGCAGCCTTCAAATTTTAAATAATTCAAATTATTTAAATGACTCAATGAATAGGAAAGAATATTTTCAGATCTATCTACTGTAACCTAATCTACCTCATCAGATAATGATTTGTCAGTAAAATTTTCCTAGGGAAACAGCAAAACGTTGAGGCTCATGCCCCAGTAAAAAGCGTCTAGCAATGCCCCTGGCCATGAGTAAATTGGGGCCTTGAATCTCATTCTCGTTTTTTTTTGCATTTCACGAGTTCACACTTACAAATAAACAGATAGAGTATAAAGTGTGTGTATTTGCCGTGATTTCCGAGGGGAGGGCTACAAGCTCAGAATTTGGGTCGAACCCAGAGTACTCCCCCCGTATCACTGGTTAGGATAGTAACCAGATGAGTGTAAGGAGACAGGGTGGTGGAGGGATGCAACCCTGTCGAGGAGCGTAGGTGAGTCGGCTATGTATACAGGGAGTGCAGAATTATTAGGCAAATGAGTATTTTGACCACATCATCCTCGTTATGCATGTTGTCTTACTCCAAGCTGTATAGGCTGGAAAGCCTACTACCAATTAAGCATATTAGGTGATGTGCATCTCTGTAATGAGAAGGGGTGTGGTCTAATGACATCAACACCCTATATCAGGTGTGCATAATTATTAGGCAACTTCCTTTCCTTTGGCAAAATGGGTCAAAAGAAGGAATTGACAGGCTCAGAAAAGTCAAAAATAGTGAGATATATTGCAGAGGGATGCAGCAGTCTTAAAATAGCCAAGCTTCTGAAGCGTGATCATCGAACAATCAAGCGTTTCATTCAAAATAGTCAACAGGGTCGCAAGAAGCGTGTGGAAAAACCAAGGCGCAAAATAACTGCCCGTGAACTGAGAAAAGTCAAGCGTGCAGCTGCCAAGATGCCACTTGCCACCAGTTTGGCCATATTTCAGAGCTGCAACATCACTGGAGTGCCCAAAAGCACAAGGTGTGCAATACTCAGAGACATGGCCAAGGTAAGAAAGGCAGAAAGTCGACCACCACTGAACACACAAGCTGAAACGTCAAGACTGGGCCAAGAAATATCTCAAGACTGATTTTTCTAAGGTTTTATGGACTGATGAAATGAGAGTGAGTCTTGATGGGCCAGATGGATGGGCCCGTGGCTGGATTGGTAAAGGGCAGAGAGCTCCAGTCCGACTCAGACGCCAGCAAGGTGGAGGTGGAGTACTGGTTTGGGCTGGTATCATCAAAGATGAGCTTGTGGGGCCTTTTCGGGTTGAGGATGGAGTCAAGCTCAACTCCCAGTCCTACTGCCAGTTTCTGGAAGACACCTTCTTCAAGCAGTGGTACAGGAAGAAGTCTGCATCCTTCAAGAAAAACATGATTTTCATGCAGGACAATGCTCCATCACACGCGTCCAAGTACTCCACAGCGTGGCTGGCAAGAAAGGGTATAAAAGAAGAAAATCTAATGATATGGCCTCCTTGTTCACCTGATCTGAACCCCATTGAGAACCTGTGGTCCATCATCAAATGTGCGATTTACAAGGAGGGAAAACAGTACACCTCTCTGAACAGTGTCTGGGAGGCTGTGGTTGCTGCTGCACGCAATGTTGATGGTGAACAGATCAAAACACTGACAGAATCCATGGATGGCAGGCTTTTGAGTGTCCTTGCAAGGAAAGGTGGCTATATTGGTCACTGATTTGTTTTTGTTTGGTTTTTGAATGTCAGAAATGTATATTTGTGAATGTTGAGATGTTATATTGGTTTCACTGGTAAAAATAAATAATTGAAATGGGTATAAATTTGTTTTTTGTTAAGTTGCCTAATAATTATGCACAGTAATAGTCACCTGCACACACAGATATCCCCCTAAAATAGCTAAAACTAAAAACCACTTCCAAAAATATTCAGCTTTGATATTAATGAGTTTTTTGTGTTCATTGACAACATGGTTGTTGTTTAATTATTAATGTTGTAAAATTAATCCTCAAAAATACAACTTGCCTAATAATTCTGCACTCCCTGTATATATAGGCCTCCTCTCATACTGATTGAATGGGTAATTAGAATGTGTTCCTTTGCTACTAAAACATCATTAAGTGCGAGCATGAGCAATAAGTTACAGGCTGCAGTTCAATTAACGGCCACTGATGTCGCTAATAACAAGGGTTTCTGAATTCTACATAAATGCCTTTTAAGTGGCAACTTCTTTGGAGAAACAGACACATACTAAATGTTTCCATACTATATATATATATATATATATATATATATATATATATATATATATATATATATATATATATATATATATATATATATATATATATATATATATATACATAGGCCATAAAAACTTAGAATGTGTGTATGTATATTTATATGTATGTAGATTGGAACATAGTCCTGTGGGAAAAAACAATCCTTCGAGTTGTGGAACATTGTCAGAGCAGAAGGAAGCAATTTTTCTTTCAGGCAGATTTCATCACAAAAGCTAGATTTTGTGTACGCACAAACGTTTTCAGATTTATAAAACCAAGCGGATACGCAAGAACCTGCTCAAAATTCCCTTTATAAAAGCCCAGTCAGTGGACGATTGTGAGTACATGCATCTCCACCACTCTTACAATGCCTAGTTTTATTATGCATATTAACGTCATCTACATATTCCCACCCATGTGATACCATGATTAATAACGGTGCAAGACATTAGGAAAATATGAGATGGCCTACAGATTACTAGACTATGCCGTCACATTACATGGCTAAAAAACATTCAGTATTGTAGCGACAATGAGTCAGATAAAATAATAACTCAACGGGGAATTTGAATTAAAATGAAAGAGACTCGAATTACACTATAATTTATAAATAATTCAGAATTAATGTTTACACCTTAACTTATTCGTCCACCGATATGTAAGAACTTAAAGGGGACTCTGTTAAAGGGAAACAAGTCTATGTAGCTCAAATGAATGAATTAATGAATTCATAGGGAATTTTGAGAGTCTGATTTACAGCCAAGCAAATGGCTCTTGCAGCGTTCATTTGAACGGGCCGTAAATATCAACTCTGCAGCGGATATTAATATCCGTACAATAGTGAAACACTATTTAACAGCCAGGTAACTTAGATCGGCAGTTCAAGACATTAAATTCATAAGCACATAACACAAGAACAGTTATCTTTGACTACAAACGAAACTTTATTGATTACTCTAACACATCAAACTAATATCTAATATAAACACACGCACTCTCACATTCATACGTTGCAGAAAGGAAGAAAGTGAGGAAAGAATAAGTCTTAAGAGAAAGAAATTATGAAATCCCAAGCAATATACATTTATGACACATGACCTGAAGAAACCATTGATCAGTAATTTATCCTCCTATCG
The DNA here is from genome assembly GCA_023566225.1 of Romanogobio albipinnatus. Taxonomy (NCBI): domain Eukaryota; kingdom Metazoa; phylum Chordata; class Actinopteri; order Cypriniformes; family Gobionidae; genus Romanogobio; species Romanogobio albipinnatus. The sequence goes on along the minus strand of CM042242.1, from coordinate 10,576,229 downwards.
TTTCTTAGGCGGGGTTATTAAATTTGATCTAATGCACCACTTCAGCTTGAAATCTAGAGGTATTATTTGCGTTTGTCTCACGTGTCGTCCCTTTTCCTCCTGGCTGGAGAGGGGTTCCCTCAGGTCTTTGATTCGCTGAAGGTCTGGTCGTGTCTTTGATCGACGTCTTGGGAAGCCAATCACGTGGCGTGTTGGCGGCTGGATGGAAGTCTTGTGGGCGTTGCTTGAAGTTGAAGCGCGCTGTTGGAGACTCGTTGAGTAACTTTGCGGCGAAACTTAACAGAACCCGAGACTTAACGGAAAGAAAATAAACTTTAAGTAAAAGAAAGGAAAGTGAGAGAAGAGCAGATGGCCTGAATGAAATCTGTTAACCCATTTTCTTTGATGGTCTGCCACGATCGTCCGATCGTCGCTTTGGCGGATTCTGCAACCGCACTGCGAACAGCTCTTGACTGAACGATGAACAGAACGTGAACACGCTGTCTTCGTCTGTGTTCTGAGGTTAAACTCAAATATTTGCCCATCCCCTGGATGGGTTCTGGCCAATTAGGGTTCAGGGGTGACTGTGTCTCCACCCCTCCCATAAAATTGGGTTATCTATAGTAATTTAGTTTCCTGCTCTTAAGCAGAGAGTACATTCAGACCTAATTTCTTACTATAAGGACATGATCAATTCTATAAAGATTTCATTCAGCTCATCTGTTAGGTAATATCCATACGAGCACAAAGGTATCAAACACGATGCCTTTTCATCCACTCATTCAATAGTTACATAATTGCATGACTTGAGAGTGATATACATGCATAATAGTCACGTTTATCAATTGTAACACACTAACAAGCTATGTCGAAGGCTATTTGAATGAAAGTCCAATAATCAGTGATCTTATGCACTCCAATATGTAACATTTTCTGGGATTTTGCTTGGAGTTTTAGCTGTGTCACTTGGCGTTCATTTAACGGTCATTGAAAAGACAGAGATCTGGTTTGTTTCTTTGTCTTGCGATCACAACAAGTCTTTTGTCCTCTTTGTCTAAGTTTTGATCAAAAGTCCATAGGATATCAAGTAATTATAATATAGAAGCAGTAGCCCCGGGCAGAATGGAGCCCCGTGATAGATTTGTCGATTTCCTGGGGTCTGGAGCTGAATTGGGGCTTTGTGGAAGGGATGTTCATTTGATGAATCATTTGGAAGATTCATTCATCTATAAGGTCTGCGACCATAATCGCTACAGTATCCTTGTCTTGATTTAAAATAAATAAATCAAAATTGTATAAAATACATTTCAGAGAAAACTTTTTAGCTTATGTACGTATGCACACTTTTAGGATGAAAACTACGGAAAGTTTTATACATGAGGCTCCTGGTCCTCTAATGGTTAGACAGAGACCTGGAGAGGCGTATGTGGTTCGGTTCGTAGATTTTGTGTGTGTGGAGAAGGAAGAAGGCGGGTCGGCGTGACTGGGACTTGTCGCTTTATTACTCAGAACTTTTATATTCAACAGAACAAGCGCTCGTGGGCACAGTGTACAACCCACAATCTCTCACACCCACTGTGAAATTTGGTGGAGGATCAGTGATGATCCGGTGGTTCTTCAGTAAGGCTAGAATCGGGCAGATATGTCTTTGTGAAGGATGTGTGGCTCAAGGTTATCCGGTAAGAAAACATGCTTCCTTCTGCTCTGACAATGTTCCCCAACACAAAGGATTGTTTTTCCCGCAGCACAATGCTCCAATCCACACAGCCAGGCCAATCAATGTGTGGATGGAGGACCACCAGATCAAGACCCTGTCATGGCCAGCACAATCTCCAGACCTGAACCCCACTGTAAACCTCTGTAATATAATCAAGAGGAAGATGGGTGGTCACAAGCCATCAAACAATTCAATTCACAATTCAATTCAATTCACTTTTTATTGTCACACAGCTATATACACAAGTGCAACAGCAGGTGAAATTCTTGGTGCAGTTCCGAGCAACATAGCAGTCACGACATGACATGTACAACATTTAAGCAACAACAGATTACACATCTGATGCGCCCACAATTACTCACAGCACAGTAAACTCTACAATAAACAATAAATAATTTACACAATGTGAGCGTAGTTCTCACAGCTTTAGCCAATATACACATACTTACAATATACATATACTTTAAACAATATACACTAAACATACATTAAACAGTATACATTAAGCTATAATAATAATAATAATATACAATGTACAGTATACATTATTATTCACAGTAGAGATCCAATTATGTACAATAGGTGCTATATGATAAATAATAAATGATACATAAATGTGTATATAATGTGTGTGTATCTACAGTGGGTTGTGCGGAGTGATATTCTGTCCAGTGTGTGTTATGATCCTGATGGATCAGGAGTTAAGTAGTCTGATTGCTTGTGGGAAGAAGCTGTTCTGAAGTCGGCTGGTGCGTGTTCTAATGCTGCGGTACCGTCTGCCTGATGGCAGCAGTGAGAGCAGCCCATGGTTCGGGTGGCTAGAGTCTCTGATGATCCTCTGAGCTCTCTTCACACACCGCCTGGCGTAAATGTCCTGGAGGGAGGGAAGCTCACCTCCGGTGATGCAGCTGGCCGTGCGCACTACCCTTTGCAGGGCTTTGCGGCTGCGGGCGGTACTGTTGCCGTACCAGGTGGTGATGCAGCCAGTCAGCAGGCTCTCGATGGTGCAGGTGTAGAAGCGTGTGAGGATGTGGCGGTTCATTCCAAACCTCCTCAGCCGTCGCAGGAAGAAAAGGCGCTGATGAGCCTTCTTCACAACGGCCTCGGAGTGGACGGACCATGAGAGTTCCTCTGTGATGTGAACACCGAGGAACTTGAAGCTGCTGACTCTCTCCACCGGTGCTCCATCGATGGTGATGGGGCGGTGTTCTCTCTCATTCCTCCTGAAGTCGACCACCAGCTCCTTGGTCTTGCTGACGTTGAGGGAGAGGTTGTGCTCCTGACACCACCGTGTCAGAGTGTGCACCTCCTCTCTGTAGGCCGTTTCATCATTGTCGGTGATAAGACCTACCACCGTCGTATCGTCAGCAAACTTGATGATGGTGTTGGAGCTGTGGGTAGCCACACAGTCATGTGTGTACAGGGAGTACAGGAGTGGGCTGAGAACACAACCCTGAGGGGCTCCAGTGTTGAGAGTCAGTGATGAGGAGATGTTGCTGCCCATTCTGACCACCTGGCGTCTGTTTGACAGGAAGTCCAGGATCCAGCTGCATAACAGGCTGTTTAAGCCTAGAGCCCGGAGTTTAATGTCAAGTATGGAGGGCACAATGGTGTTGAATGCTGAGCTGTAGTCCACAAACAGCATTCTCACATACGTGTTCCTCTTTTCCAGGTGGGAGAGAGCAGTGTGTATTGTAGATGAGATGGCATCGTCAGTGGAGCGGTTTGTGCGGTATGCAAACTGCAGTGGGTCCAGTGAGGGGGGGAGAACAGAGCAGATGTGGTTTCTGATTATTCTTTCAAAGCATTTGCTGATGATGGGGGTCAGAGCAACAGGACGCCAGTCGTTTAAGCAGGTGGTTTTTGACTGCTTAGGTATAGGCACAATGGTGGACGTTTTGAAGCATGTGGGGACCACAGATAGGGAGAGGGACAGGTTAAAAATGTCCGTGAAAACTCCAGCCAGTTGGTGCGCGCACGCTCTGATCACACGGCCGGGAATGCCGTCTGGACCCGCTGCTTTACGGACGTTCACCCGCCGGAAGGATCGGGTTACATCCGCTAAAGATACGGAGAGTGCACCAACCTCTGTATCTTCAGCCGCGAGCTCTCTCTCCGCGAGGGCGGTGTTAGTTCCCTCAAAGCGAGCATAGAAGGTGTTGAGCTCGTCCGGGAGAGAGGCAGCGGTGTTCACGGTGGAGTTTGTGTTCCCTTTATAGTCCGTGATGGTGTTAATTCCCCTCCACATGCTTCTGGAGTCGGTGGTGTTGAACTGTCCTTCAATCTTGTCCCTGTACTGCCGTTTTGCTGCTCTGATGGTTTTCCGGAGGGCATAACTTGCTTGTTTATGCTCCTCCGCATTACCGGAGTTAAAGGTGAAGGTTCGCGCATTGAGTGCCGCGCGAACATCCCCGTTTAGCCACGGCTTCTGGTTAGGGTACAGCCGAATTGTTTTGGTCGGAACAACGTCATCTACGCACTTCCTGATGAAACACGTTACGCTATCAGCGTAGACCTCGATGTCGTCATCAGAGGCCGACCGGAACATCTCCCAGTCCGCGTGATCAAAACAGTCCTGTAGCATAGAATCTGATTGGTCCGACCAGCACTGGATGGTTCTGAGGGCGGGTGCTTCCTGTTTGAGTCTTTGCCTATAAGCGGGCAAAAGGAGGATTGACGCGTGATCTGATTTGCCGAATGGTGGGCGTGGGAGTGATTTGTATCCATCCTTGAAGGGGGAGTAACAGTGGTCTAAAACACGGTTCCCTCGCGTGTTGAAGCTAACATGTTGGTGGTATTTGGGTGCGATGCGCTTGAAGTTGGCTTTGTTAAAGTCTCCGGTCACAATAAACGCAGCGTCAGGATGCGCGGTTTCCTGCTCACTCACTGTCCTATACAGTTCCTTTAGTGCCCGGTCTGTGTCGGCTTGTGGGGGAATATACACAGCTGTGATGATGACCGCGGTGAATTCCCTCGGTAGCCAGAATGGTCGGCACAGAACCATGAGAAATTCCAGATCAGGAGAACAGAAAGACTTGATAGAATGTACGTTCCTCTGATCACACCAGGATCGGTTGATCATAAAACATACACCCCCGCCTTTGCTTTTCCCTGAGAGATCTTTTTCTCTGTCCATTCGATGCACGGAGAACCCCGTGGTTTCGATGGCCGAATCTGGAATCTCAGCGGACATCCAGGTTTCTGTAAGGCAGATAATGCAGCAGTCCCTCGTGTCTCGCTGGAAAGAGATCCGTGCTCTCAGCTCGCAGAGTTTATTGTCCAGAGACTGAACATTAGCCAGTAAAATACTGGGAAGCGGGGGTCGGTTTGCGCGGCGTCTAACTCTGATAAGTACACCGGCTCTCTTCCCTCTTCTCCGGCGTTTGCGTGGTCGGGCCGTCCAGACAAAGGGTTCCGCTGCTGTGTTTGTAAGCAGCGTGTCGTCACTGAAGAATTTAAAGTCCGGTTTTCGGTGTGCGATTGCCGAACCAATGTCCAAAAGTGTCTGTCTGTCGTACTTAGTAAGGCAGACAACATCCAAGACGAAAAACATAAGAACTATAAACAGAACAAACAAAAAACTACAATGTTCCAGCGGAGCTCGCAACGTAGCAGCCATCCTCGGCGCCATTCCAGAGCTGCTTGAATTCTTGCGCCAGGAGTGGCATAAAGATGCCCAACAGTAATGTGACCGACTGATAAGGAGATGCATGAAAGCTGTGATTGAAAGTCAGGGTTATTCCACCCAATTTTCTGAACTCTTCCTAAGTTAAAACATTAGTATTGTGTTGTTTAACCATTAATATAAACGTAACTCAAGATCCGAAAACATGGCCTGCAACTAAATGCTCTAAATGACTAAATATTTTTATTTGACATTTGGAAGAAATGTTGTCAGTAGTTTGTAATCCAAAATGTTCAATTTATTCAAACAGATACACATAAAAAATAAATCCAGAGGTATATGAATTATACAATTATATTTAATTTAAATTGTGTCCAGAGCAGCTGATTATTTAGCTTTATAATGAAACTGACACCTGTACTGAGAGAAGTATATTCTTTGTTTTATATAATTGTTTCTCTCGTACACCCCTCACTGCAGAAAAAGATTGAGTGTGGCTTTATGAGAGTGGAAGTAACACCATGGAAACCAGTCAACAAAACAAATGAGCTGAACAATAGCCCACCCACGCTGTTCAGGCTCCTCTGCTGATTGGACAAACTGTCCAAAAATGCAGCTCTGCAATTAGTCAAAGTGACTGTCAGTCAAATATGATCCTCAAACAGACTAGGTTGTGGGGCAACAGGAGACACCAATGCACTGATTTGTTTTCTCATAGATTTGATTTCATTTAAGGAGATCGATCCTGTCTGACTTGGGAAACCAGAGGGAATCAAATGTGATTTAGTTTGAACAAAACAATCACAAAGTCTCAAAACATAGAATGGTAGTGGGTAAAAAGGTGACAAAAGAAAGTATTCTTCCATCTGTGTGTGAAGATAATGGAGATGAAGGTGGAAAAGAAGAGGATTGGGAAGAAATTGCAATCAGGCCGGTCAGCAGACCCAGAAGTCTCTACAGCAGAGGAAGTGTTGATGGCCAAGTGAGTGTCCCTGCTCATATTTCACCAGTTCTGTTAACACTTTACAATAGGTCTCATCTGTTAACAATGAGAACTCTGAACAATCTATTCTTACAGTATTTATTAATCTTTGCTCATGTTCATGATAGTTCAGAGTGCATTATCTAATGTTAACCAATGCAACTTTTGATTTAAAAAATGTATTAGTTCATGTAGAAATGATGCTGCTCATTGTTACTTCATGTTAACTTGTGTAGTTAACTAATGTTAATCAATCAAATCTTATTGTAAAGTGTTAACCTGTTCCTAATGCTTGTATGTTAGAAAACACATGACGACAAGTGCATGTTCCTGGATCAACATCCTTTCAACCAATCAGATTTGAGGGTTTAGGGGAAGTGACATGGTTTGGCCTATGATAGGTTGAACACTTTGCTGACGTCCCAAAACAATTCTATCGTGT